>JAKSZU010000003.1:222442793-222762878 GCA_026018925.1 Tupaia tana
GGCACCTTAACAATACCCACCTTACTTCCGTCCAGAGCGGGAGCCAGGAGCTGATGGAGGTGGGTTTTCTAGATCTCAAAGGTCAGGTCAGGGACGCCACTTTGCCTCTGGAGAAGGGCTGGGCGAGGCCAGGGCATGGCTGGCTGCAGAGACCATGGCGGGTGCGGTTGGGAGACCCGTCCAGCCTGCTCCAAAGGACACACTGGGCGATGTGGATCCCTCTCGCCACCGTGTACGCCTTCTCACGGCCACGAGGCAGGAGACACGTCCCGCGCAAAGCCGAGGAACCCAGTCCCTGTAACCGCGGCTCGTGGGCAAAGGGCAGGGGGCCTAGTAAGTGACACCCAGAGGCGCCTCGGTGGGCTGGGGCCCTCAGCAGACAGCTGGCAAATCTGACACAGGAGGCGAGGAGGGTGGGAGGGAGGAACCGGCAGAGGGGCTCAGACGGCCAAGCAGCGCCCGCGCCCCTTCTGATGCCCATCTCAAACCAGACCCCAGAGCGCGGCCCAGACAATGTGGGAAGGAGATGCAGGATGGCTGATGGGAGTCAGGCTTTTAAGTGTACTTGCTTACTTCTACGAGAAGAGATAAAGAGACAGAGAGAGAGAGTGGTCCCTGCCAGGGTTCTCACACCGCAACCCCCACCCCAGCCTCAGTCAGCCAGGATCACGCACGATCACGCCAGGTGCACGCAGAGACCTCGGGAAGTGAGCCTGCGGCCTTGCCCCACGCGTCAGCACACGAGGCGCCGCGTTACCAGCGCTGCACGGTGGCTGGCCCCTGAGTCCTTGTTTATTATGGTTCCATAATTATTTTTGAAAATAAATGCATCATTTATAGAAACTTAAATATTTCTGCATAAAATGATGCTCTAACTGGATTGCTCCCTAGTAACCCATGTCTGGGGAGGGGTGGAGGAGGGGGAGTCGGCGCGAGAAGGCTTGGCCATCCCTGACGTTCGGCGTCTACACTGGGGCTCACCACCATGTGAGTGTGTGTCAACTCTCCCACAGTAGAGCCAAGACAGGAAGAAATGAAGTGGAATAAGGAGAACGAGGACCAGCCTTGCCGGGAGGCAGGGGGACAGCCAGCGAACACGCAGGCTGTGCGGCTCCCTGGGCCTGTCAGGGGAGGGGTCTCTGACAGTCGTAGGAAACGCATGTTCTGAACACACTGTGCACGGAATTCAGATGTCTAACTCCATTCCCCACGAATGTTCTGAGCCCTCTTGGCAAGCAGGACGGGGTGGGGACGCACTCTGAGAGCCTGGAGGGCGGTCACCAGCATGGGCCCCCTCAGGCCAGGACAGTGGCCTGTCGCGTGCAGGAGAACTTGCAGAATTGTTAGAGACGCCTACGCAGGCCCTGCTCCTGGAGTGTGGGTGTGCTGGCGGGGTGGAGCTCAGAGGGGCTAGGAAGGCACGCTGGCTGGTTCTCACGGAGGCGTTTCCGAGCAGCCCTGTGGAATCCCTGGCAGGGACGCCCATGCCCACAGACTCGGAGGATGTCCACTCCACTCGGGGAGGCTCACGCTCCCAGGACAGACTCGTCTCACCGAGTCCCGAGCTCACGGTGAGGCCGAGCGCTATCTCTGCAGTTATTTGGGCATGGGCATGGTGGGGGCACGCTGGGGGCCTTCCTGGGGCAGAGCGTGGGCTGCCAGGTCACGTCCATGGTATCCCCACGGGCAGAAGAGAATCAGACTGAGGGACGCTGGCGAGGAGAGGGCATGGGTGCCAGGTGGTCCACAGCGGCCAGGCCCTCCCCAACCAGCCCAGGGTCTGCCGTCTGGCTCTAGCTCAGGGCTGCTGCGGCCAGCCCAGACGTCCTGCACGGTTTCTGGAAGGCCACAGATGCCAGGGGGCACAGTCGTGGATGGAGGGGCAGCCACCGCGTCCGCTGTGGCGTGATCAGCCGGCTGACTTGCCACGGCACGCGCTCCGAGTTTGTTGTGGCTCACTTTGAACCAGCCCAGCCTACCCTGCCTGAGCCACATGGCCGTCGATTAGACGCAGTTTGGAGACAACTGTCACTAAGGACACCTTGTAGAACGCTACTTCTGTAAGCGCCGGGGTGGGGGTGATCTGACCCCCTGCTGTGATCTGAGCAAGTCGATATCTGGCGAGCCGTGCCTGGTGCTGACAGACAGGTGGGGGTGATCTGACCACGGGGCTGAGACGGGTGCAGCCTTGGGAGTGACAGCAGGACCGAGCCCTCGGGTTCATGCAGGCACAGACTCTGACGTGGGCGGACGTGCGCCCTGCTCAGCCCCAGCCGCATGCTGCCCTGCGCCACCACGGCCCCTACCAGGACCCCAGTGCGGCCTCGCCCTCAGGCTCCCAAACAGAGGGCCTTAGAGCCTCTGTTCTCGAAGTTGCCCAGGTCAGGCATCTCCGTCCCGGCACACGATGGACGACGACACCCCCTTCCCAAGTTCTTGGAGAGAGGAGACCCACTTCCCACCCTCGGTTTTCCTAAGAATGCCAACCCTTTTCCTACCTGCTCGAGTTGTATTTACGCATATTCTCTGTATCAGCAATCGATCACAAATTTAGGAAAAAGTATTTAAATGTATCATGGAAATATAACCCCTACCAGCTGCTCGTAGCAGTGGAGACGACCGGACGGCCAGCCCTGGTGCCCTGCTCAGAACGCATTCTTCAGCACGTGCCGTGACTGAGACAAGAGAGTGGCCAGGCGTTGGCCAGGCGTGACTCAGAGAAGCACGAGGAGCAGGAGTGTGGCTCGTCCGCCTCACCGAGAGGTAAGAGCCCCCAATGAGCGTCTTGCCGTGCACGAGGAAGGACTTCACAGCAGGCAGACCTTGATACGGTCCCTCCGGGCAGCATGTGTGCATTCCCATCAGCTGAGCGCGTGCCTACGGCGTGTGGGGTGTCGTCCTGTGGGTACTGGGCACGGAACGCTGTCCCCAAACTGCGTGCTGAGGATTGGCTGTGGTGGGGGGAGGAACGCAGTCCCTTCGTGGGGCCAGCCTTGACTGGGACCAGGGGCAGTTCAGTGACCAGGGCGTGGTCTCTGCGGCGGCTCCTCGCAGGTTGAAGAGATGGTGGGAGACCAGACGGGACACAGGGGCCACCCCTCCGCTCTGCTCTCGACTCCCACGTGGTCAGTGTCTGTACGACGCCCCACGGCAGCCCTGGCCCTGCGACCTCAAAAAGAGGTGAATAAACCTCTCTGTTTATAAATCACACCGTTTCTGGTATTTTCTGTTTCTAGTGACAGAATGGGCTAGAGAAAGCAGTGAACATAATTTTGCCCTTCGGGTTAAATGTAGCTAACGGCTGATCTTGTGCTGTGAACCAGCGAAGCTTCCTGAGTCTGAGGCCAGGAGTGCTGGCTCCCCGTGGGCACGTGTGGTTGGTGCACGCGGTGCGTCCTGTCCTCTGCCCTCTCCCCGCCTCACTTCTTCCTTCTGCGCATCTGCCTTCCCAGGTCCCTGTCTGGGCCTCCCTTCCTGGGGCCCTGGCTTCCTTAGTGTCCAACCCAGCACCTCCTTACGTGCGCCCTGGGTGGCACAGGCAGCTTGGTGACGGGATCTGGTGTCTTGCCGCTGCTTACACACATGGCCAGCGCGGGGCCCAGCTGGTGCTTCCCAAACACCCGCCTTTTGAGAAACTGAAAGTAGTGATACTGTTTTTTTGTGTGTTTTTTAATTTCCAGAGAAAGACAGCGAGAAGGCGAGACAGCTGGGGAGAAGTTTCCCCCACAGGGGTGTGTGCCACAGTCCCTCCCCGCTCTCCTGCCCACTGGCACCTTGGGCACGCACACGCACACGCACTGCTGTGTTCAAGATGCCCAGGCTCAGATGCAAGCTGCGTTCCCTTCGCCGCAGGCCGTGGGGACAGCCTGCTTCTTTCTCGGGGTTTCTTTTTTACGATGGAGGCCTACCGCGCGGTCTTGGGTACAGCAGCGCTGGGCCGACTCGCTGCCCTCACGTTCTGAGTCAGCGAGTCACAGGGACTCAGCGTCCACGGCATTCTGACAGTCACAATTGGCACGCGCAGAAGAGAAGTACTACCCACAGGTGGCAGACGGACTTCCTGGGGGATCACACGTCCCTGCTCAGAGAGGGCTTTCTCCCCCTTGCCTCTGTAGCTGCATCCCCGTGCCCACACCACCATGCCGAGGACCCCTTTAGAACACGGTTTCTTTCATTAGTTGGACACGGACCAAGCACATAGAACGTGGCAGCCTGGGAAGACCGTGTCCTCAAAGTACGTTTCAGGCTCTTTCAGGCATGAACACTTCGGTTGTGGGACAGTCCATCTGGAAGAGCTGTGTTCCCTCACCCACAAATGCGGGAGTCAGGGCTTCAGTGCTCTCCGGGGATGGGTCTGGGAGGAGGGCAGCCCACCCCCCGCCCTGGCCACCAGCGCCGAGCTCATGAGCTCACTCTGCCCACAGAGGGCGGTGCTTGTCCTCGGTTGTAGAAGAGCTCTGTGTCCCATTCTCTACTTTTAACATGTATGTATGCAAGTATGTCTGTATGTGCATGTGTGTGTAGATAAATATGTATACACACAAGGTTTCAGCTATAGGGCATGTGTGCTCACCAGAGAGACAGAGAGACAGAAAGTGAGAAGTCACCCCCGGGGGATGGCCAGACCACAGTCCCTTCTCCTCCATTCTCCTCTCGGGACTTTGGGCACGCACGCACATGAAACCGGTGTGAGTTTCAAGTCACTGGATCTGGGACTTTATCCACAGATGGCCACATGGGAGTCTGAGGCCCTGACCACTACGCCTCCTGCTAGCCCCGACTCAATATTTTAAATGAATGTTTATGAAATAATACCTTCTAAAACAATAAATACAGTAAGGTTGTCATTTTGAAGACAATATTACACACAGGGTCAAGTACAGGAGGGCTATCTGAATCTTCCCTAAACACGTGTGTACATATACATGCACACTCCTCACACACTCCTAATACATGCAAATGTTCATGTATACACACATTACACTTTCACACATACACACAGACATGTGCACTCACACATGTGCATATGTATCTGCACATGTTCAGACTTAAGCACACTCACATGTATGTGCATGCACACACATGCAGTCACATATTCATATGAACGTACATACCCTCATGCTTGCGCACACACCCATGCATCCATCTGCCACCATCCACACAGGCTCCTGCACAAATGCACACATGCACACACACGTAATATACATGCACACATTTGCATACACAAATACATACACATGCACACACACATGTGCATATGCTCACAATACACACATGTACATGCACACACACACATATTTCTTAATCTTTGCAAGCCGTTACAGACATCACGGCGACGTCTACTTAAACGCCATGTTCACCCTCTGAGATGGAAACGCTCCTGGGCAACGGTGCACTCCTCACAATGGTGCAGTATACCCTGTCAATACGCGGCCCGTTTCCCCTCCCCACTGCAGGGTGTGCCCTCCGCAGACGCCTTAATATATTAAAGAGAACCAGAATGTCAGGTGCTTCCCCAAGGCAAATACAGAAACCTCAGTGGTTACCGCCGCTTTCCCAACTTTTTGGTTGTCTCAAAGCTGTTTCTTGAAAGCTGCATTAGAAACATTTTTAGTCATTTTGAGCATTTTGCCCTTAAATTACGACTCTATTACTGAATAAGTAAATGAGCTGTAATGTCACTTATCTTCTGCATAAGAAACACACTTTCATGGCTCAAAATATAAGCGAGTGAACAAATGAGTGAGCAGAACCGAGTCCCGCCCCACCCTGCCTGTCTCTGGTGTCACGCACGCACACCTGCTAGCTTCTTGGACCGTAGAATTTGCTGCTGAACACAAGCAGTGCATCTATGGAATGTGCATTGACATAAATGTGCATTTCAGCATCTTTTTTTTTTTTTTACAAGAATCCTTGGAGCCCTGTCGGTTCGCGGTGTGTCCTCACGTTCTCCAGGCTGTGAGGCAAGAGAGAGCCCTTGGATTAGAGCAGCACGGAGCACAGCCAGCTGGAAGCCAGAGTCCCTGCCCGTCCTTGGTGGCACTCCTGTGAGTGATCTGAGGGCAAACGCGGCACTTCGAGCCCGAGCCCGAGCCTGAGCTGTGCACGCGTCGGAGCAGACTGTCCTCCACGTGTTGCCTTCCACGTCCTCAGCAACCTCACGTTGCAGGAACTTCCTCCCCGTTTCCCAGGTGAGGTCACTGAGGTCCTGGGAGGCAGAACGTGCAGCAGCAGCATGTCTCGAGGCTGTGTGCCAGCTCCTCGCACGCCCTGGCTGGTGTGCGCGGGGCCTCACCCCAACTCCCTGTGCTCACGGTGCTGTCCTCTAGGGCTCCTCGGTCCACCTCTCCTGCCGCGCCCCAGGCGCCCCTGACTTCCTTGCAGCCCTCGGCAGCTTCCCTGGACTCCTGCATCAGCGTCCTTCCAGCCGCTCCGCCCTGGCCTCAGCTCCTCCAGTCTGTCCTCAGGCCGCCATACCAGGAAGTCAGGTCAGGCCCCACCTGTGTCCCCCAGCCCCACCTGCCCACAGAGCCCAGCTGCAGCCTAGAGCTCCCCATGGTGGGCTGCCGCGGCTGAGGCTCCAGCTCAGCCTCCCAGGAGCTGATCCACGCAGGCCCACGTCGGGAGAGCCCACTGCAGGCTGTGACCCTGCGACGTTGCCCTCTCCAGGACACTAGTGCTCCCGTGTGGGGGCTGCATCCTACTTTACAATACACGCTACTTTTAAAACATTTGTCAGAGGGCATGAGTACTCGTCAGAGAGAGCGGGGAGAGAGGGAGAGACAGAGGAGAGAGACAGGAAGAGAGAGAGGACAGAGGAAGTGAGAAAGCACCCCCATGGGGCATGGTCACGCCAAAATCCCTTCTCCTCCACGTCTCCCTCTTTTGGATTTTGGGCACGCACAGGCGGCTGGCTGGGTGGGACTGGCTACCTTCTCCTGCGCCGGCCGGCCCGAGCCACTCCCAGGGCCCCCTCGGTGCAGCTGGCTGTTCGGGTGTTGGTTCGGCCTCTGTCTCGTCTGTACGCTGCATCCGCCCCCCACATGCTTCTCACCGCCAACTTTCTGACAGGATTTCACAGCCACGTTCCTGTCCTGCTAATGTCCGGCGGGAGTACCTGAGTAGAAACGTCACGCAACTGCACAAAGCATATTCCTGTGCATGGCGACCCGAGGAACAGTCCATTTCCAGCACGTCGGTTCTGAAACCAGAAAGCTGGTGGGCTCCCTTCCAGACAGGCTGGGCGTCTCCCTTCAGGTACCAAACCAGGAGCAGCAGC
This sequence comes from Tupaia tana, assembly GCA_026018925.1. Classification (NCBI taxonomy): domain Eukaryota; kingdom Metazoa; phylum Chordata; class Mammalia; order Scandentia; family Tupaiidae; genus Tupaia; species Tupaia tana. The sequence continues at coordinate 222,450,073 of JAKSZU010000003.1, forward strand.
CGCTGTCCCAGCTCGCCCTCCTGCTTGGATTGACTCGGAAGCACTTTGCAGCCCTGCGCCTGCTGCTCAGGACTCACGTGGTCCAGCCAGTCACCCGGGGGCACAGCAGCTCATGCTCAGAGCCGGGACTGGTTTATGCCATGACACCCCGCTTACAGAAGAGAGGAACTCCGAGACTCCCCCAAAGTGGCCTTTGGCAAACGAGCCATGAGTCAGCACGTTTTCCCAAGACCGACTAAAGTCTCCTGCGGTTTGAAATAATTCTCGTGTTCGGGTTCTCCGCGCTCTCTTTATCTTGGTTTGCAATCGCAGTATTCAAGAATTTAATGGAAAACGCGTATTATGGAAAAACTGTGCACGGATTTCACATTTCTTACACCCAAACAACTGGAACTTTAATTCCGTCTTCCACAAACTTCTGGAAGTCCCTTGTTTAGGATCATGCACCGGTGGTCCCACCTCACACTGCCTGGTCACTGGCCCGAGCTGTGGTCACTTACACGTGCTCGTTCAGGGTGTCTGTGTGTTTACACTGCCCGTGCATCCAGGAGTGACAGTCCCCCGCGGCGTGGCTTTCAACTGATGTCTTGCCCTACACAGTGTCAGGACAGTCCTTCTTGGCAGGCAGAGGGATACAGTCATGAAGATATGAGAAACTTCTCTCTGAATCAGAAGGTTTTCACGAACGCTGCCCCGAGTCCCACGGAGACCACGAAGCCGTTGGCTCTGTGCTCACAGGCGCTGTGGCAGCCCTGGCTAAGCTCGCTGCAGCCCGCTCTCACCCCGGGCCCCGAGTCCCACGGAGACCACGGAGCCGTTGCCTCTGTGCTCACAGGCGCTGCGGCAGCCCTGGCTAAGCTCGCTGCAGCCCGCTCTCACCCTGGGCCCTGAGTCCCACGGAGACCATGGAGCCGTTGCCTCTGTGCTCACAGGCGCTGCAGCAGCCCTGGCTAAGCTCGCTGCAGCCCGCTCTCACCCCGGGCCTGGTTGTGGCCTTTGACTGCAGTTCTGCTGTGCCCATCAGGGCGTGTGACAGGGCTAGTGGCCGCCCCACCCCCCGAGACAGCTGTGCAGTTTGGGGCTCTGAACGTGGCCTTTGGCCATGGGTCGGCACCAGAGCTCTGGCCAAATGCACTTGCTATTGTTGATGCTTTGTTTTGTTTTTATTGTTATAGGGCACATGCGCTTGCTGGAGAGACACAGAGAGACAGAGAGAAAAAGTAAGAAATCAGCCCAGCTGGGATGGCCATGCCACAATCCCTTCCCTTCTCTCCGCTCAGGATTTGGGGCACACATGCACATGTGCCTGCCACGGTTTTCAAGCCACCGGGTCCAGGACTCCAACTGCAGACTTGGCCCCGTGGGGTCCAGTGCCTTAACCACCATGCGCCTGCTGGCCCTCACACGGTTTTATGGGATGTGGCCACACCTGCCCGTTCTCCATTGTCCATGGCTCACCTCCCAGCCTGGTGGGACCAGCTGCTGTGGAGAGGGCCACGAGGCCGAGAGCCACTGCCCAGCTCCTCACGGAGAAGCTGCTCATCCAGATGTGCAGGGCAGCACGAGTCTGGGGGCGCCCTTCGGAGAGCTGCGCTGGTCCCGGGAGCACCGTCACAGCAGTGCGTCCCCACCACGGAGGGCTTGTCTGTCTGTCCCACGTACTGTTCCCTAATATTTTATTCACCACCCACGCCTGAGTATTTATGACACACATACAGGAAATAGATGCTGATTATCCCGAGAGTCCTCGTCAGAGAATGCGAAATGGATAACAGCTGCCAGAAGTCCCAGAGTACAGACGCCAGCACCTCTGCCCGCATGGCAGCTCCCCTGCCCTCACAGCAGCCCTGAGGCCTGGGAGTGAGAGGGGCAGTGGAGGCGTGGCCTGGCGGGGGCGTGGCCTGGCAGGGGCAGGGCCTGGTGGGGGCGTGGCCTGGAAGGGGCGTGGCCTGGCAGGGGCAGGGCCTGGTGGGGGCGTGGCCTGGCGGGGGCCTGGCTGGCCCAGAGGCTCCCTGCGCTGTGGAGGGCTGAGGGCTTGCTTCCTGCCACGGCTACCCCATTGGCTCGGAACCTGGGAGGCTGCTGGGGGCCAGACTCATTGTCCACCCAGAAGGGCATGCTGGCCCAGGGCCTGCTTGAAGGCCGCGGCAGGAACAGGGCCAGACGGCAGCAGGCAGCAGGAAGAGAGCAGGGCCTGCTGGAGCTCACCTGGAACAAGTCCAGCACCCTCAACCCGCCTGAAAAACGCACCCCTCAAAGTCAACCGGGTGCCTATTCAGGGCCAGGCGTGTCCAGCGTAAGCAGGGATCTCTCTTTCAAAGCTGGCTTGTTCTTGCCGTGTGGTTTAATCTGCAGTGAGGGTGCATTTGAAGGCTGTACCATAAACTGTGCTGATACTCCTCAGTTATATGTGAGCACTTAGCGTCACGCCAGAAACGGCGGCCCGTCAGCCACGATCAGCGACGAGCCCAGGCTGCACACCACTGGGACGGCGAGACGGACGGGCGGGTGGGCGCGCGGACGATTCAGAGCCTGCAGAGCCCCCGAGGGGCTGACACTCGTGTTCGAAGCATACAACTGAGCACAGCACTGTCCCCGAACCAGGCCGGTGGGTATGGAAGAGCCCTCAGGACGGCGAGCAGGTGCGGATGAGAACATGGGTGGGACACTGTGGCCTTCAAGTGCTGTTCCCACGGCTCTTAGAGACTGCGTGCCCCCAGGCTGTGGGCGTGGACACAATCCCAGCTCTACTTTCACAAGGCAGGGAGAAGCGTCCCTCTTTCTTGTTAGTTTTTCTATAGGGAATGTGCACTCACCAGAAAGAGAGAGAGAAGGAAAGTGAGCAGGCACCCCCAGGGGAATGGCCACGGTGCAGTCTCTTCTCCTCCACTCTCCTCCGTGGATTATGGGCATTCATGCACATGTGCCTGGTATGAGTTTTAAGCCGTCGGGTCTGGGACTCGAACTGCACAATTAGCCATGGGAGATCCAGCCCCCACTATCTCTATACTCCTGCTGGCCTTCAGGGACAGTTTTATCAGAATGTGGCAAGTAGTTTGAGATCAGACAGGCCCAGGGACAGTCGGTGGACAAACACGTGACTCGCACAACGGACCTTAACACGCGTGCTGGGCCTCCGAGTGCAGCTCTACAGTTCCCCCCCCCCGCCTTTAACACGCGTGCTGGGCCTCCGAGTGCAGCTCTACAGGTCACCCCCCTCGGGCCTTAACACGCGTGTCGGGCCTCTGAGTGCAGCTCTATAGGTCACCCCCCCCCCACGCCTTTTTCTCCTCCACAAAACGGCCTGTGCCAAAGGCACTCAGAACGTCGGCACCAACCTGGCCCCCGAGCCTCGGGAGTCAGGTCACGCACACTCAGATGCTGAGACCTCGTTAGTGTGAGGTTCTGGTCGTGCCACAGTTGTGTGGCCGCCGCCCCGAGACCATGCACTGCAGCCACAGGTGTGCGCCGGCTACACCCAGCCCTCTGAGCAGAATCCGCGGACACCCTGAGCCGTGGCCCCTGCCGGGTGTGTGAGTCCACCCAGTGGCCTGACGGGTCACTTCCATTTGCGACTTGCTGGCATTGCCTCCCACCCCACTGGCAGTCCTGGGACCGCCTCGCAGGTCCGCAAGGAGACCCCCGCCCTCCTGGCACCCCCGTGTGCCCTGTGAGGTCGGCAGTGAGAACAGGTGCGTTGTCCAGTTTAACTGCAGCCGGCCCTTTCTGGCTGCTCGGAGCAGCACGGGAGGGCCACTCTCCGCAATCCGCGAGGCGGGTGGCCGCCTACCTGACTGGCTCGCAGGTCTTCTGGGACCCGAGGCTGCACCTCTGCCCGCCGGCTTCACAGATGCCCACTGGGTGGGGTTCACCAGTTCTCCTCGGAGTTCATTTTCTGAAGGACAGAACAGGACAGTACGTAAGCAGGGAGAGGCTGTGGATGACTCGGCGCCGTTCTCACAGCGTGGCGAGGGAAGTCAGTTGGCGGTGGGGACGCGGGTGACTGCGCTCGGAGCCCGTAGGAGAGCTCTGGTGCAGAGAGACCATTCTTCCAGGGTTTTGTCAGAGGGTGCCTGTGCTCACAAGAGAGAGAGGGGGCTGTGACCAATCACCCCCGAGGGGGACGGCCACGCCACAATCCCTTCTCCTTTCTCCTCTTGGCATTTTAGCATGCACGGACACACGCCTGGTATGATTTTCAAGTTACCAGGCCTGGGCTCAAACTGCAGTCAGCCATGTGGAACCCAGTGCCTTCACCACCACACCCCCTCCTGGCCCAGGAGAGACCGACTTTAAACACTTAGTTAATTATCTTTGAAACCAAGGATATCTATATTTTCTTTTTCTTTTTTTTGGAGAGGTTTTTGCTATAGGGCATGTGCGCTCGCGAGACAGACAGAGAGAGACAGAGAGACAGAAAGCGAGAAATCACCCCCCAGGGGGGATGGCCACGCCGCAATCCCTTCTCCTCCATTCTCCTCTCGGGATCTTGGGCACGCATGCACACGCGCCCGGCGTGAGTTGTAAGCCACCGGGTCCGAGACGAGAACCGCGGTCGACTACGTGGGAGTCCAGCGACATAGCCATTACGCTAACTGCTGGTTCCCGATATCTATGTTTTTTAGAGAGGTTTTTGCTATAGGGTGTATGTACTCACCAGACAGACAGAGAGAGACAGAGAGACAGAAAGCAAGAAATCACCCCCCAGGGGGGATGGCCACGCCGCAATCCCTTCTCCTCCATTCTCCTCTCGGGATCTTGGGCACGCACGCACATGCGCTGGGTGTGAGTTTAAGCCACCGGGTCCGGAACTTGAACCACAGTCGACTACATGGGACATAGCCTTTATGCCATCTGCTGGTCCCAATATGTATGTTTTAAATCCATGTCTAGGTTTGAAGATGCCACTATATGTGCTCAATATTTTACTTTTTATTTTAATCCTGCATTTTAGTTTTATTTTTAAGCACATTATTAATTTTTAATTTATATTCCACTGTTGTGCATCTTTGTAACACACAGTATGGTTTTGCAAAGTGTGCACACATACGCATATCTAATAGTAGACAGATCAGTTACCAGCCAGCCTGCCCGAACACCGCCTTCTTTAAGGCTCCCAGGCGATAAGAACACTATATAATAAGCAGAGAACATTTTAGGTGTTTATCTCTTGGAAAAATGTGACTTTTTCCGTAACAACATGCACTGTGTTGATCACGAGCCCTATTGCGATGCCAGAGCCATCTCGTGTTAGCAGAACTCTAACAAAGAACTAACCTTCATTACAGGAAATGTGGACTTTAGTTACCAACTTTCTATTAAGGTTTCTGCAGCATTCTGTCCATGCCAGGAACTATCACCTATTCTTTTTTTTTTTTGAGAGGTTTTCGCTATAGGGCGCGTGCGCTCGCCAGACAGACAGAGAGAGACATAGAGACAGAAAACGACCACGTGTTTTGTGTCAAAACTAGAACCATCAGTCTGGCGTTTTGTGGCATTTCCGACATGCCGAGCTTTTAGAATAGGTCATGCTGGGTGCGTACCGTGGCGCATCCTCCGCTGGGGACTGGGAGGCGCTCCCTGGCCTTCCCCTGTCTGCCAGTCCCCCCACGCACAGCGCCCAAGGTCCAGGCCCTGATCTGGCCTCTGAGGGCCAGCACCCCACACTCCCTGGCAGACGTGCCTCCGGCCCTCCTGGTCTCGGGCAGTGATCCGCTCCACACCCTCCACACCCTCCACCCAGCGGCCGAGTTCTGAGCCAGGTCCCTGCCAGGTGGCAGCGTGAAGACCACGTGTGGATGCCCAGACACGCAGGTCCACACAGCCCGACCGAGGAAAGTGCCAGCTGCGTGGAGGCGGTGGCAGCCGGCTCTCCTCCCTGGGCTCTGAAACCGCCCGCCCTCCCAGTCAGAATGCATTCGCAAAGGGCAAGTAAATTTGGGGTGGTCGATCTCGAGATAATATCACGGCTAGAAAGCAGGGCCATTCCTGCCGTTCAGCGTCTGCAGGGTAGGAAGTGCGGTCATTCCCGGCTTAGAGGCCCACCTCGGCCGGTGTCGGCGTGCCAATGGCCGTCGCTCCCGACGCTCCAGTCTGCTGCTGACCACAGGGTGGCTGGACTTGACCCGTCTCCACACCCTCATGCCTCGTCCTGGGAACCCTGTGTCGGGCCCTCGCATGGGCCCCCAGCCCGGGCGGCACGTCTGCACGCAACGCGTAGGACCCCCGAGTCCCGCTCTGTGCCCCTTCCTGCCTGGAAGGTGTTGGGCGCATTCATGGCTGGAGTGCTGGCTCCATGGCACTAGGCCACACGATACGTCTCTCCCGACATGCTGCAGAGCTGCGCAGCTGACAGAGACAGGAGACCTGTCTCGCTGCCTGTCCCGACCGGCCCCGCAGCCCTCCCACAGCCAGGGCCCAGGTTGGGGACACCTCTGTCCCGGCCGGGGTTGCTTCCTACGATTTCTTTTTGGCAAAATACCTCTAGTTTCATGGAGTTTTGCTCAATTGACACCCACGTGCGTATTTGGTGGCCTGAGTCACAGTTGCGGGACTTGCCCCCCATGGGTCTGTGTGACGCGGTGAAAACCGGGAGGGACTGACAGGGCTTCTGCTGGTGGCCGCCCGAGCGCTGTGAGCCCGACAGCTGCTGCCAGGAGCCCACCTCCCGCGGTGAGGGGCCGGCAGCCCTCCACCTGGGCCGGCCTTCACAGGAGCCCTCAGGAAGGACGCCCAGGGGCCCTGAGCCTGGTCTGGGCACGTCCCTGGACCTGGCCTCAGGACCGTCAGGACGGAAAACTCGCTTCAGGAAGGTCTTTGGTGTCTGCCAGTCATCACATCTGGGGTCCAGGATGGTTGGAAGGGACCGCGTCGCAGGGACCGTGCGGCCTCGGCGGGAGGGTGACCGTGTACCGACCGCGGACGGCAGCCCCGCTGCTCGGGGACCGCTGCGTAGACCCCCTCGCTCGTCTTCCCGCACGTCGAGGTTCTCCGTGGTCTCTCCCGTTGAGCACAGGAGCTGCCTCTGACAGGTTACACCCTGTTCCGGGCAGCTGCTCCCGCCACGTGCTGTTTCAGGACACGCTCACAGGATAACTGAGCTTCCGATGGGCTCTGAGATTTCAAATGAGTCCTTGGCAGTTTTCCAGAGGGAAAATGGTCATTTTGGGAGATAGTGATGGTGCTGCAGTTAAGGGGGGAGTGTGAGGGGGGTGCGTGACATCCTGGGGACAGGTGGTGACCCTCGGAAGGGGAGGTGGAGCCCCGATGACCGTTGTCTCCAGTTCTGTCGCTCACTTCCGTCCTTTCTGTGTGACTGAAATCCTAGAGAAACTACAGAGTGTCCCATGACGTCAATGATCCGCAGGGCTGGGGCGTAATTTTGGCAGTTAGGCAGGTCCTGTCCACCTTCATACCTGGGTTCCCAGTCCCAGTGTCTCTCGAACCATCGGCCGCAGCAGTGCTCCGACTCCAAGGGTAACCTGACCTTCCGACCAGCCCATGCCTACTCCGCCTGCTAGGGCCTGCATGGGGTACAGCCAGCCATGGGGGACATTCAGGGACAGGGACACGGCAGGCTCCTCTGGCCGTGGCTTCCCCGCACCCCTACACTGGACATCTTTGTTCTCAGGGCTCGCAGGACCGTCAGCGCAGACGGAGGGAAAGCAGAGCCTGCCCGCCCCGGTGCAGTGACCGAGGAAAGCAGGGTGTCTGCAGGCCTCGCACTGGGACAGCCCGGTTCAGGACCTCGGCCCTGTGCACGGCAGCCAGCCACGCGCACACTGCAGCCCAATCATCCCAGTTCCCGGTCTCTACCAGACACGTTCCAGCCACACGTGGGCGTAGACGCGTGTAGTGTGTCTGGAATTCCTCTGTGCCGTGTGTGACAACACTGGCTAACTGTGGCGAGGCCTGATCTGCACCGACGGACAGTGTGGAGGGATGCCACCACGGGTGGTGCCTGGGGCAGGTGCGGGACGGCCCCTCTGCGTCCGGCAGGCAGACCCAGGGCTGCATGGCACACCTGCCCAGTGTGCACACGTTTAGACTGGACGCACACCCACGTCAACAGACATTCCCTCTGCAGAGAAGGTGACCTGTGAGGACCAAGACGCACTCACTGTGCCTTAAACGCCCCTCGTGGCTTCTCTGCCAGCGCCAAGTCACACAGATTCAGGTACCGGGTAAGCGGTTTCCGTTTCTGCATGTGCTGCGATCTCCCCCAGGCCTGTAGCGACTCCTGAGCGGTGAGTTACACGTCGGCTGCTACGTGCGCGCCTAGTCATGAAAGACTTCCACGCAGCTCGAACTCCCCGAACACTGCAGTGGGGTTTAGAGCCAGCGCTGGGATCTGCCACTCACACATCGATAAACAAGGCAGCGAGGAGGTCACGTTTAGCCCCAATTAGATCATCGCAGCTCGCGAAAAAAATCCCTCCAGATTAAGCAAAACGATAGAGAAAAGCAATTAAAATGGAGGCAATTAAAACGGAGGGCGGCAGCTGTGTCTGATGGGGGCGGCTCCTCCGTGCTCAGCCAGCAGCGGGCCGTGGCGGCCTGGCCCTCGGGGCCTCTGTCAGGTCGGGGTCGGAGGCAGGACCGCTCACGGAGAGTGGGACCCGTCACCGAGAACAGCCAGCAGTGGACCCGGCGGGGCGCAGGGCGGGGCTCCCTGGCCGCAGGGCCTAAGGCCATGGTACCCTCCATTCTCCCACCCAGTCCTGCTCAGACGTGGTCCCTGGGGAAATGCTAGGTCCCTGCCCAAGTGACAAGGGCGTGCGGAGGCCCCGGACGAGGGCCAGGTGCGCCCTCTCACCCTCCTTCCCCAGTTACTGAATAACGTCGTAGAGAAAGGCCGGAATCAATTTCAGTTAATTTTGCTAGCAGTGCCAGACTTGAGCAGGAGATTACCTCCCTGCGTGGACGCCCGGAGGGCAGTACGTGGGCACCTGCAGTCACGTCTTCCAGTCACGGAGTCTGGGAGCCTGGGCCTGCACTAGGGAGTTGGGCAGACCCCGCACACATGCCCTGGCCTGCGCCGCAGGTCCGCCTGACACGCGGCCCGACGCCCACTGGGCTCTAGGCTTGCTGGCACACACTGCCCGAGCCAGGAGAGCCGCGGCACCTCAGCAAAGCCAGTGCTTTCCGGAGAGTGGCCAGGGCAGACCCCGTCAGAGGGCTCGGGGACTGCCTTCCTCCCCTCCATCAGGACCCTACGTTCCCCGAGGGGCTGCCTCGCCTTCCTACCCCGCACCCTGCCTTTCACCCTGAGACGGGTCTCCAACAGCGCTCGTCCCCATCCCAGCTCTTCTCGGCAATACGCTGACCCAGGCAGCAGTGTCCTGCCACTCAGCGTCACAGGCCGAAGTGGGCTCAGCACACGCCGCAGGCAGGTCGGACTGCGCCCACTTCACGGGGAGGAAACGGAGGCTCAGGGCCGTGGCTGCACAGTAGGAGCCACAGCCGGGAATGGCTCCTTGTCCTGGGGCCACAGCCTCCATCTGCGGGATGCTGCCCTGCGTGACCTTCCGATTAAGGCAGTTGGTAGTCCCAGCACTGTTTGTTTGTGTGTGTTTTTTTTTTTTTTTTTTTTTTTTTTTTGCCATGGGGCACATGCGCTTGCCGGAGAGAGACAGAGAGAAACATAATTCACTCCCCCCACCAGGGGCATGGCCACGCAGCAATCCCTTTCCCTCCATTCTCCTCCTGGGATTCTGGGCATGCACACGCGGCAGGCCTGGTTTTCAAGCCTTTGGGTCTTGAACTGTGGTGTGAGTCCAGCACCTGAGCCACCATGCCACCTGCTGGCCCCCCAGTGTCGTTCGAATTCAGACTACATGAGGGAACTTTAAAAAGGTCCCGGGGTTAAAATACGAGTTTATCTGGTGTAAAACATTCTGACCCCAGCAGGGTTCGGTCACGGCGCACGTTTCCACACACTTGTCGAAGCCCACGTGTGCTTTCTCACTTTGGCTCGCACTGCCCCTCCGTCTAGGTATGGCAAAGATTTTCCAGCTTCCTAGAATTCTATCCGTACCGGGGCCAGCCCGTGGCCTGGTGGATAACGTGCCGGATAACACAGGGACGGCTGCATGGTTTGAGTCCTGGACCCGGCAGCTTGAAGAACAGCCAGGCACGTGAGCGTGCATGCCCCGAGTCCTGAGGGGAGAGTGGGGAGGACTGCAGCCAGGCCATCCCGGGGGTTCCCAGCTCTCCCTCTAGGTCGCATGTGCACCTCGGCTCATTAACACGTAAGTACATGACATTCCATCACTTATCGGCTCGGGCTTTCCGGCTCGGCCAGCTCTCAGGAGACGGCATGGACAGTCCCCCGGCTGCCCGCAGCCCACTCAGGAGGGCGTGGGCAGTGCTGCCAGTGGGCCTCCTGGTGCGGCTCCACGCACCGCTGCAGGGGCCACCGAAGGGCGAGTCCTGGGAGGTGGGCGGCGTCTGCTCACACGTGCACTGCCAGGGGCCGGGAGAGGGACGTTGGCGAAGTGGTGACCACACGGCCAGGATGGTGAGCAGAGACGGGCTCTCGGGGACGTTGTATTGGTGTCCTATGACGTCCTCACAGCTTTTAGGTGAGCGCAAGCACATGGGGTGCTCTGATGGGCCCTGGCCGGCCATGGAGGGAAGCATCAGCTATTCCTGGAGGGAATCGCCACCCCGTGCACAGCCACCATTCACAGGGTGAGGCCAGAGGGAGGGCTGTCTGAGTCGGCCATGCTGAGGGGCTAGGCTCAGGGCAGGCTTGGGGACATGCGTGCATGTGTGTAAGCACGCGGGTGTGCGCAGCTGTGTGTGCACATGTGCAGGTATGTTCATATAGTGGGCACGTGCACATAGATGTTGGGTGTGGACGTGTGTGTAGCTGCATGTGCACATGGATGTGTGAACATGTGTGGCCTCTGTGCATGTTTAGATGTTTGCATGTGTGTCCACATGTGTGAACATCACAATGCAGACATGTGTGCACATCTGTGGACGTGTGTGTACACATGTGTGCGTGAACACACATACGCACACAGGGTGTGCCAGTATGTGCACATGTCTATAGGCGTGCACATATGTGGGTGGGGTGCACATGGGTGGGTGGGGTGCATGCCTGTGTGTGGGTTTGTGCACAAGTGTCGGTGATTGTGTACTGGGTGAGTGTGCACGTGTGTGGGTGTGCATGTGTGTGATCTGCACACAGGCATGTCTCTGTTCCGAGGCAGCGTCTCTGTGGTTCACGGCGCTCTGCAGGCAGTCCTGGGTACAGACGCAGGTCCCGGCAGCAAGCCCACCCTCAGGAGGGCGTCAGCGGCCATCAGGGGCAGTGACGTGGCGTGAGACATGCGCACGCGAGCCCGACCGGAGCCAAGGCCGCGTGGCTCGGCTGGGACAGCCTAGCGCTGGGCGGGGGCACGTTCCCGACCTTCACTCTCGCCGCGACACAGTGGGATGCTCCGTCCTGCGAGGCAGCTGGGGCCGGGGAAGCTCAGAGCCGTCCACCCTCATAGACTTCCTCTTACGGGAGCCAGCAGGACAGCACCCACCGGTGACATTCGACTTCACACACCTGTCCTGCCACTAGCTGCTCCCGGGACACAGGAAAAGAGCTCTCCAAGTGCCGACCTCTTATTTCATTTCAGGTTTTGGCCATAGGTGCGCGTGCCAGAGACAGAGGCAGTGAGACGGAAAGCGAGAAACCCCAGGAGGGGCCCGTCACACCACAGTTCCTTCTCCATTCTCCTCCTGGGGATTTGGGCATGCACACGCACGCCTGCCATGATTGTCAGGCCACTGGTCTGGGGCTTAGCTGCGGGAGACCATGTGGGAGTCCAGCATGTGAACACCGTGCCACCTGCTGGCCCCGGGGACAGCATTTTTATGCCGAGTGTTTCATCGGGGCCTCAGGACAGCCCTGAGAGTCGGTGGGTGAGGCCCTCCTAGCTCTATCTGCAGAGACTGAGTTTAGAGAGGCAGCTTGACTGAGGTCAGAGACCTAGGAGAACCCTGCCATCACCTGAGCCGTCACCTCCCAAGTACTCGAAGCAACCGAGGTCTGGAGCCGAAGTCCCTGCGCCCCAAGTCAGGCTCCCCCTGCATGTCAGGGAGTGACGAGCAAGGGGAGGGGCCACCTGTCTACGGGACCCTGCGGAATGGCCGGGAAGGGCCTGTCCTGACCTATCGGGCCAGCGCCTGGCCAGCCTAAGGCTACATGAGAAACCCACTCCTGGGAGCCTTCCTTCAGGAAGAAGGAAGGACCCTGGGACAGCCAGGGGTGTCGCTGTCAGTACAAAGCAAACTGCTTCCTGGACGGCAAGGGGACTGTGGAGGGGTGCGGGTCAGGCATCCAGTGGCTCTCTCTCTGCCTCTCTCACCTGCTCTCTCCCCTGTTCTCTCTCTGCCTCTCTCCCCTGCTCTTTCTCTGCCTCTCTCCCCTGCTCTCTCCCCTGTCCTCTCTCTGCCTCTCTCCCCTGCTCTCTCCCCTGTTCTCTCTCTCTGTCTCTCTCTCACACACTCACCCATTCACTCTTATTTTCAAGCTCGCTCTTTTTCACAAGGAAGGAAGCCAGAGTGTCTCCACTGTTTTCATTGGGTGTGGGGTTGCGGGGGGGAGGCTCAGAGTGTGTACCACCCTCTGTGCCAATTCCAGGCCACAGCACCTGCCACACGAGCCGTGTCCGGGTGACCTCTGAACTCTGGCTGCCGTTTGCCAGTTTCGTGGCCTTCAGCCCTGGGGCAGGAGGTGTGCTGTGGGAGTCGCTCTTGCCCAACACCAGGGATGAGCCATACATGCCCACAGCCCACCTGGCAGGAGCTGAGGTGGGCAGCTACGGTGGGGAGGAGGGCACACCTGAGCACTGGGCAGTGGGCGCTGGCAGCAGGAAGGCGTGCCCCCTCTGCGTTCCAGACCTGGGTGCCACAGCAGAGAGGCTCACGTTCACCCAGAGGAGCTGGGAGTGCGTGGAGTTGGGAGGGCCCCGAGGTGGACGGCTGTGCTCCATGCGGGTCGCGTGGTCACGACACGGGCACAGAGGACACCCTAGGAGGGCCGGCACACAGTAAAGCTAGAGCACGACGGGGACGGCGTGAGTGGACAGTAAGTTCTGGGGACACGGGGAGCCCCACGGGTTCGACGGGGACACGCAAGCCCTTGTTTCAGGGGAGGAGCCGCGGGGAAGAGAGGGGTGTGTGCACGCCGTGGACGGGGGCATGTACAGCTCTGCAAGGAGGGAGGTGCCAGGGCTGGGCGGGACAGGTAAGGCCAGGGTCAGTCAGCCAGGCGGCCACCACCCACCTGCAGCTCGTGCTCCTAGTGGTTGCTTTGAGTTCATGCTTCAGTATAACAGCAACAGAAGAGAGACCCTGTCACACACAATGCTGAAAGACAGTGACAGCTGGGTCTTTGGAACCACGCTGTCCTGAGGGCCCTGGAAAGAAATGACCAGGTGCGTCCTCAATATGGTAAGGTATAGATCTGTATTTTCCGCAATTTTTTTGCATGGATGTTTCCAAAAGTAACCAACACACAGCAAATCCACATTCTAGACATAGTTACTTGCAAATTATATACTAGAAAATAGTTGGAAATAGCTAAAATTGATAGAAATGTGCCATGGCACGTTCCTTTATAATACATTATAATTAAGGTGTTTCTTTACATTTTTTGAATTAGCTGACACAAAGTTACGGGGTGCAGTATGATTTTTCTGGGTGCACTAAGTCAGCAGGTCCTGGTCGAATCAGGGTGCTCGGCACCTCGTCCCCTCGCGCTCACCATGGCCTCCTCTAACTACCTCCTCGCACACTGCTGGGGGCTGAATTAGACAGCCACTGCAGACACGGCAGGGCCAGCCACAGGGGTAGGCATCGCCGGTGAACACTGTGTGGAAGCCACAGGGCAGGCACGGGTTCGGCTCCCAGGAGGCCCGGGTTGTGCTGCACGCGTGCCCATGGTCCCGATTAGCTGAAGGGCTGGGAAGGCAAGGGCAGGCTACGGAGATCCCACTGAAAAGGCCCATTCTCCCACCGTCCGTTGAGTGCCACATGGGTGCCCTCCTCCGTGCACAGACTAAGCCTCCAGGAAGAAAGCCGCTCGGCGAGCCCCAGTAGCGCCTGCTCAGTTCTGCGCTGAGTAGCACCATGCTCTAAACTCTGCCCGGTGCTCCTGGAGGAGACCCGACCTCTCAACACCAGTAACGGCAAGCCGGTCAGGGTGAGGAGGCGGGCCTCTGTAATGTGCTCGGCTTATGTGGCGTTACGGTTTCTGTTTTTGCCACTGGGTGCGTGTGCCCACCAGAGAGAGAGGGAAAGTGAGAACTCGCCCCCCAGAGGGGATGGCCACGCTACAATCCCGTCTCCTCGATTCTGCTCCTGGGATTCTGGGCACACATGCACACGTGCCCGGCATGATTCTCAAGTGTCTGAGTCCAGGACTCAGACTGGGGACTTCACCAGGGTTCACACCCTCACCTCCATGACCGTTGGCCCCATGTCCACGTATTTGTAATCGAGATATTCCTAGTCGTCCGTTGCTGAGCTTTTACGCCCTCGCGTTTAATGAGTCTACATGAAATGAGCATCTCTCCGGAAACCAGCCTGCCCGTAGCCTGTGTTGGCATCCGAGTGGCACGTGGGGCCGAGCCAGGACCTCAGGGGCTTCCGGACCCCCGTGAGGCACACGGCCATGAAGTGTGTCACCGCCTCTGCAGCCACATCTGTCCAAGTCCAGAGAAGTCGGGGTTGGGCTGACCCCGTGGTGTGAACCTGTTCTAGGTGGCAGCTTGTGTCCCCCCGCCGCCCCCAGTGCAGGAGAGGAAGTAGCCCCGGGATGAGAGCCCTCTGGGCGTCCAGAGGGTCAGCCCGGAGTTACACGTAGACCCGTCTCCAGCCCTCCCACCACTCCTCTACTAAAGGAAGACCTTTCACATAGAGACAGAGAGGCAGAGCGGGAGGTGAGGGGTCGTCCCAGGGTGGAGGGCCACCGCAGTCCCCTCTCCTCCACCCTCCTGCTGGGAGCTGGTATGCACATGCACCTGCGTGTCTTCCAGCTGCCTGGTCCTGGAATTGAACCAGAGACATGTGGAATCTAGCGTCTTAACCACCATGCTGCCTCCTGGCCCAAGACCTTATTTTTTCCCCTGGTTTTCAAACTTATTTACATTCACATCGTTTTACATAAATGTCAGAATTAACAATCCATAATTACCAGATTGCTATGAAATTCTAGAGGGAACAATCGCAAGCTAAAATTTCAATTGTGAAGCACTGTCGAAATTGGGCTACCCTGTGTCTGGTGACAGGAACTGGACCCCACAGGCTGACTGCAGTTCGAACCCCAGTTTTTAGAGAAAACATGGGCAGGTGTGTCGGACAGGGTGCAGATGCCAAGGAGGGGTCACACGTGACCCTGCCCCGCGGGCGCTCTCTGTCTCCCTATCTCTCTGTCTCTCTCTCTCAGGTGACACATGTGCTCTGGCCGTTAAGAACAGGCACCTTTTAACTGCGTGAGCGTGCTTGCCTTCTCTATGGCGTGGCTGGCGGGGGCGTGGCCGGGTCTGCCCCTCGTGTCGCTGAGCTGTGTAAGGGGTCCCCAGTCGGAGAGGATCACAGCCAGCGGCCTGTTCCCACACGGCCTCAGACGTGCCTTCTGACTCCCCCGTGCACGCTGACCCACGTGCCCATGCTCCTGGTAGCCGAGGCTGGGGTGGTCATGGCAGGAAGGCCCTGCTGGGAGTTTCTGTGTCTCTTTCCCAATCCAAAGAACTAAGTTTTCAAAAAGTTCTTAAATGGGACCAGCAGTCAGCATGATGGCTGTGTTGTTGGACTCCCATGTGGTCGACCACAGTTTGAGTCCTGGACCCGGCGGCTTAAACTCATGCTGGGCGTGTGTGTGTGCGTGCCCAAGGTCCAGAGAGGAGAATGGAGGAGAAGGGATTGTGGCGTGGCCATCCCCCCTGGGGGTTGATTTCTCGCTTTCTGTCTCTCTGTCTTTCTCTGTCTGTCTGGCAAGCCCATGTGCCCTATAGCAAAAACCTCTCAGAAAAAAGAAAAAGAAAAGAAACGTCCCTTACGTAGGGAATCCTGCTACTCTATACACAGTGGGATTTAGGACAATTTATACTTGTGTGTATATATATTTAAGCCATGCATTTTATAGACAAACGTTTATCAT
Source organism: Tupaia tana (assembly GCA_026018925.1). Lineage (NCBI taxonomy): Eukaryota > Metazoa > Chordata > Mammalia > Scandentia > Tupaiidae > Tupaia > Tupaia tana. The sequence goes on from JAKSZU010000003.1 coordinate 222,466,238, forward strand.
ATTGTACCCAATAAGGAAGCCCCCTTTGGGGCCAGCAGGTGGTTTGAGGGGTAAGGCAGCTGGATCCCACGTGAACAGCTGACCACGGTTCGAGTCCTAAATCCGATGGCTTGAAACTCACACCAGGAACATGTGCGTGTGTGCCCAAAATCCCAGGAGGAGAACGGAGGAGAAAGGATTGTGGCATGGCCATCCCCCCAGGGGTGATTTCTCACTTTCCCTCTCTCTGTCTCTCTCCAGCGAAAGCATGTACCCTATAGCAAACTATAAATAAGTAAGAAGTTCCTTTTATTCAGTTTCATTAGCTTTTGTTTCTCCTTTTAAAACAGCCCAAGGACTTCGTAAACTGCATTTTACACAGTTAACCCCTGTGCCGTGACAGCATACCAGGTGAGTTTCCCGCCACGAGTACCCTGGTCTCGGTGCAGGGACCCCACGGGAGGTGTGGTGCTAGGACCCGTGCTGGCGGGCAGGGCCCAGAGCTGGCCCGATGAGCCAGCACAGCAGCAGGCCTCCTCCCCCGCCTCCCCGGCTGCCCACGCGAGGCAATGCGGGTTCAGGCACCGCCTGCCCCTGACAGCCAGGGTCAGAGGGGCTCTTCCACGCCCGCACCTCCCGCCTGCCTCCCACGAGCTTCCCCACCGCCGGCCCTGGCAGCTCCCTCCGGAGCTGTGCGGAATGTGCTCGGGACCGTCAGCTGCCAGGCCTGCAATTACGGCACTCCAGCAATCAGGGCCACGCGGAGGGGTGGAACGCAGGGAGAGGGGCCGCAATCAGGCCCGGGAGGGAGAACAAAGCCATTTTCTCTCATCTGCCAAACGCACAACCTCCGGCACTAATTACAGGGCAAGTGCGGGAGGCTCTCACCACCCCGCTCAGCTCATCAGCCCCGCTGACCCCGGAGAGGAGCGGCCGGTGCAAGGAGAGGGATGCACGGGGAATTCTAAAGGGCTCTCGAAGGACGAGCGCCGAGTGCCCGGGGCTGGTACGCTACGTTACCCGAGCTCTTCGGCCTCGCTCATTCCCAAGTCCAACACGGACACTCGGCGGGCCCGAATCGTCCTGTGTGACGGGCGCTGTCCGTCCCCGCCAGCTTCACACTGCCCTGTCCTAAGCACGCGTCCTGAGGTGCCCGTCCTCACACACCGCATACGTCCTTCAGTTCTCATTCTGCGTGAGCCACTGCGGGCATGCCTTCGAGTCCCAGGTTACCCCAGCACTCACAAGTCGCATTTTATCTATACCAAACGCAGAGGACGTATCTGCTTCTGCTCATGCTGAAATCCCACATCAGATGCTCAGTTCAAAGCATGCTTCAGAGACAGATAGAGTAACGCTTCGTTTGGAGCCCGGACCACCACTGAACGAAGACCACACACCGAAAGTAAAGGTACATGCGTGCACACACATGCACGCGCTTCCTCTGTAAGACGCCCGCACGTCTGAGCTGAACACAAAGGTGTATGCTCCTCAGTATGCAGCAGAGCTTCCATGGCAGGTGGACAGACAGACAGCAGGGATTAGCAGCCACTCGCTTTGTGTCTGAAGAGGTTCTGCCTCGGCCCGTGTGCCATCCTGGGGGCTGGTAGCGCTATCCATTCGGCATAGACTGGCTTAGTGTAGGCACACACATGTGGACAGGCGTCATAAACACGTGTGTGCAGAGCTGAACACGGAGCTGTGCCACGCCATGGCCTTCACCTGGTCTGTGCAGATGGCCTGGAAGACGAGCCCCGAGCCCCGCCGGGCAGCTGCACTGCCTGTGGCCGCAGACAGACGTGCTGTGGGCCCTGGGGCGTGGCCTGGATGGCGGGGCTCTTCCTGCCCAGCCTGTGTTTTCCGGGCACCTTTCTCAGCAGACATTCCTCATTCCTGTCCCCTGAGCTCACTGCTACAGAAACGTCCCTGTGTGAGGCGAAGAGCCAGAGCCGTCACCTGCTGATGGGCTGGCCCGATGTGGGCGAGTTCTGGGGCTGAGATTCACCCCAAAGGCGAAGCCAGCGCTGGTCCTGCCACCACGGCCTGCCGCCTAGCCGCCTAGCCGGGACAGAGGAGGCACGGCCTTCCCTCTGATTCCTTGGCACGTGCCCAGTGTGGACAGGGTGGGCTCCAGATACGAGGAGACAGGGCCAGCGTCCTCTGGTCTCCGGGTCTGCCCCCCCCTCCTCATGCCTCCTCCAGCAGCCACAGTGATCTTCCTGAAAATGCAATTGACTCCGCTCCGCCTGAGCCTTCCCAAACCGCACTCCCAGCTCCCACGGGACAGCGCAAGAATGGACCTTGGTCTCGCCAAGTCCTGCCCCTCACTTGCTCCCCCAAAGTGGCTCTCAAAGCGGGGCTCCAGGACCTCGGGGGGAGCCTTACGCCTGAGACCTCGGGGGGTTTGAGGTCTTCCCTCATCGGGAAGAGTCTGGACGAACTTCCAGTGCCCGGGGCTGCGGGCAGGACGGTGAGACCCCAGGAAGGGCTTTGGCAAAGGTGAAACGATGACTCCACTGCAGCCACTTGTCTTTGTTATAAAAATATAGCGCTCTCTCGTAAGTACGTAACATTTATTAACATGTAATGAGTTTTTATTTTAATAAGCAGATAATGTTTTTACAATGTCTCAGTTTTAATTCTTTTCTTACTTAATACTTTATTCTCCACATTGAATCTCCGCCGTCACAGCAGCTGGTTTCCCGCCGTGCCCGCACTGCGAACGGTCCGGTCATCCAGATTCCTTTCCATCTGGGGCCCTGAACCGTTCTGCGTTTCTTCTTCCCCTCGGCCCCTCCTGCCCTCCCTTCCCACTTCCCTCCTCCCCCGGCTCCAGTCATTTCTAATAGGGGCGGCCAGGGGCGCGGCGATGGAAGCCTGCCCTGCCAAGCCGGCTCAGGTGGAGGGCCCGGATCCCTGCCCAGACCTCCCTGTGTGCCAGCACCCCGGGGCCCTGGTCTGGCTGGGGGGGCGGCACATCACCGAGACCGCTGGGAGCCTTCTGTCTGTCTGGGTGGCTCTCTTTTTCTCTTATTGTGGAAGAGAGAAATAAAAAGACTTTAAGAAAAATCATGGGCTGGCCCCATAGCACAGTGATTAAGTTTTGTGTACAGAGAACCCGTTCCGCTTGGCTGTCTGCAGTTCAAATCCCAGCCCTGGCGGCTTGAAAAATACCCAGTGGGGCCAGAGGACAGCAGTTACACTGCTGGACTGCCACATGACTGACTGTGGTTCAAGTCCCAGACATGGTGACTTAAAACTCATGCTAGGGGTGTGTGCGTGCGTGCCCAAGATGCCAGGAAGAGAGCAGAGGAGAGACTGTGGCTTGGCCGTCCTCCTGGGGCTGATTTCTCAGTTTCCCTCTCACTGTCTCTTTCTCGCTCCCCAGTGAGCACATGTGCCCAAAGGCAAAAAAATAAAAAAAAAAAAGTGTGTGTGTGTGTGTGTGTGTGTGTGTGCGCGCGCGCGCGCACGCCCAAAATCCTGATAGGCCCGCTGCGGGCCTCTCCCACTCCCGTCTCCCTAGCACTGCGTACGCCCCCTGCCTTAGAGGGAGAGCGAGGGGAAGAACACTCAGAGTGGGAAGGCTACCACGGGGCCGGGAAGCCCAGCCTGGAGGCCGGGCGCAGGCCTCGCTGAGTGCAGGCACACTCGCTTCCTCCCGCCACCTTCACAAGCCGCTCTTCACGGGGACGCCGGCCCCGGCCCGCCTCTCTCATTTGTGCTCTAGCTTTCGGAACCTGTCCTTCCGTTCTCTGGTGCTTGGGACCTTAGCTTTTAATTTTCTTAATCATTTTCTCTCCTCTTATGGGAAGAACGTTACTGAGGCCCGGCACTCGTTCCCGGGCGTCCAGCATGTGGGGACTCAGGTACGTGCTTGGTGCTTGGAGACTGGACAGTGGGAGGGACAGAGGACGGAGAGCGAGCGTTTCTGAAGCCTCTCTGCACATGCTCGCGTGCATGGCGGATTCCGTGTCTGAGGTGTTTGCATGAGGCCTTTCTCGGAGACGGGTGGTGGGAAAGCAATGGCGAGGCCTGTTGAGGCCAGATGCTGGGAGCTGAGGGCCTATCCGCTGCCCCCAACAGCACGCGGCAGAGGGGGACGGGAAGGACAGCGCCCAGGAGACTCATGGTGCATGCAGGGACCGCCGTAGGTGGCAGACCGCAAAAGCCACACACCCAAAATCCTGATAGGAAAGGGGAGGAAAGGGAGGGAATGACTGGGTCAGGTCTGAGCTTGTCGGACAAACACACCTGCCTTTCCTCAGGGCGGAGGCCCCGGGACGCGTCGGCACCACACACGGACTGCGGGGGGCGCTGGCTCCACCGTCGTCCTGCTGAACAAAGGGCAGTGACACACAGCCGCCTGTGCATGCCCGCAGTGGGCCCTTGTTCTGCAGAACCGCCTTCCCTCCCCTGGAGACACCACTGGGGAGGAGGCGCTGATGGCCAGAGCTGGGGCTGCCTCCCAGCCAGTGGCAGCGTGCCTGGGCGAACTAGGGTCACTGCCATGAGCACGGGTGTGGCCAGGAGGAAGCCCTCTCAGCTCTGCCCCAAGCCCACTTTCCAGTTCTCACCCAACAAGTCGGCTCTCAGGAAGACCCTGAGGACGCACGCGGCCGGGTTTCCGGAGGGCGATTACCCACATCTGTCGAGGACAACGAGGGCTGATGAGCAGATGCCAGTGCCTGCCCAGCCCTGCCCCTCGTCCAGGACCACACTCATTCCACACGCAGCAGACAGCACCCCATCCAGAGCGAAGCGCGACCAGTCAGGCCACCGTCTGGGGTCCTCCGTGGTGGGGCTTGGGCTGGTCTGGCTGGAAGACCCGTCTGTGGGCCCGGCTCTGCTATGACAGCTGTGGGATTCTCTCTCAGGGGCCAGTTTCTGCAGCTGACACCTGACCGAATTCGTGCAGTCCGTGGCAGGGCACTGCAGAGGGGCTATGTCCATCCAGACACACTTGCAGAGCTGTCTAGGAGGAGCCCAAGGGACAGCAGGTGCCACACGGCGCCTCCGGGAGACCTCCCAGCCCGTCATGCCCTTGCTCCAGCTTCACCTTTTTATTACAGTCACGTGTTAATGAACTTTTTGCACGTAACACTGATGCTCGCTAGCTCCCGTCTAAAAAGGATTCTCGTGCCCAGCATGGACAGCCCTGTGGACAGCTCCGTGGACAGTCCCGTGGACAGCCTTGTGGTGCTGGCAGTGGGTGGAGATCCTTTTGCTTCATTTGTACTCCACAAGCTGGCTGTTTTCAGGATTCTCATCGACTGTCTGACTCCCTCTCCCTGCTCTGCCTCACCAGGTGTGCATAGATCCCATCAGAGTGCAGCGCCTCCTCCAGGACTCTCCATGGCTCCCCCACACACACGCCCAGGTGTGTTTCAAGTTGTGGGATCCAGGACTTAAACCACATTCAGCCATGTGGGATCCAGGCACCTCAAACACCATACCACCTCAATCCCATACACCTCAATCCCATACACCTCAATCCCATACGCCTCAGTCCCATACCACCTCACTCTCGTACACCTGAATCCCGTACACCTGAATCCCGTACACCTCAATCCCGTACCACCTCAATCCCGTACCACCTCAATCCCGTACACCTCAATCCCATACCACCTCAATCCCATACCACCTCAATCCCGTACCACCTCAAACACCATACCATCTGCTGGCTCAAAATATTTAAATAAAACTATATTTTTGTTCTCTAAATGAGTATACTCACAGAAGGACATTTTGAAATAGAAGCTACAGTAGATAAAATGAGAAACTCAACAAGAGAACATGACAGGCTGAAGACCAAGTCAGAGAACTGGCTAGTGGGCCAGAAGAAAACATCATGATCACAAAACAGAGCGACAGCAACAGAAGGTACATCGGAGTGTAGGGTATGCATGAGGCTCAGAGGAAAACCCTACCACATGAGAAGTAAGAACTTTAGGGGAAGAAAAGGGTAATATTCGAAAAGATAGAGGGTGAGAAGTGTTCAATGAGTCATGAGTCCACTCGTGTTTGTCATGAGTCCACAAATCCAGTGAGCATGAGGAATGCCAGGCAGGTTCGTATGGATAAAACCACAGCTGGGCACATCACGGTGGAGCTGCTGATAACAACCAAGAACATAAAAGTCTTTAAAATTCCAGGAGTCACCAGCAGCTAATTTCTCAACAGAAATAATGGAACTCAGAAGACAATGGGATTCTAGGGAAGAAAATGCTTAGAGAAAGTTCAGAAAAAATCCTTCAAAAATAAAAAGAAAGAAAGGATACTTTCCAAATAAATGAAAAATGAAAGACTTTCTATAGTCAGCTCCTTGTTCAGGGAAATACAAAAAGGGCCGGCCCAGTTGCCCAAGTGCTACATGGAGGAAGCTGGATCCCATGTGGCCAACCAGGGTTCGAGTCCCAGGGGCTCAAAAACCATGCTGGGCACGTGCATGCATACCGACCTGTCGGTATGAACAAATGAAACTTTGTGGGGGAGATAGGAGCAGCCCACGGCATGATGGTCAAGGCAGCCGGCCAACTGCGTAGCTGGACTGTGGGAGTCGGAAGCGAGAGAAAGCTGCCTGGTGTGAGTGCACGTGTGCCCAAAATCCCCGAAGGACGGAGAGAGGGACGAGCGGCACTTTAAGCTAAAGCCCTGACTCTGCAGTTTACACAAATGATAAATTAATTTAGAGATTTCAAAACACAAAACCTTCCTAATCATCCGTCCAAGACTTATATTTACGGCCCTTAATGGTTACCTCAGCAGCACATCAACACAGTTTTCCTACTGGACGCCAGTAAGTGATAGCTGGGCAGTCGGGCACGCTCGTCAGCGACGCACAGAAGACAGTTTCCACGAATGTAATCAAAGTCTTGTTTTTCCGTTGTGTTTGTTTGCTTTTCATTAGGAAGGCTTGACCAATTTTTAAAACCTCCGACCCCTTTTGATACAGGGACTGGTGTTCCCTGGATTAAGCATTTTCTGCTTCTGTCTTTAAAAACAGGATATGTAACTGTGCCTATGACATGCTCTGGCAAAATCAGGCTCTCCATAGACATGGCCTAGTGCAGAGACCCGCACGGCACTGACCCGCGTGGCCCCGAGAGTTGGGTGGTCCTGGCTCCGTGGTCATGGCGTGGCCGTTCTTTGCAAAGCACGTGTCCAGCGACACCGTCCACCCGCCCTCCCCCAGGGTTAGGGCCAAAGATGAGGCCCTTCAGTGTGGTTTTGGCCAATGCTTCCATTAACTCACTTCTTTCCTATTTTTTAAAGTAATTATTTTATTTAACTTTATTTATCTATTTATTTGATGAGAGAGGGACAGAGCGCACATGCGCACGTGAGCGCCCCAGAGAAACGGAAAGTGAGAGAGCAAGCCGCCGGGCCCAGGACTTCAACCGAGTCAGCCATGTGGGAGTCCTGCGCCCTGAACCACCACGCCACCTGCCAGCCCCTCTTTTCTTTTTTCCAAAGGGTATTATTTATTTATTCCATGAGTGAGGGAGACAGAAAGACAGAGACAGAGAAAGAGACAGGGAGGCAGCATACAGTATCCACCAGCCTCAGGCAGCCCTGGGTCGTGGTGACAGGTATATGCAGGCAGGTCCCTGCACACAGGTCCAGAACCTTCTCATGGGCAGCCTCGCGGAGCCCGCGGTCACCACCGTGCTGCACCTGACCCCATTACTGACTTCCTCACTGCCACTGGCCGGGGCAGACGTGGGCCATACCGAACGTCACGGCCCATACACTAGACTATCCCCTCCTCACGCCCAGTGGCTCCCCTGGGTCTCCTCTTGCTGTTTACCGAGGAGGGCTTAGTCAGCCTTGGCAATCCAGCCCACTTCGAAGCTCTTTTGATAAACTTTCAGGACTGATCAGACACGTCCCTGTCGTTTGTCACACTTCAGTCAGAAAACTCACTCAGAGCCACGGCCCACGCCTGGTCTGTAAGCACCAGAGGGGAGCCCTCCTTTCCCAGCACATCGAGAATGTGGGGGGAGGTCTGAAATGGTAAAGCCCAGCAGTGCAGCAGGGAATGGGGAGCAGGGTGGAGGGAGCAGGGAGAGGGAGCAGGGAGAGGGAGCGGCCTAGCTCACCTTTCAGCGCAGGTCAGCGCCAGTGCAGGTGCCTCCCTGGAACCCACCCGGAGCCCCTTGTGCACAGCAGTGGGTGCCTGGTGCAGCCCCTCCTTGCTGGGCCCTTGCTGGCTGTCCCAAGCACCCTTCCTGCAGTCCCCTCAAGGCCAAGGTCCTCACCTGTCTGTCCCTAGTTGTCCTCTGCTCTGGTTAAAACAGCGCAACATGTTCCCACAGCTCTGTCTAGGGTCCTCTGTGCAAGAACGTGATGTCCCTAACTGGAAGCCAGAAACACCTCCCTGGGCGGGTGAAGGCGCGGTGGCCAGAGGCTCTCAGGGCCCCAACCCGATTGCCCTTGGGAAACAGGTTGGAGGCTGCTAAGGGGCGAGGGGCCGCTTCAGAGGTCACGGCCCGTGCCAGCAGTGGAGAAGGGTTGTGGCATGTCGCGTACAGGGTGTGCCTGCTGTGGAGAGCTCCAGACGCACGGTGTCTCGCTGAGCGCCCACTACTGGTGCCAGCTGTGGTCATGACTGTCCCCAGGGCTGTCCCTCGTCAAGGAGGGAGACATCCTGAAATGTCGCACTGACCGGCAGCCACGTCTGGGCCGGTCTCAGGCTTTGCTCAGCGGACCGCAGATCTGTGCTGAGCTCAGCACCTCGGCATCTACCGAGCGCGGCCTCGGCCGGCAAGCTCGACTTCCGGTGGCCTGTGAGTGGCAAGGAGCGCCCTCCCTGTCGGAGGCTCGCGTGCCGGTCACCCTGAGCCCAGAGCAGTGAGGAGGTCACTGCCAGTGACTGCCGACGTGACAGGAGGCGCGGCAACAAGACTGACTTATTTATTTCACTGCGGCGGGGGTTGGTATTAGCCCAAGACACAGAGCGGGGGAGGAGGGCAGCTGCTGATGGGCGTGGTCATGCCGCAATCCCTTTCTCCACACTCCTCTCCGTCTGCACTTCAGGCCACACACCTCTCTGGTATGCCCTCCAAGCTGCAGGCCAGGATTTGAACCAGTCAGGCACATGGGATCCAGCTGCCTCAGCCCTGTGCGGGGCTGGCCACGATTGGTTTGTTTCCTGAACTCCTTCCTTCCTGAGGAAGGTCCCTCCACCCACCTCTTGCCCCAGGCCCAGCCAGGGTCACGGCCTGTGGGGGTGCCTGGCACGTGCAGGCCCACCTGGGCGCTGAGCCCGGGGCCTCCGGGGGTCCGCAGCCCCGCGGTGGTGCCGACCGCCTGCACCACCAGGCCTAGGCCATGCAGTCAGGCCAGCTCTGGGTCACGAGTCCTCTCGGAACCTGAGGAAGGCCGTGGGTTCTCTCTTTAGAAACACACAAATGCCGAAGCCACACAAGGTACACAAACGTTCTTTTAAAAAAAAAAAAATTATTTTTTTTTGCTATAGGGCACATGCACTTGCCAGAAAGACAGAAAGAGACAGAGAGACAGAAAGTGAGAAATCCCCCCCGGGGGGATGGCCATGCCGCAATCCCTTCTTCTCCATTCTCCTCTCAGGATCCTAGGCACGCACGCACATGCACCCAGCGTGAGTTTAAGCCACTGGGTCCAGGATTCGAACTGCGGTCAGCTACATGGGAGTCCAGCGACATAGCCATTACTCTAACTGCTGGTCAAACTTTCTGAAGGGTCATGAGCACCCTGAAACATGTCCCTACATCCCTGGAAGGTCACTTACTCCCAGACCAGGAGCCCACGACAGGATGAAGGGCCTGATGCACACACATGTGACTGGGGCTATACTGATGCGAGACAGCGGGCGGCCGCCACCCGTCGGGGCAGCAGTAACACAACCGGACCCTCCACGCCAGTGTCGGCGGCTGGGCAAGAGGGCCCGGCGGGGGTGCCCGTTCCCGCCTCCATTTCTAACGGAAGAAATAAACTTTAAAATAAATAAAGAAATGACACTGAGCAGAACAAGCCCATCTCTAGTCAGCGTGCAGCCAAGCCTCCAGCCCCCTCTGAGGATGGGCGCACTGGGCAGGAGGCGTGTGTGGGTGCCGCCACATGACTGCACCAGGTTCGAGTCCCACACACGTGCAGCCGTAAGCCCAGGCCCTGACGTGCCGTTAGAACCAGCGCTCCCGACGGGCCGCGGTGGCAGAGATGCCGTGCTGTGGGGTGAGCTAAGGCTGCCCCATGGCTGTCCCTGCTGGGCACGCCAGGCTGTCACCTCGGGATAGCCGGTCACAGGGGCGGGAGAAGCACGCCCTTCAGGGAGCACACATACCAAGCCAAGCACGTGCTGTCGATTCCTGACACACTGTGACACACGCAAGACACGGAGATCAATGTTTCAGAATTAAAACTGCTTTTATGTATAGAGCTATAAACCATGTTTTCTTCAATATTAAGAATGCTGCTAAAGTGAGGGGCCACAATTTAAAAATTTGCCGACACTTGGTGGGGCCATCCCGGAGTCTTCCCTCACACACCTGCGGACCCTGGCTTCGAGGACTCCTGTGCACTCAGTCCTCCCGGAGGCAGGGCAGAGCCTGGAGCCACGGCGCACAGCGACCCAGCCCACGGAGGCCCGGGGCTGCGATGCCCACCCCGGCGGGCACCGGGCAGCCTGGGGCACTCCACGTGCCTGTGGGCTCCCAAGGTCCTGAGGGGCGGGAGACGGACGGTGACTCGCACGACCAGGGCGTCGGGGCTTCTCTCCCTGTGTCAGATAAACACGTCAACAGCACACGAAGGGCGAAGAGGGGGCCTGTGGGGGGCTCCCAGACTGACTGGCGACGCACCAGCCCATGCCGGCCCACCTGTCGCGCGTCTTCCCCAGCCACCATGGGCTCCCCGCCCCGGCCAGGAGGTGCTCCCACACAAGGACGTGCATGCGGTAGATTTAAAATCGCTTAGGCACTTTCATTTCCAAATTTTTAAAGTGTATAAATCTGAAAGCTTTTAATAGTTTACGTATCTTTTTTTAAGCTATTTTTCTTTTGTTCTGCCAGAGGTCATGTATGCTCTCTGGAGAGAGACAGAGAAAAAGAGAGAGAGAGAAAGAGAGAAGTCGGCCCCCAGGGAGGGCGGCCACACCGCAATCCCTTCTCCATTCTCCTGGGATTTTGGACACGCACACACACGCACCTGGAGTGGTTTCCAAGCCACCGGGTCCAGGACTGAAAGCGCAGTCAGAGCCTCTCGCTGCTCTTACTGCTCCGACGTCGCCTGGTCTGCCCCACCACAGCGCGGGCGTCTGTGTACTGGGCGGGGACACGCGCGTCTCCCTCATCGCTGGCTTGCTTCACTCAGCCTGTTCCTCACTCGTCCTTCCTAGCAAATGCCAGGGTCTTGTTTTATGGCTGAGTAGGAGTCCATAGATTCCTTCCCGCTGTTTATTAAAGTGTTCGTTTCACTTTGGAGCAAGATAAAACCACCTACTTTCCCAGAAGTCATCTGTTGGCCGTTCTACTTCACCTGCTGTGACCTGTAAAAGCAGATCTGGACCGCGTGTAACTCCCCTTCCAGGCCGAGAGCTCCGAGAAGCTGACTATAACACAGGAACAGCGGTGCGGACGGTTTTCAGTGTCCCCCGAGCAGATGGCGTGCCATCTTCCTGAGATCTGTCACCTGAGGCCTCGCGGGCCGTGACGCGGAGCGAGAAGCCGAAGCCGGCGCTGTAGCCAGGCTCCACATGGGGCCTTCCGCCCTGCGCCCGCTCCTGTGTTCGAAGGTCGTGCGAGGTGCCTGAGTGACGCTGGAGGGGAGGGGGCCACACCCACACGCACGTCTTCTGCCAGGAAACGGCGTGTAACACCCACGCGTTCAGGCATTTTCCTTAGAGCTCAATGCTTTGTGAACCCCCAGAAATGGCCATCCCACATGGGCACCAGTGTACTGCAGTCCCACGGCGGTGTTCGGATCCCCCCAGAGTGAGTTAGTCAGAGGAAAGGACCACCTGGTAATTGAGGGGCGTCAGGTGGTAACAGGTTGAGACTTGAACATGATTTGTGATCTCTAGAGCTTTTTAAGTCGCTCATTAGAAGCATGAAAAACCGGATCAAGAAATCTCAATGTTTTCCAACAATAAATAATATATAACGATGATGTCCACACAGTCTGTCAGCCTGATATGTCTGCATCTCCAAGTTCGCTAACTAGCACACACGGCCTCGTTTTAGCTTCCATGGTGTTCTGCAGGGGAGTACATGGGCATTTTCGTTGCATCGGGGAAATTAGTATTAATTAGCAATACAGTTTCATGGCTAAATTGGATACTTATCTTTTCCATTCTCATCATTTTTAACTGCCCCATCATCTATAATTAGCTAAAATTAAATAGGCGAAAATTCTCTGTCATCATTACTGTGCCCTCCTAGCTGCAGTCACCGTCACATACAAACGCCCATCCTCCTGGATTCAGCCACCCCAGAACTGAGCTTACAGAACTCCCCCAAGCTCCGTGGTAGAGCTGACTGAGTTATTCCGAGCTCCGTGCCCGAGGCCAGGTGCTGAGCAGCCCGAGGACACACCATGCCTGGACAGCTGCCCTCTGTCTCCGAGGGGAGGGTGCCTGACACCGTCTCTCATGAAGAGGATCCAGGGAAATATGAAGGGTTTTCATTCGAACAGTTCATGGAGAAGCTACAGCTCGAGACAAACTAGAATGGCTTCTAATTTGTTTTTCACCAAATAAACTCGAACGTCAATTCCACTCGCCATAAAGGTCTGCAGCTCCCCGAGCACACGCAGCACAGGGGCAGGCGGGGAAGTGGAGTAGGTATTTGAGTCTCAGCAACCAGAGACTGCAGGTGGGCATGGAGGGAACGGGGGGTCCTGCTTCCCACCGAGACGGAGCAGCAGCTCCCACACTTTCCCTCTCACCAGAAACAAGCGGTGCAGCGACGTGCAGAGCAACGGTGCACAAAGTGTTTTCACGTCCCTGGACTTCACACAGCGAAGGACATGATCCCCGAGACACGGGGGAAGGAGAGCCCTCTGCTTCCCGGCTGGCCGTCGCAGGAGAGTCGGGTCTGGGCTGCAGGACTGGCACCAGGACAAGCCCTGTGAGGTCCCAAGCTGGGGACACCGAGCTGAGGGCCAGCCAGACCAGGGCGGCTGGAGACCTCAAGGTGGAGTCCTGGAGGGAAGAGGGCTGCCCACAGAGAACCCTGTAGGGGAAGAGCTCCCCAGGATAGTTCAACAGGACCCAGCCAAAATGTATGAGGAGGACCCTGGAGGCTGGAGAAAGCCATGTGCAACCCTTCAGGATAGCGTGCCGGCTTACCCAGGGCCGGGAGCAGTGCTGGCCCGTCACACAGGTGGCTACCCTCGTACAGGGCTTACCCAGGGCCGGGAGCGATGCCGGCCTGTCACACAGGTGCCTACCCTTGGACAGGGCGCCAGGTGAAGCACTGATAGGACTGACGCATTAGACCAGAACAAACTGCTAGAGGCTGAATGTCACTCAGATGCTGCCTCAAACATTATTTTTAGTTTAGTTCCCCCGCCCCTCCATAGGGCCCATGTGCTTGCCAGAGAGAGACAAAGGAAGAGGAAAAACGAGAAATCATCCCCCTTCAGGTGGCCACATCACAATCCCTTCTCCATTCTCCTCTTGGGATTTTGGGTACATGTGCACATGTGCCCACCATGTTTCTCAGGCCACGGGGGGAGGGGGGGACACTTGGGCCATGGAGTTGGCCACGTGGGACCCAGTGCCTTACCTCTATGCCACCTGTTGGCCCTGTTGCTTAAACGTTTTTGGAAACTGGACCATCATGGATAAAACCGGTCCCAAGCAACCTAACTGCTCCCAAGAGAAATGCATGAAGATAGACCTCTCGAGGTGACATATCCAGCCCCCAAACAAGTACAATCTACAATGTCTGGGATTCGCTAAGCACGGAAATACAATCCACTGTGAGGAGGAAACGCATCACTGATTTCAAACCATTGCAGAACCGACGCGGATGTTAGAATTAACTTTTTTAAAAAAGATGGTAAAAATAATTATTATAATTAAAATTTATATATTCAGAGATTAAACAGAGTTAAATAGAGAAAATAGTTTTTAAAATCTCAACAAGATCATTGCAAGGGAAACCTATAGTATCTGAGACAGAAATACGCTCGTGGGGTGAGTGGCAGATTAGAGCCTGTGGAGGGAAAGAGTAAATATGAAGACACTCATAGAAACTATCTAAATGAAATACACAGAGGAAACGAGAGCTAAAGGCTGGACTGAGGTGTAGGTCACGCGGGGTAAAGTCTCTCCACAATCAAAATGATGTATAGTGATTTAATGGATGAATAATAATAATAATGAGATTTAAAAAAAAGAATTACAAGCATGAGAAGCACCAGTCAGTGACCTCGGATACATGTAATTAGAGTAACCAAAACAAATGAGAAAGAAAATGGACAAAGCATATATATATATATATATATATATATATATATATATATATATATTTGAAGTTCCTGACTGTACATTTTTTTAATTTAATGAAAACTTCAAACACATAAATCTAAAAGAATCGAAGAAAGAAGCACAAAGAAAATTATACACAGTTGATAATAATCAAGGTACCCGGAGAGGTGAGAAACAGGAAGTTTGAAAGGCAGACAGAAGGGAAAACAAACCAACCACACTATGTGTAAGGAAACAATGATAGGGAATTTAGTATTTATCATCAGCAAAAACACAAGCCAGAAGAAAGCAGCACCATTTTTAAGATCCTTAAAGGGGGGATGTGATCATGTTATCCTGAAATTCTTTATCGAGAAAGCAATCATTCAAAAATGAAGTGAAACAATGATTTACTCAGGCACACAAAAGTGGAAACGCTAGCCATCGCTAGCAGACGGGTCATGTGGGCAGGAGGTCTCCAAAGAAAAGGATCAAACACCAGGTGTCGGCTGCCACAGTGGGGCACAGAGACCAGGGGCGATACCTAGGAGGACAACCCTACCGTATGCTTTTCCATCATTTAGAGCTCTCCAAACATAAATGGCAGATTAAAAATAATCATGTGGTAAAGTCATTTCTAGCGTATATGACACTGAGGTTTATAATAGTCACGCAATGCTAGGAGGAAGAAATAGGAGTAACTATTACAAGGTTCTTTCACTAGACGTACAGTAATTTAACACCATTGGATGGCAATATTTAAAATTAAAAATGTATTTTATGAATCCAAAGTAACAACTAAGATAACAACAGCAACTAAAAAAGCTATAAGTAATAAGCCAGCAATAAATAAATAAATATCATAAATAAATACTTAGTCTAAACCAAGGCCAAAAAATTTAAAAAGGAAATAAAGAAAAGATGGGATAAGTAGAAAATGCAATAAAATAGTAGACTTAGACCTAAGTATATTAATACTCAAATAGAATTTATTGTCTGAATAATACAATAAAAAGGCAGAATTTGTATTAGATAGAAATCAGGACCTAAATATGTGCTGGCTTCAGAAATAAATATATAGAGAGACAACAACCCCAAGAAGATGGGAAAGATGTATCATGCTTATACTAGTCAGAAGAAAGCTGAAATTGCTATCCTAATAACCAAGTGGCTTTTAGAGGAAAACAATATTACCAGAGTACAAAAGGTCATTTCATAATAAATAAGCCAAGAGGATGTAATTTTAAACATGAATACACCTAATAACTGAGATTTAAAATACATAAAGTAGGGAACCAGCAGTTAGCGTAATGGCTATGTCGCTGGACTCCCACGTAGTCGACCGCGGTTCGCGTCCTGGACCCGGTGGCTTAAAACTCATGCCGGGCGCGTGTGCGTGCGTGCCCAAGATCCCGAGAGGAGAATGGAGGAGAAGGGATTGCGGCGTGACCATCCCCCCGGGGGGGTGATTTCTCACTTTCTGTCTCTATGTCTCTCTCTGTCTGTCTGGCGAGCGCACGCGCCCTATAGCGAAAAACCTCTCAAAAAAAAAAAAATACATAAAGTAACAACTGAAAGAGCTACAAGGACAAATAATGAAATCCACAATTACTGTCAGAGATTTAAACAATTCTCTCTTAATAATTGATAGAATAAGTGAACAGAAAATAAGGATATAGAAGATTTGGACATTATATCCAACTAAACCTAACTAACATTTGCAGACCACTCCATCCAATGACAGGTTCAGTATATAATGAATATTTACTAAGGTGGATTATATTTTGTGATGTAAAACAGTTTCAATAAATTTTAAAGGAGTCAAATCATACAAAGTATGGTCTTTGACTATCGTGGAATTAAATGAAACAACAATAATAATAAATTTCTAGGAAAATCCCCATTTGGGAAACTAAATAACATTTTTTTGGAATAACCCATGAAAGGAGAAATAAAAAGAGAAATATGAAAGTATTTTGAATTGGATGAAAATGAAAAATATCTCACAACACATTGATTTTATAGGATGCTGTTAAAGCTGTATTCAGAGGTAAATGTATAGCACTAAACATATATATATATATATATATATATATATATATATATATACATACATACATACCAGAAAAGAATAAAGATAAATGACTTGAGATTCAGCCTTACGCAACTAGAAAAACGAGAATGTTAGGTATAAAATAAGTGGAAAAAATAAAGTTATAAAAATCACTGTGAATCTACACACATTGAAAGAAAATAAATCTTCTGAACAGCTTTAACCAATAAACTCCACAATGTAGATAACATGGGAAAACTTTTCTCAAAGACACAAAGTACAAAGCTCACTCAATAAGAAGTAGCTATCTTGTCACATAAAAAAATATAAGTGGCCAAGTATATTAATCACATTTAGCACAGCAAGCCATGTACTATATATGTAGCATATATATCTTTGTTTTTAGTTTTTTTTTTGTCATAGGGTATGCACTCTTGCTAGAGAGAGAAAGAGAGAGGAAAAGTGAGAAATTGACTCCTGGGGGGATGGCCATGCTACAATCCCTTCTCCTTTATTCTCTCAGGATTTGGGGCACACACGCACATGTGCCCTGCATGATTTTCAAGCCTCCGGGTCCGAGACTGGAACCACAGAGGTGGGAATCCAGCACCTTAACCACCACACCATCTACTGGGCCTCATCTATGCAAACTTTTTTTTCTTTTTAATTTGTACAATTGGTATCTTTAAAATGAGAAGAGAAATTACATAAATTATGCAGATTAAAAAATAAGTACCACAGTGAAGTCCAAGATTTAGAAGAGTCTTTCACTAAACCCAACAGTCTGGTCTTCCAAAGGCACTCAGCACACCTATGAAGCAAGCGTGTGCAGCACGCCCGGGGTCCGTGGCATGTGGTGCATCCCTCAGGCACTGTCTCTGGCCAGCTCTCGGTCAGCGAGCAGCAGGCTGGGCGCTGAGCCGGGTGAGGGTGAGCGGCCCGGTACCCACAGGCACGGCCGCCTCCGGGCCAGAGTCTTCTCTGAGTGTAAAAGCTCAGTTAATTCTTTTCTGAATTGAAACAGGCAAAAAGGGAGAAAAAAATGAAAGGACTCAAATACAGTTAACTCGATCAATTACCTTATCCCTGTGTATTTTTTCATGTTAAATGTCCTTCCTAGGCGTGTGCACTTTCATGCATGCGTGAGAGAGTGAATGCACCCCCAGAGGGGATTGCCCCTCAATTCCTCCCTCCAGTCTCCCCTCAGGATTTTGGGCACGCACGCACATGCACGGCATATTTTTCAGCTTGCCGGGTCTGGTACTCCATCTGTTCAGGTGGCCACGTAGGGTTCAGCCACCTTAACCACCACTTCCCTGCTGCCCCCCAGGCTTTCATAAGGAGAGTTTGTTAAAGATCTGAAACATAGATTGAGGTGTTTATATATTTTAGAGTTGAACTGGCCACACAAAGAGCACCCAACATCGCGTTGTCTGAAAAACTAAATCTAAGTTCTGATTGGTTTCATATTGACAGGTGGCATTCAGCATTTCTAAAAATATTCCCGCTGGTTTGTTGGAATGCACAGGAATTTATTTAAAAACAATTTTATCCACATATGTGGACATTGGCTTTTACATATTTCGTTACTATTATTCAAGATAAGCACATGTACGGCATGAGAAAGACAGTCCTCTACAGGGCTCGGGCATGCTGGGATCCCGTCCCCTCCATCCTCCAACCTCCAGGACCCTCATGCTTACACACGCCCAGCCTGAATCAGGCCAACAGCTTCCCAGTGGGGCGTGCCCCACGCTGTGCCCCAGAGCCTGGCTGTGTGCTCGCGTCTGGGCATCGGAACTTCCAGGCCAATTTTTGTTCACACGAGATTGGATTCAAAAGGGTAACCAAGGGAACCAGCAGGAGGCGTGGTGTTTAAGGCACTGGACACGCCCACATGGCTGACCATGGTTCGAGTCCAGGAACTGGTGGTTTGCCTTCTCACTTTCTCTCTCTCTGTCTCTGATCAAATTAAAATAAGTGAATGCATAAATAAAATTAAATAAATAATTCTTTTAATAAAAGGATATCCAGAAGTTAAAAATGTACATCTATTTTGCAATTAACAAACATATTTTATGTCTTTGTTTTATTTCCCAGTGTTCTGAAATTTGTCTCCTATATATGTGAAGAAGAAATGTCTTCTATATGTATCTGAAGAATTTTAGGCAAAAGCTTTGGAGACACAGGAGAGTCAGGTGTGACCACGGAACTGGCAGCCTTGCCAGTCTGAGCGTGTCTGTGAGCAAGGCAGGGTGCAGGCTGCGGTAGCCACGAGTTAGGGGCGAGACGGGGGAACCTCAGCGCTGCTCTGGCCGCGATCGTGGGCCAGGGAGGGATGTCTGCCGTGAGGTAGTTTTGGAGTGACTATGTAACACAAGGCCTGTCTACACTGCTCTGCTGAAGAGAATCCATGGGGGAACGAGCCACAGGAGGGGAGCTGTCCAGCCAGGGGCATGCACCAGCCTGGGGGGGCTGTTTGCGCAGCTCTGTGAACAAGTCCTCCCCGCCCCCCCCATCATTACAGGGAAGGTCTGTGAAGTGTCCCCAGGCCCGCCACGGGCCCCCTGTGCTCTCAGGACCATGAAAACAGAAGGGTGTGGGTGACCAACAGCACCGGGAGGAACAGCGGGGCCCCCAGGGCAGCAGTGACGGCGGCACGCTGAGGCCAGCAGGCACCCGAGGCTCTGCTCCCTTGTAACTCTAAATGTCCGCAGGTGCGAAGGGGCGGGATCGGAGCGGATTGGGCCTGATCGCCCCGGCCAGGTCTGTTTCAAGTCCTGGAGGAAGGTCTCGGGCCACGGCGGCCTCGCGGGCTGGTGAGCCACTGCACAGCCACGTTCCTGGCCGGCACCTGCTCCAGACTCTGCTGTCGGTCCTGAAACGAGCTCAGGACCAGCGGCCCCACACGCTCTTCCTCAGGACAGCCGCGTGGCTCTGAACACTGACAGCTGCCCTGGAATGCACACCGGCTGGTGGTGCTCACTCTGGGTGTGTTTTTCTGCAGAGCAGAGGCAATGTCGTCGCCCCCGGTACCATCTGTGAAGCCGGGCCTGTGTAAGAGTTGAGGCAAGGTGGCAGCTGTGTGACGTGTACTCTGCGTCAGGTCGGGGTATGGAATCAACACTCAGCCACGGAATTAGCTTAAAGTACAGCTCTGCGGAAGTCCACGGAGACGCCGCATCCCCAAGGGAAGTACACGGAAACCTTCGCGAGGGGCCTAAATCACAGCGACGTAACCAGGGACGTGGCTAGTGACTACTGTGCTCGATTTTATGCACTGTCAAATATCAAAAAAATTCCGTATCACCCAATAAACAGATGTCTTATCTAAATGATGTCAAACATTTTCAAATACTGTTATCTGATTTGATCAGATTTCTCACCCGAATCATAAATACAGAGGATTTTACAAGTGCCAGCTATCTTTTCTTCCTGATCAGTCCTTACTTTACAGATATGTATTTATATACGTTCTTGAGCTAAAAATTTAAAATAAATACTTTTAAGCTAAAAATATAAATTAAAATCTAGAAATGCAATTTGTAAATGAAACATTAAAATAGCCCCCATTCATATCATTTATTTCAGTAAAACATAAGATTTTAATTTTAATATTACAGAAGTGAGACCTGAAGATATCAGATCATCCCTCCCCAAATACCTATAAATCCAGAAAGACATTGTGCATTTCAGCTGCTGTAGTTTAACCTTCTTTTTATTTTTTAGAGAGAGATTTTTGCTATCGGGTGCTGTGCTCACTGGAGAGACAGAGACAGAGAGACGGATAGTGAGAAATCACCCCCCAGGGGGATGGCCATACCTCAATCCCTTCTCTACTCTCCTCTTGGGATGTTTGGGCATGCATGCATATGCGGCCAGCATGTTTTGAGTCACCAGGTCTGGGACTTGAACCATGGTTGATTACGTGGGAGTCTAGCAATGTAACCATTACACCATCTGCTGGTCCCTGTATTTTAGTTTTTTGCTTTAAGGTGTGTGCTTACTAGAAAGAGAGAAAAAGAGAGGGAGGGAAAGTGAGAAATCACCCCCGAAGGGGAGGCCACTCTGAAACCCCTTTCCCTCCAGTGTCCTCCTGGGATTTGGGGCATGCATGTCCAGGTACCCTATGTGGTTTTCAAGCCACTGGGTCTGGGACTCAGCATAGTTGGCCATGTAAGACCCAGCCGCCTTAGCCACCATACCACCTGCTGGCCCATCAGTTGCTTCTCTCTAAGGTAGCAGGGAAATACTGAACATTTGCCCAGCCAGGACAAGACATTCATGCTGGGTCTTATGGCACGGTAGTTAATCAAAATAAAGCAAGAGGTCCAAGCAGCAGAGGAGGGTATAAAGTAAACCATCCGGGTCCCCAGAGTCTAGCCCAGGCCTCTGCAGTGGATCCAAGCTGGGTCTAGCCAGCACATGTGCACCTTTACAAACGGGTCTGCAGATATGCGGAGCTACGTAAATGCACACCGAGCTTTGTTCCCGTCCACGTTAGACGGTTCTCGTAACTAAGTCTATATACACATTCGACAAGACTGTCCTTTTATACAAATGGGAACATGTAGTCATGGAATGTAAGATAAGTCTTTTATATATGTATTAACATATAAATGTATAAATGTATTGTGTTTGTATATATATATATAAATATTTATATGTATGTATTTTGTGTGTATATATATATATATACACGCATTTATATGTTAACACACACACATATATATATAATATATAAATCTTCGTTAGTGTTTCTAGATCTGCTTCATTTTTTTTTAAAGTTTCTGCTATAGAGTATGTGTACTCACTAGAGAGAGATCGAGAGAGAGAGAAGTACAGAGAGAGGGGAAGTGAGAAATCCCTCACCACAGGAATGGCCATGCCACAATCCCTTCTCTTCCATTCTCTGCTCAGAATTCTGAACACACATATATATTCACCCAGTGTGTTTTTCAAGCTGTCTGGTCTGAGACTTGAACTGTGTTATCAGCCATGTGGGTTCAGTGCTTTAAACTCTATGCCACCTGATGGCCCAATCTGCTTCATTTGAAAAAACTTATAAAGCAAAAATTACAGATTTTTTTTTTTTAACAGAGAACTTTACATTCTTTTCTTAACTATGTCTTCCCTTTGTTCCTCCCACACACTCCCCTCCCTTACAGTCTCTGGTATCTACTACCCTCTCTTCTATCGCATCTTTGCATCTTTCCATTTCTGCCATAGAGTGCAGCCATTCAGTACACACTGAGCAGGGATATACAGTGTGTGTCTTTCAAAGTCTGGCACACTTCACTTAACATTAAGTCTTCTGGGACCAGCAGTTGGCGTAATGGCTATGTCGCTGGACTCCCATGTAGTTAACTACGGTTTGAGTCCTGGACCTGGTGGCTTAAACTCACGCTGGGTGCGTGCACATGTGTGCCCAAGATCCCTAAAGGAGAATGGAGGAGAAGGGATTGCGGCGTGGCCATCCGCGCTCGGGGGGGGGGGGGGGGGGGGGGTGATTTCTCACTTTCTGTCTCTCTGTCTCTCTCTGTCTCTCTCTGTCTTTCTGGTGAGCTCACGTGATCTATAGCAAAAACCTCTCTAAACAAACAAGCAAGCAAACATTAAGTCTTCTATATACATCCACTTTGAATCAAATAAAGGGTCTCATTGTTTCTTATAACTTAGTAGTATTCCATAGTATATACGTGCCACAATTTTTCAAACCAGTCGTCAGTTTTTGTATATTCATGTTCTTTTCATGTCCTAGAAATTGTGACTAATGTAATCAACATGGACATCTAAATGTCTTTCTGACTGCGTGTTTTCCTATACTTGGGGTAAATACCAAGGAGTGGGATTACTGGGTCCTATGTGAGTTCTAATTGTAGGTTTTTGAGGACTTTCCGTATTGTTTTCCACAGAGGCTGTACTAATTTGCATCCCCACCAGCAGTGTCGGAGGGTTCCCTTTTGTCATTTGTCGTTGTTGCTGTTGTTATAGGGCACATGCACTTGTCAGAGAGACAGAGAAACAGAAAGCGAGAAATCACTCCCGGGGGAATGGCCATGCCACAATCCCTTCTCCTCCATTCTCCTCTCGGGATCTTGGGCACCCACACATGTCCAGTGTGACTTTCAAGCTACCAGGTCTGGGATACGAACCATGGTTGGCCATGTGGGAGTCCAGTGACATAGCTACCACACCATCTTCTGGTCCCCTCACTTGTCAATTTTTGTTCTTTTATTTTTGGAGAGGTTTTTTTATCGCTATAGGGCGCGTGCGCTCGCCAGACAGAGAGAGACATAGAGACAGAAAGCGAGAAATCACCCCCCAGAGGGGATAGTCACGCCGCAATCCCTTCTCCTCTATTCTCCTCTCGGGATCTTGGGCACGCACGCACACGCGCCCGGCGTGAGTTTTAAGCCACCAGGTCTGGGACATGAACCACGGTCGACTACGTGGGAGTCCAGCGACATAGCCATTACGCTAACTGCTGGTTCCCAGTTTTTGTTCTTTTGATTCTAGCCATTCTAACTGGGATTAAATGGGATCTCCTTGTAATTTTTTTTTTTTTTAGAGGTTTTTGCTATAGGGCGCGTGCGTTTGCCAGAAAGACAGAGAGAGAGACAGAGAGACAGAAAGCAAGAAATCATCCCCCAGGGGGGATGGCCATGCTGCAATCCCTTCTCTTCCATTCTCCTCTCGGGATCTTGGGCACACATGCACACGCACCTGTAATAAATTTAAGCCACCGGGTCCAGGACTTGAACCACAGTCAACTACATGGGAGACCAGCAACTAAGCCATTACGCTAACTGCTGGTCCCTCATTGTGATTTTAATTTGCATTTTCCTTATGACAAAAGACTTCAGACATTTTATCATAAGCCTTTTTGCCATTTGTAACTCTTCCCTGGAAAGTTGTTTATTCAATTCATTTGCCCATTTTTTCATTGGATTATTTATTTTGTTATGGGTGAACTGCTTGAGGTCCCCATATATTAGACAAGAGACAAAATAAAAGGCATTCAGACAGCAAAAGAAGCAGCTAAACTGGCCCTCTTTGCAGATGATATGATCATATGTGAGAAAATCCAAAGGCCCTATGAAAAAATTCCTGGAAGTGATGGATGAGTTCGGAAAAGTAGCAGGACCTGATGTCAACATATAGAACCTGCAGCGTCCTTCTACACCGACAAGCCACGGCAGGATTGAAGGAGCAATCCCATTTACAATATCCACAAAACAAAAGATACTGAGGAATAAGCCTGACCAAAGAGGCAGAAAATCCTTTACAGAATAATTATGAAAAACTGAAAAAAAAAATGGAGTATGATACAAAGAAATGAAAAGACATCTCTTGGTTTTGGACTGGAGGAATCAGTGTAATCAAATGTCAGTCCTACTAAAAATAATTTACATATTCAATGAGATTTTGATCAAATTGCTGGTAATAATCTCCCCAGGAGTAGAAAAAACAATCATAAAATATGTCTGGTATCTAAAAGACCCTATACCACAAAGGCAATAATGTACAAAAAGAACAAAGTAGAAGGCAACTCACTACCCAACCTCAAGATATATCACAAAGTGGCGATAATCAAAACAGCATGGTAGTGGCACAGAAACAGACACAGGGGCTAACAGAACGGAAAAGAGAGTCGAGAGTCTAGAAATAAACCCCAGTTCAATTCATACAGTCGACTTTTGGCAAAGGGTACAAGACAATGCAGTGGAAAAAATAAAGTCTTTTCAGCAAATGGTGGAAGGACTGGATATCCACCCACAGAAAAATGGAAGTGGTCCCCTGTCTCTCACTGTTCACAAGAAACAACTCGAACTGGATCAAAGACTTACATGTAAAGCCTTGAACTATAAAACTACTGGCAGAAACTCTTGCAGACACTGGAGTAGGCAAAGATTTCTTCAGTAAGACCCCTCAAGCTCAGTCACTAATCCCAAAAATAGACAACTGGGATTACATCAAGCTAAAAAGCTTCTTCACAACAAAGAAAGCAACAATTAGAGTAAAAAGACAATCCTCAGAATGGGAAAAAATATTTGCAAATATCCTAATTCGCTTCATTTTAAAAATTTGCATAGAATTCCACATTATGTGGATAAATATTTATCCTTTTCCCTAAATTTAAAATGTCAGTGGTTTCCGTGGCTTTATTTTTTTGAAGGTAGCATGACAAACGCCAGATAGATACACCCTCCACACTCGTGTGAAGGTGCCGCTCCAGGGTAAGTTTCTGTCAGCGGAAACGTGGAGTGAGCAGGCATTCGTTCTCCTGCAGCGTTTGGTGGATGACCTGTGCGAGTTTGTCACTGAGACCTCTGCACTAACTTCAAGTCTCACAAGCACAAGTCACTGGACACCTCAGTCATCTGTGGTCTGTAGATGAGTAATACAAAGGTCATCAATGTCATGTGCACACACTATAGGCGAAGCCCTCTGTTAATAATAATTTTATATAACGTTATTTATTGATATATGTATATATAAAGTAGGAGGGCAAGAGTAGGTACCAGACTTACGGGGTGGGTGGGAGATAGTGAGGAATGGGTGGGAGGAACTTGGCTGACACCAGCATGCAAGGCTCTTGGTTCAAACGTATATGGTAATATCCTTGATCTGATGGCCACACACTACAGGCGTGCTTTGAAACCCATGATGTGGGGTCGGTGTGTGCTGTAATGGTTATATTGCTGGACTTCCATGTAGCCAACCATGATTTGAGTCCCAGACTCGGTGGCTTAAAACTCGCTCTAGACACATGTGTATGTGTGCCCAAAATCCCTAGAGGAGACTGAAGGAGAAGGGACTGTGGCATGGCCATCCCCTTGGGGGGTGGTTCTCACTCCCTGCCTCTCTCTCTCTGGCAAGCATACACACTCCATAGCAAAAAACTCTCTCTAAAAAAAAAAAAAAAAGAAAATCCGTATCACATGCCATAAAGACATACAATAATGAAATATAAATAAGAACATTTAAAATGAAATGTAAAGGAAGTGTGTACCTGTGTGTATGTGTGTGCACATATAGATTGGGGCTCCTCAAAAAGTTCATGGAAATGTGTGTCATGAAAACCCATGTGGGGATTTCTACAATTTTTTGTACTAAATTAAAATGGCACTTTAATTTATTTTTTCTAAGAACGTTTGGCATCCATCTTAATTCATGGAAAATGGAAGTAAAGTGTGAGATTCTTTTGGTGCAAAAAGATTGTCAAAATGCACACATAGCCTTTCAGAACCACTTCTGAAGACCATGCGTGTGCATGTACGTGTGTGTGTGTGCGTGTGTGTGATCTTTAACTCTTACACAGCCCAGGCAGGCACATACACTGAACATGAAGGACTGCATGAAGGACTGAAGCTGCACGTCTAGGCAGGGTGAGGTCACAGCCTGAGCCCAGTGCTTCTGTCTGCGAAGTCTCTGCCCTCTTGACAGCAAGGGGACACTGAGGGTCGTTAAACAGCCAGCCGTGCCCGCAGAGTTCCACTGTGTGTAACCCTCTGGGATAAAACCATTTGTTTTGAAGTTCTAGCCATTATTAAATAGAGAATCACACCTGACGTAGCTTAGACTTCAACACAGCTTCGACTCCAAACAACTCCCCTTTCTGCTCCTTTCAATGACATCTCAGATGGAACAGTGAATGTTGGGGCTGCCCGGTCCTTTGCCTAGCAGCCATCATACGGTGAATGGCAATTTCTCAATGTGAAGAGTTGACCAGTTGACTTGGTCTTAAATTAAACAACATACATGTAGAAGCAATCGTGCGAGACCGGCTGGTGGCACGATGGTTCAGGTGGCTGGATCTTGCATGGCCAACCAAGTGATCTGAGCCCGTGACCCAGGAGCTTGAGAAATAACACCAGTGTGTGCGTGCCCAGTCCTGAGAGCAGCGAGGCGGAGAAGGAACCACGGTGTGCCCATGTCCCCCGGGGACGCTTGCCCACCTTCTCTGTCCCTCTTTCCCCCTGGTGAATGCGTGAGCCCTCTGGCCAATGAAAAGTAAAGCCGGGATTGGGCAGGTCCGTGGGGTCCGAGCTGCGTCTGACACCGTGGGGTGAGCTGCCTGGAGACTGACTGGGCACTTCCTCCACAGTGGCCCTCTCCTGCCCTTGGTGATGCGAAGACATGGGCTTATCCTGCCTACAGGGGCTCACTGAGCCCTGATTTCTGAAAGTCACCCACTATGATCTGTGCTGAAGAATGCGGGCTCCCTTCCCCTGCAGGGTTCCTGACGAGCTGAATTCAGAACTATAACGCTCCGCGTCGGAGAGACCCAGAATTCTCCTCACATGACTATTTATGGGCTCGCCTGCTGCGCTATAATGATAACACTGGAAAATTCCCTGAGCTCTGTCCATCACACGAGCAAGCTGCATGCCTGGTAGGTGACAAGTGACGGTGGCAGCAGCTCCCAACCCAGACACCGCACTGCAGAAATCCCCTCCCGGCAGCAGCATCTGGTCCTGGCGGCTGCAGGAGTCCTGAGCTGACAGCCCTGATTGCCCGTGGCTGCAGGAGCCAGGTCGCTCTGCACAGGGGCTTTCCCTGCGGCCCTGTTCCCTGACCTCCCCGTGATCCTCTGTGACCTGCCACCGCTGTGAGCTCAGGAGGAGGAGAAAGCCCCTGTGCCAACGCCTCCGAGCACCCGCCTACACGTCTGAGCGGGACACCGGATGCCCGGGCCTGGGTGAAAGTCTGGCTCCCGGAGCATTGTGAGCGGAGAGCGTTCCCACACGCAGACCCAGCCAGGGCAGGGCCTACCCACCACCCACGCGGCCACCAGGCCTTGGCAGACTCGAGACAGAGACAGCACTTGTCAAATATTGGAATAGAAGGGAGGTATTCAAGCTGTTCTCACTCCTCCTCCTTCTCAACTGGAAGCATGACATTCATTCCTGATTTTCCTTTTTAGATTTTTTTTCTTTTTTGGAGAGGTTTTTGCTATAGGGCATGTGTGCTTGTCAGAAAGACAGAGATAAAGAGACAGAAAGTGAGAAATCGCCCCCTGGGGGGATGGCCACGCCGCAATCCCTTCTCCTCTGTTCTCCTCTTGGGATCTCGGGCACACATGCACACGTGCCCGGCGTGAGTTTAAGCCACCAGGTCTGGGACTCGAACCGTGGTTAACTACATGGTAGTCCAGCGACATAGCCATTACGCTAACTCCTGGTCCCTCTTTTTACTCTTTTTAGATTTTTACCATAGGGAGTATGGACTCCCCAGAGAGAGGTGGAAAGAGAAAATGAGAAATCACCCCACAATGGAGACGGCCACACTGAAGTCCCTTCTCTCTTCTCCTCTTAGGATCTTGGGCACACACACACAGGTGCCCAGTGTGTTTTTCAAGTTGCCGGGTCTGGGACTTGAACTGTGGTTCGACATTTGGGATCTAGAGCCCAAACAACCACGCCACATGCTGGCCCCATTCCTGCTTTTACTTACCGTTTCCCAGATTGGTAACTGAGTTGGGAGTAAAATGCTAAAATCTAGCATTAAAGCCTGAGTGAGATAGGGCCCGCCAGAGAACGGAGGCAAATTGCTTTCTCCAGACACTCAGCCCTGCTCGCTGCCCATCCGTCTGTCTACCATTGACTGATGGCAGGTGTTTAGAGCTTGGTCACCGTCTAATCCAGCTTAGTCGTGGGGAACGTGACAACAGCAAGAGGTAACAGCGAAGGCCAACTGCAGGGTCCACGACTGGGTTAACCCTCGTCCCTCAGGTGGCCCGGGTGCCTGTCTGCCCCTATGGGTCTAGCTGGGTTTGACCTGAAAGCAATCAGAACCAGCAGTGACTGCTGGGGTCCTTTTCATGATGATGCTCAAATTCGGAGCCAGAAACACCTGGAGATGGAACTACGAATCTCCTGACAGCAGAGGAGATGCACACCCACGTCACCCGCAGGCTGTTCTGCAAGTGCCCCGGGAGAGAGACCCTGGTGGCAAACACACAGGAACACACGAAGTCCCGGTCGCCAAAGCCTTCAAGGACTGGGTGGGAGAAGGACGATCGTGCTTCACGGGTGCTCAGGAGTGAGGGCCGCAGGGCTGAGGGGCAGGGGTGAGGAAGGCGACAGGCATCGGAGGATGGGACTGGCTGTAAAAGGCGAGCTGGGCAGGGGACGGTGGCCGACAGCAGCCTGCCCTCCGTCCTGGGGTGCCGGGATCCCCGAGTGCAGTGAACGCGAGGAGGGTGTGCCAGTATCCTGTACCCACGCCCCAGGGCTGCCTCTGCTCTGAGCCTCACCCCCGTCGTGTCTGGCCATGAGGACGCTCCAGGCTAGCAGTCGGCCCCTCCATCTGCTTCGTCAGTTCCCCTGGGTGCACGCAGGTGCGTCTGTCACACGGTGCACCTGTCTCGTCTCAGGCTGTCCTGGGGGTTTCTGAGCTCCGAGCACCGCGTGTGCGAGACGAGATGACTGTGTCGTGCCAGCGCCGCCCAGGCACCAGGGAGGGGCTACTCATCTCTCCTCGCGACTTGTGGACACACGGCTTTCTGGGGCACAAGCTCGGCTTAGGGGTGGGCTTGCGCCTCTATTTAGGGTAAGGATGATCCACGCGTGTGGAGCAGGAAGGCGGCGGGGTGAAGACAGGGCTGCTGGACCACGGACAGGCCCTAAGGAGGACGCCGACACTGCTGCGGCCTCGCACCGTGCCGACTCCAGCCAGTCTCTGACTTCTCAGCGTTTCCTGGTCACTGTCCACGCCGCCCGGTCAGTATTTCTGCCACTCCCGCCTTGGAGCACCTCGTGAACTGGGGGTGGCAGCAGCGTGTCAGCAGATG
This sequence comes from Tupaia tana, assembly GCA_026018925.1. Taxonomy (NCBI): domain Eukaryota; kingdom Metazoa; phylum Chordata; class Mammalia; order Scandentia; family Tupaiidae; genus Tupaia; species Tupaia tana. Next base: position 222,495,521 of record JAKSZU010000003.1, read on the forward strand.
TGTCAGGTGGTGGGATGCTGGTAGGCACAGCGAGACTTCGCGTCTGGCACTCTCGAGCCCCCACTGGACGACGACCGTGCTTCCTGGGAGGGGCAGGTGCTCAGCACATATGCCGGGGGATCAGGGGACATCATTCACAGTCGCACGTCCTGTGCGCTGGGGACCGGAGAGAGCATTCGCTTTCCAGAGCTGAGCTCAGGGCCGCTGGATCAGCTTGCGGCTGCATCAAGGCCTGGCTCTAATTCTCACTCCTCGCTCTGTCTTTCCACCAGGACATCTTTTCTTCCAGCTGGGCATGGCAAAGACCTCACGCAGAGTGTGGGATGTGCCTGGAGTGGCAGTGCCCACAGGCCGGTCCCACAGGACCACAGCCAAGCCTCCCAGCAACGTCCAGCCGGGCAACCGCGATGCAGCAATCCCACCCCAGCCGTCCGCACACGACCAGCTGCATCTACAGCAGTGTTCCCTCCAGACGCGTGCTGACATCATGGCTCCACGCCGTGCTTTCCCAGGCCACCTCAGGGAACAGAGTGCCCGATGACACGGGCCCAGGGAGTGCATGTGTACACGCGTGGACGCTCAGGGACCCCTGAGGTTAGCCCACGCCGGCTCACCCAGTGAGCTGCTCTGCACCCATGCCAGAACCCGCTGCATTCCTGACGGCCCTGCAGAGCACCATGGGGCAGGCCACGCAATCCCGTTCAAACACAGGGGCACTGTGGCCCGCCGGTGGCAGAGGCTAAGGTGCTAACATCCACATGGTCAGCGTGGTTCAAGTCCCGGACCTGGCGGCTTGAAAACCACGTAGAGCATGTGTGCTTGCATGCCTGAAATCCCAGGAGAGTGAAGACGGGACTGTGGCATGGCCGTCCCCCTGGGGGTGATTTCTCACCTTCCCTCTCTCCCTCTCACTGTCTTTCTCTGTCTCTCTCCCGTGAGCACATGTTCCTTATGGAAAAAAACCTTTAAAATCATATAATAAAATAAATCCAGAGACATGAATGCAACGCAAGTTGAAGAAATGTGAATTAGAAACACGTGCCCGTGATCACTGACAAAGATACCAGCACGAAAGGTGTTCCCGCGGCCACGGCGAGCGTGGCACCCCTCTCGTGGCTTACACGTGGACTTGCTCTGTGATGCCACACTGTGCACCGGGAATAGCGCCACCTGCCCTGACTCGCAGCTCCACGCCCCTCGCCGTTGTTGTGACCCAGGGGACAGTTCTAGTGAGAGGGAAACGGCACAGCAGGAAGGGCGGCGGGGCGCACCGCCCGGGCTCATGTGCGACCCCGCTGGGCCGGCCGCGTGGGAAGGCTGCAGGTTCATGAGTGGAGAGCTGACTGCACACCAGGCACGCATGTGCCGTGATCTGGTGTGGCTGCGGCTGGGGGGATCGTGACGGCCGGATCCCTTGGGGAAAGCCTCGTCTGGTGCAGTGAGTAGCACACCCAACTCGGGGCTGGAAGCCGCCAGCCTGCTGCAGGTTTGAATCCCCAGGTTGGCTTGAAACAGCAGGGTATGCTCTGAGACCCTGAGGAGCTGGACGTGGGGAAGGGGCTGCAGGGCGGTGATCTCCAGCCGGGGGCTCTCCCTCTGCCATGCACGTGTGCTTTCATGAATTTAATGAATAAACGTTTAAAACATCTAAAAAAAGACCCTAGTGAGGTGCTGTCTCCCCATCTCTGTCTCTCTCTCTCACTCACAGAAGAAACAAATTAAACCAAAAAAAAAAAAAAAAAAAAAGGAAGAAAGAAAGAAAGTCAGTAATCAGCCAACCAGCTGTTTTATGGAGGTCCTGAGAGGCATCATGTCCCGGCTACCCAGGGTCAGCCCGGAGGGCCTGCACACAGGAGGGTCCGAAGTGAGCAGGTACTTGTGGACATGGCGTGTGTATGTTGTTGGCTAAAACACCGCGAAGAAAGCCACCAGAGGCCCAGAGAGGACGTGGGCAGTGGGCAGGAGGGGGCGTCCCCCAGAGCAGGGAGGCAGGGAGGGAAGGAGCCGGTCAACACTGGGGTAGTGTTAGGCCACACACATCTCCCTACGCCCTCCCTAACAAAGGTGAATATTGGGCTTTGGGCAGGCGAATCCTATGTTAGAAGCCCTAGGAGAGTCTTCTGCTCAAAGCCATTCTTGGGGGCCAGCGAGGTGCATGGTCGTTAGGGCAGCTGGGTCCCCCCCGCTGACTGTGCAGCTCAAGTCCTGGATCTGGTAGTTTGAAAAGCATTCTGGGAGGGTGTACATGTGTGCCCCAAATCCTCCGAAGAAAATGGAGGAGAGGGGACTGTGGCATGGCCATCCTCCCAGGGAGACTTTCTCACTTTCTCTCTCTGTCTCCCTCCTGCCAGCACAAGTGCCCTATAGCAAATAATGATTTTTTAAAAATACGAAGATGATCTTAGCAATTTACTTTGCATAGAACAATTATTTTGAAAAGTAACGTCAATAAAAACATATCTCCCCAAGGTTAGCTTAAGTTCGAGCCTAGCCTGCATGGCCTGCTTCTTACTCGGGACTGCGGGACTCAGGCCCACCGCCGTAAAGGCACAGTGCTATTATCAGCACGGTCTCTGCAAAGCTGGCTTCCGGCTGCGTCGTGCCAGCTGCCAGGCCTGGTGGCGGCCAGTCAGGGCAGAGCATGGCGGGTCCACCCTGTGCCCTGGCTCACCCCCTCCAGGCTGGCCCCGCCCCGCCGGTCACAGGCAAGTTCCCAGCAGGCCACGGGCCGCGCTCCGGAGACGCCGTCTCTGTAGAAGCACAGGGACTGGAGTGGTTGCCCACAAAGATCCGAGTGGCTCTCATGGTTTTCGTTGTTGTCGTGTTTGGTTTGGATTCTGGGGAGGCTGCGAGTGACAGGGCTAAGCTGTCCAGGCAACGACCATTACCAGCACACTTCGGCATCTGAGAACCCGCAAAGCTGCTTCACATGAAAACCGGCTCGTGTCATAGCAAACTGCCCTCACCAGCGACCGTGTGGCAGCCGTTGAGCAGAATGACCGCCTGCGAAACAGCAGTGTGGACGGACGGACACGGACTGCTGACTGGCCTAACAGGAAGGAGACACCCAAAAGGCCGTGTGGACGGACGGACACGGAATGCTGACTGGCCTAACAGCAGACACCCAAAAGGCCGTTACGTTCAGACACTCACAGGATCTTGCAGATGAGAATTTCATGGCATTTCTGTGTGGATCATACACATTCAGCCCACAGGAAAACATTCCAGCTTACCAGGGGGCTTTATCTACCAAACTATTAGGTCGTCGGGAAAGTCATGATGCATTTTCCTGTGAGGAAATGTGCCGCGTCTTTCCCAACGCCCAGGACATACGCCTGCTCTGGCGAGGAGTCGCCGCGTGGGAAAACGCTTTCCGGGAGATCCTGTCTCCGGTCTTACTGGGAACAGTGGTTTCCCAAAGACCAACGGATGTTCTTCAGGTGCTCGTTTTTTTTTTTTTTTTTTTTTTTTTTTTTTTTTTTTTTTTTTTTTTTTTTTTTCCATTTGCAAACTTAACTTCTACAAGATTCCTGGCTGATGGGCATGTAAGAAGAATGACCTCGTAAATACGAAGAATCAAAGTCGTGCGTTACAGGGGAAAATGCTTTCTTTCCCACTCCTTCTGTTCTTGCCGCATATTGTGTGCAGCGGACGTGACGGGTCCTGTGCGCTGTCCCAGACAAGGACACCGGGAAGCCGCATGCTGAGCTCCGTCTTAGTACGAGGGCTGAGCCTGGAGGCCTGGGATGAGACCTGCTCGCACGGCCTGCGGCGGGCCAGTCCGTTACAGAAGGCAGGGCTCTCCACGACTCAGCTACGGGCTTCGGCAGAGCCGAGCTCCAAGGGCAGGCTCGGAAAGTGGCAGCAGACACAGAGTGGCCTAATGCCACGCAGGCCTGGGACGCGGTGCTCCCGGGCGCTGCTGGACGGGCACTGCCCGGCTGCCTACTCTGGTCAGCCGTCCAGCCTCCTGCTGGAAGCCGAAGCCCAGGGGTTCTAGCTCTGCTCAGTGGGCCCCCTACGAGAGCAGAGACACTGCAGCCCTGCCCCTCGGCCCTCACCAGGACGGAGACACAGAGAACCACTTCCCCTTAACAGCAACACAGGGCTTCGTGAACTCCACCTAACGCATGCACGGGGACGGACAGTGAGCCCAGCGTGTCACTTAAGCCGGGAGGCAGGCTGCTCAGTGCCGCCCATTCTGCAGTTGGGAACGGGGTGCCGTGTGTGGGTGCTGTTGGCAAGACTGGCTCCCAGGGCAGTTTACAACCCAGTGGGCACAGCTGTGCAAAGGGCTCACGGAGCAGAGAGAAGGGCATGGCAGGAAGGAGTCACAGGAGGGCGATGGGTAGCCCTTGGTGGGGGACACGCCCAGGGCAGGGGTGGGGCCTGGCCCCGAGCCCCACGGAGTCCTGGAGGACCATGAGACAGTCCTGTGGGCTAGGCTTGCTCCTCCACCGAGCTGTGGACCACACGGAACTCGTGCTTGCTTCTCCAGGCTGAGACGTGGAGTCAGCTGACCCGGCTGGCCATCAGGTGCACAGCTCGGAGACTGGCGTCCCGGGCCCACATCCTAGGGCTGCCGCCCCGGCTGACTCTGAGGGGACTGGGCAGACCCTACCAGCCTGCATGCAAGAGTAACTGGTGCTATATCCTGTAATGTGAGGAGGTTCCGCCGTCCCTCGCTGCGGGATCTGGAGCCACGTGGGGTTTCTGAACCTTAAACAAAGGCACGGTGTGAACACTCGGCTCACAGCCAGGAGCACGTGCTGAGTTCGGCTTTTCTGATCATTACGGGAATGCCAAGAAGCTGCGTGGGCCACACTGCGGTACAATGATGGGATCTCGGCATGCCGCTCCTCACCACAGATCTCACTCCGGACAGGTGCACACGGGGATGCCGAGCTTGTCCCTGTGGATCGCAGAGGTGCGGGGCCGAGGGCAGAGAGGAGCCGTCTTCATTCGTTTAAGCTCAGTATTGTGGAGGGGCTGTAAGAGCTACGGCTCTGGACGGATGACCCGGGATATTTCACTGCTAAAGAAATCCAGGGACCACAGATGGCATAGTGGTTAATTCACGGAACTCCCACATAGTCAATCGTGGTTCAAGTCTCAGACCCAGAGGCTTGAAAATCATGCTGGGCCGTGTCCCTGAGTGCCCAAAATCCCAAGGAGAGTGGAGGGGAAGGGATCGCAGCGTGGCCATCCCCCCAGGGGGCGATTTCTCACTTTCTGTCTCTGTCTCTGGAAAGTGCGTGCACCTTATAGCAAAATGCTCGATCGAAACAGAGAGAGCTCCCACAGCACTGGGTGAGGGGACAGCGAGGGCGAGCAGGGACCCTGAGTGACGGCGACCAGGAGCACTAACTCCAGCTCTGGGCTCAGAGCTGAGGTCACCGCCCACCTGGAGGACGTGTTCAAATGTGGCCCTTCTGGCCACAGGGGTCTGTGGGGTGGCAGGACAGAGGACGGGGTGCTTCGTGACAGCCTGAAGGTGCCCACGGCCTGGCCCAGAGCCTCAGGGCAGACCCTATGCACATGACTGGGTGAGGTGTCCAAAAACAGAGAGGTGGCTGAGCCTGACATCAATTGCAGGTTTGTTTTTTAATAATTAGTTTTAAAATTATTATTATTATTATTAAATTGATATAAAGCACATGCACTCCCCTGAGAGTAAGAGAGAGAGAGAAAGGGAGTGAAAGTGAGAAAGCGAGCCACCCGGTCTGGGACTCGAACTGTGTTGGCCAAGTGCTGGCCCCAGATTGCAGGACCTCCATAAGCTGAGGACGGAGGGAGGGTCAGAGCCGGACAGATCCGGAGAGTGGCACTCCTGGCCCAGTGGGGTCTCTGCCTTCTCAGCCCCAGCTCGCAATCCCGGTGTCTCCAGGAGACTGGTGTGGGCCCTGACCCCGGGCACCAGACAGGACGCCCAGGCCACCACGAGCATGGGCAGCAGGGCTGCTCCACAAGGCCACATGGCAGGGCCCATGGGCTGGGGCGCCAGCTCAGCACCTGGGATGGTGGGTAGTGCGGTGACGCGGGTATCTGGAGAAGAGCCAAGTGACAGTGGTCACCCTTGTGGTGGCCCCAGCAGGCACTGACACCTGCAGATGGAGAACTAAGGGCAGGAGGTGCGAGAGTGAGCGTTTCTGGGTGTGCTAGCCTCTGCCCAGGACGTTCCCCTCTGCACACTCAGGCTCTGACCCCCTGCTTCCCCCAGGGTGCTCCCCTCTGCACACTCAGGCTCTGACCCTCTGCTTCCCCCAGGACCCTCCCCTCTGCACACTCAGGCTCTGACCCCCTGCTTCCCCCAGGACACTCCCCTCTGCACACTCAGGCTCTGACCCCTGCTTCCCCCAGGACGCTCCCCTCTGCACACTCAGGCTCTGACCCCTGCTTCCCCCAGGACGCTCCCCTCTGCACACTCAGGCTCTGACCCCTGCTTCCCCCAGGACCCTCCCCTCTGCACACTCAGGCTCTGACCCCTGCTTCCCCCAGGACCCTCCCCTCTGCACACTCAGGCTCTGACCCCCTGCTTCCCCCAGGACGCTCCCCTCTGCACACTCAGGCTCTGACCCCCTGCTTTCCCAAGGGCGCTCCCCTCTGCACACTCAGGCTCTGACCCCTGCTTCCCCCAGGACCCTCCCCTCTGCACACTCAGGCTCTGACCCCCTGCTTCCCCCAGGACACTCCCCTCTGCACACTCAGGCTCTGACCCCCTGCTTCCCCCAGGATGCTCCCCTCTGCACCCTAAGGCTCTGAACCCTCTGCTCCTGCCCAGGGGCCTACAGGGCTGGGGGCCAGGGGTGCACCATGTGGTGAGGTCTTTTCTGCTCAGTGATAGGAAGCAGTGTAGGCAGGGAGACAGGGCCACCTTGGGGGAGGAGAACCTTGCTTGCCATTTCTGCAGACAGCTCAGCAGGAACTGGTTCACCTCACAGAGGCTTAAGGTGGACCTACTGTGTGCAGTGATGGCTGCTTCCCCACCTCGGCAAGTACCTCAAGGCCAGGTGGCCATCTGCCCCAGCCAGAGGTGGTCCCACGTGGGGACTGGCAGGTTTCTGAGAATCACGAGGCTGCTGTCCTGCCCAGGGCAGAGCTAAGGAACTTATTCATCACCTGTCTGTTACCAGCGGAGTCTAAGCATTTGCTGGCCGGGTCCCAGGTCCCAGGTCCCAGTCGAGGACGCGGCCGGCACCCCTGAGTTTTCTGGAGATCTCGGGGTGCACGTATCAGTCTGACTGTGGTGCACAGCTGTGACAAGGTGACCCTGCTGACTCACAGCGACCCCAGAGCCATCTTAGGGGACAGCCCCCCGTGCTGTGCCTTCGAAGTCTGGCTGAGTTACACACGGGGCACCCCTCCCCGTCACTCCCAGCAGAGGCCTCCTCTGGGGAAGCTGGGATGGGTCTTCCAGATTGGACACAACCTGCAGTGGAGGGCAGTGGCAGCTGATGAAGAGCAGGGGGGACGGCTGGGGACACGAGACAGGAGTGGGGCGTGAACTGCAGCACAACTGAACACGAGGACGCCGAGCGTCTGAAGCTGGACCGTGACACATCACGGTGAGCTAATATAAGCCGTGGGCAGTCACCCGAGGGCACGTCTTCCCAGGGCTGTGACCACGGAGAGCGCACAGCGTGCAGGTGGAGCTGCAACGTATCAAATGCTGAAGTGGCCTTTCAAAGCTGTTTCTCCACTAGCGACATCAGAGGTGACAATCAGTTTTCTCTTAGTTTTCTCCATCCTCTATAATTCCCTCCCGATAACCTATATTCCTTTTGTTATTGAAAATAAGACTCAATTAGCACACTTGAGCCTGGGGCCCTCTCAGTCGCCCCTGGGAGGCGTTTATTCTGAGGACACTCTGAGCAGCGACTGCCAGGAACCTGTTCCCTGACACCATGCCTGCCTGTGCCCGTCCGCCCCAGAAGAAGCCTGGTAGAATTGGGCGGCGGACAAGCGCCCCCACAGCCTGGGTGTGACATGCAGCTAGGCGGGGACCACGGCAGTGGGACCTCGGGCCTCAGGGGACGAAGGCGCAGGCCAGCCTGGCATGTCATGTCTGACGTCACCACGCATGTCACAGCCGTCCCGACACAGTGGGAAGAGGCTGTGGGGGCAACTCCGCAGAGGGTCCGAGGGCTCTGGCTGCGCAGCAGGTGCAGGCACGTGGGAGGCAGGGCCCGGGGCACGGAGGGAAAGGGCCCAGGGGCAGCTTTCCCAAGGCTGCCGGGTGAAGCTGGGAAGGACGCAGACCGGACAAGGCGCTCCTGGGAGGGAGGTGGCCCCTCGCCCGTCTGCACTGATGGCATGCCTTCAGGGCTCAAAGAAGGGCCCCTTCCCTCCTCTCCCTGCCTCGCCCCTTCCTCACAAAGTAGACTTCTGGGTGCTCTGGGTGCTTATCCCTTCCGAAATGCATCCTCCCTCTTCATTCCCAGCACTATCCGAATCTCTGAGCGTTCCGGGGCCTGTAAGAGTGCAGCCAGATTACTCTCCTCCAGGACGCGTTTCGAGGCTCATTCTGAACCCTCAGTTTACATACGGTCAACAAACACAAAATCCAACCAGTCCCCTTCCCTAACGCCTTCGCTCACCGGGGAGAGCCTGTGTGGCCCTTTCTGAGTCAGCTGGAGAGAAAGTAGGTACTGACGACTCAGCAGTGGTCCCAGCACCTCGAGAGAGCAGCGGGCTGGGGCCAGAGGAGGCGCCACCGCGAGGCCTGACCTGCACACCGGCTCCCGGCCTCTGGTCTGGCTCTAGCCATGCACCTGGGCCTCGCTCCCAGGCACCTTCGGTGTGAGCAAGCAGCGTGGGGGCATCGCCACATGGGGCCACCGCTGCCAAGGTGCCCAGGAGGGTGTTCACCCGTGTCTTCCTTCCCGATTTTCGACAGTCAGTGTACAAAACTGGGATTTTTCAAAATGCAGTGCTGCAGGAGGGAGGTGTTTGCCGCCGTCACCTTCCCAGCTTCACCGGTACCATGTCACCCCTAAAGCTCCCCGGGGGAATGGACGCCGTTAAAAGGGGATGGTGGACAACGGGTGTGGAAATAGTGCCAAGAAGTGCGTATAACGAGACACACGGGTCTCAGGGGAGAAGCGGCTCCACAAGGCTGAGACCTACACGGGGTGAGTTCAGAGCCATGCGAGGAGGCGGAGCTCTGCAGCCACGCGAGCCATGAGGTGCCACGTCGGAGCCCTACTGTCCTCACTGCTCCACAGTTGGGCTGCCCAAGAGTGGCCCTCTAAGTCTTCCTGGAACATTCCTTAGACGGAAAGACCAGTCCAGGGAAATGCTCCAAGATATACTCGAAACGCACACACAGGCACACACGTGCAGGCACACACATGCACAGGAATGCACGCACAGGCACACAAGCACAGGCACATGAACGCACAGGTACACATGTGCAGGCACGCACATGCACAGGCACACACATGCACAGGCATGCACATGAGCAGGCACATGTGTACATAGACATACATACACAGACACACATGCACAGGAACACATACACATACACAGGCACATGTGTGCAGGCACATATGTATACAGGCACACACGTGCACAGACACACACTCGGGCACATATGCACATGCACACACATGCAGAGGCACACATGCACACACGTGCAGGTGCACACACGCACAAGCACACACATGCAGGCATGCACACTGTGTGCACATACACACTCACGTGCTATGCCTGATGCACAAGGCCCCGTAGAGGAAGCGTGGAGCGCCAGGATGCGTGAGGGTGGCGGCCGGCCTCACGACGTGTGTGCTGTGCACCGTGCATTTCGGGTGGCGCATGCCACGGTTAGCTAACTGCTAGACGCACACGGGGATTCTGCATGAACGTGCGCACACACACGTGACTGCACATGCACTGTCCTGAGAGGGGCAGATCACGCCGTCCCCGGGAATTCCCACGATGACCAGCTCACAGCGCCGGGGCCTGGGGGCTGACCCCCTACTGTGGTGCGGGCAGACACAGCCTAAGGGGAGTGCCTGCCCTGTCTCTGAGCGGCGCAGGGGCTGCTGCCACTCCTGGTGACACGGGGTGTCCTGGGACACCAGAGTGCTGCTCGGTGCTGAATCCGGGCCAAAGGCCTGGCCCTGCCACACCTTGGCGCCCATCTGCACCCGACTTGTCATGAAGATTAAACGCACCGACACAGGTGAGGTTCCTAGGACGCGGGCTGGCCTACACTGAGAGTGGGTTCTACCTCTGGCATTTGAGCATTGGTTTTACGCTCCACCAAAACAGCGACACAGGTGTGTAACTGTCCCTAATGAAAATGCTCCCCGGCACTTCCTTTCTTAACTCATCCTTGACAAAGCTGTAGCCATCGTCGTGAGAGTCACAGCCGCATCCTCTGCCCGAGCCGGCACGCCCCTCCTGCTCCCTCCCAGCCTGCTCGCACGCCGACCACCACGGCGTTCTCTCTGTTCCGAGGAGCGCGCGTGCCCCGGCGGCCCCCACTTCCGTATTTCCCGCTTAGTTTATGAGGGTGATGACGACGAAGGTATCTAGCTCATCCACTGCCCCACGAGTTGATGTGACTTGAAATGGAAGACGAACGGAGGATCAGTGATTCATAAGGAAAGGTCCGGGGTCAGGTCTAGTGCGGTATGATTTTATAGGGGTTGGTGACGGACTGTGACGTTTACCTGCCTCACCACAGGGTGCTCTCAGAAGCCTCCCGGACTGCCCGACCACAGAGCCGTCGCCGACGTCCCTGATTCTCAGCGTCTACCTGCCAGCACTCGGCCCATGCCATCGATGTACGCTGGAGTTAGTTATTTGTTTATTTATTTTAGGTTTTCACCACTGGGTGTGTGCGCTACTGGAGAAAGACAGAGAGAGGGAAAGTGAGAACTCACCCAGATGGCCACACCACCATCCCTCGTTCTCCATTCTCCCCTCAGGATTTCAGACGTGCACACACTTATACCACGCGTGGTTTTCAAGCCACCAGGTCTGGGACTCTACCCCAGTCCGCCAGGTGGAAGTCCAGCACCTTGCCCACCACGCCACCTGCCAGCCCCCGGGCTAATTATGTTAGCACAGGCTGTCTTCCTGCTCGGCCTGGAGATTCCTCACACACGGTTATGCTCCAGGGGAGGGCGGCCATTTCCCTCAGTGCAGGCGGTAGCTGCACCCGCACCACCGGGAGGAGAGTGGCCAACAGGAGAGAAGCCCCCGACTGCTCTGGGAGCTCAAGCCACTTTGGAAACAGCAATCAGGCTGTTGCCCGCCATTTGCTTCTGAATTTTTGCAAGAGTTTTATTTCCAATGTGTGGATTTTGGAGCATACACCATGGCAGACCCTAGGTTGGTCTGTCTTGCCCTTTGGAGTATGTGTAGCACACACACAGGGGCCTTCAGAGACAGACGCAGGGACCAGGTCCACCCTACCCACACCTGCCATCTACCAGAGCGACCACTGGCAGCTGAGACAGGGCCGAGGAGCCACGGGTGCTATGCATCCCTTCGTGGGAACTGACGCGTCTGGGCTAGGAGTGTGACCACCAGCAGCAGAGGGCAGTCGGAGGGGGAAGTCACGGTTCCCGCGGCTCTGAGAGACCATCGGCTCCTGCAAAGGCATGGCTGCTCGTCCGTGCTTCCGGCCAGCACTGAGACCCACTGAGAGCCCTGTCTGGTACCAGGGCATGCTTTCAGAGAGTCTTGGTAGGCGATGGAAAAGGCCTCTTCAGCTCCCTCTTGAACCCTCTCCTACCACCCCAGGCCGAACCTGCTCAGAGGACAGCCAGGTTGCAGTGTAGGTGTGCACAGACTGTGTAAGTACCAACGTGGTCTGCAGGCCCCAGGCCTCCCAGTCACCAGGACCACCTTGAAAGGTCACACCTGATGGTTAAAACTGAACCCAGTAGATAGATTCAAATTTCTTTGGAAAGTGTGTGAGGATTTTAGATCAGAAATGGCCACAGATCAAATTTGAGTGCCACTTGTTTTGTACATGAAGATTTTGGAATCTCACATTGCAGCCTTCCATGCTGTTAATGATAGCCTTCCACAGCAGGGGGACTGGCTACAAGGGGGTGGGGAGGACTCCTGCACCCCAAAGTCAAAAACACTTACTCCCTGTCCTTTAAAGTTGCCAACCCCTATTCTCAATCATTCCTCTGAAACAGAAGTCCAGAGGGAGGTTTTATAACTTCATACAAAGGGAGCACAGAGACACTGAGCTTGGGACAATAAACAGCATTTATGAATTGTATGACAATATTCTTCAAAGAGTGAAGTAACTGTATTGGATGACCAAAGCATGCTGACATGAACAGCCAAAGCTGTAATCAGAAGCAAAGGCATAGCAAATGCTGTGTAGGCTAAGGATGGGCTAAACACTATTCTTAGAGAAAGTACAAAGCACTTATCTGTTCACATGTGTAAGTGTGCACATGTTTGCAAATTTCATTTATGTATTCACATAGACAGACACATAGACACACTTATAAATATACACATAGCCATATATAACATGTCGCTGCCTCCCAGCTTCACTGAAGAACTCAGATGTTCAAATGTCACTTGGCTTCACCTGGAGCTTAGTGGCATGCACAGAGTTTCTGATTCTGTAGACTTGATGTGGAACCCTGAATCCACTTCTCTGAAAACCCTAGGTGCTGCTGCCCGAGCCTGTGAGAACACTACCCGGGAGCATGGTTGGTGCTCCTCGGTGGATGTCCCCTGCTGCAGCCTGCAGGGAGAACTAGCCCTGGTGTTTGCCATATGCCTGGGGATCGGGACCCTGCGTGGAATGTCGTTGGCCCCTTTGTCCCTGCCACGTGCTCCCTGGGCTTGCCTGCCTGGGTTGCAGACACAGGGCCCTCACCACCCACCTTCTGTACTGCTCTGGGGGAGGAGGGGCTCTGAGGCGGCCTCGGAGTCCCCAGGAGACGCGTGTGCAGCAGGGGGCCTATGCTCTGCATCAGCAGCAGGGAAGGAACAGCCGTGAAACCGAATGCCTGGCGCAGTAAAAACTGCAGTCTCTACAAAAGGAGGGTCAGAGGCCTTTGTGATAATTGAAACAATTTATGGCTTTAAGAGACATATCCAATCTCTTCTTCAGACTCAAGAGCCCAGTGAAAAATACTTGCAAGTTCTCCACAGAGGGCTTCCTCTTGATAAATACAGCGCCTGTCTGTCTGAGTGACGCCAACTCGCTAGCACACACTTCTGGTCAGCAGGACTTGCCTCTGAGGGGCAGCTGCTGTCCTGCACAGGGACCTTCCTTCTTGTCCGCGCTCAGGTGGACAGCACATAGCCTCTCCCGGGCCCAGACGCCTGCCGGCCAGTGGGCCTGGAGACCCAGCCATCACCTGCTCGCCTGCGGCAAACTCACGAGGAGAGGAGACAAAGACGACTCCAGCCCAGGAGAGGAGCCCTGGGAAGGGCAGTTGAAGCTTCCGGAGTAGTCCGTCTCTGTTCCAGCATTTCAGGAATGACATAATCACATGACTCGATGGCCCGTTCTCACACATTCTACCCAAAAGACAAAGAGCCAGGAAGACACCCTTCTATTGCACGTGTTGTCTGATGTCACGTGACACCTTAAGTGACCATCGGCAGATAAACAGATCAAGGACATGTGGCATATGTGAACAATGGGGTATTATCTAGCCTTAAGAAAGAAGAACATTCTGGAGCTGGCAGGTGGCATGGTGCCAGGACTCCCACATGGCTGACTGACCATGGTTTGAGTCCTGGACCGGCAGCTTGCTTTCTCACTTTCCCTCTCTCTGTCTCTGTCTCTCTCTCTCTCTGTCTTGCTCTGGTCAAATTAAAAAATAATAATAATAAATAAAACATGGAATAAATTTTAAAAAAGAAAGAAGAAAATTCCACCCTGTGCGACAACATGGACGAGCCCAGAAGACATGTAAATGAAACTAGCCGGGCGTAGAATCAAGCACCTCATGCTCTCAGAAAGTGGTGTCTAAAAATGTCCCATTTCAAGGAGCAGAGGTGGAGGGTGGGCGCCAGGGCGGGCGGGAGGGACAGGCGTGCTGAGGTGACGCTCGGAGGCACGGTGTTCTAGCTGGGGTCCCATAGCATGGTGACCGCCATTGGGAAAAATGCATTGCACAGCTGAGAAGTGCTGTGAGCCCGGCCTCGTGTCCACACCGCCAAGGGGCAGTAGCTAGCAGGCGATGGGCGTGCACTGGTACGACCGTGGTAGCTGCCCCATGGTTCTTCGCGTGTCAAATCATCGCACTACACGTCACGTACGCACGGGCTGACTTGTTTGTTTTGCCTCAACAGAGCTGAGAACACCAGGAATATGTCCCCAAGTGGAAGCTGTGGCCTGGAAGTTCAGGTCTGCAGGGCTGACGGGCCGAGGCGCCACGTTCAGACACGAACTCTCCACAGTGCAGTGGGATCACCCCACCCAGGGCCGTGCTCATCACAGCCGGTGGCAGTGGGGCAGGTGGCCGTGGCGTGACCCCGGCTGGCCTCTCACAAGGACAAATTCCGACGTTCCGAGCTCAACTTCTCTCGAACAGGAAAAGGAAGAGCGGTTGACGGTAGACTGGGGATGCTCCGAGGAAGGGCCTGAGTTTTGCCGAAGCATTTGGAAGTGATCGAGTTCCCTCATGCGACTGCTCCGACCACAGGGTCTGGGCACCCCCCAACCCGAGGCACTGCCCGCCCTCAGTGCTGCCTGGCTCCTTCCAGCTCCAGGGGGTGTGTCCACCCCACAGCTCCCTTAACCCGCCACAGGGCCACGGCAGAGTCAGGTCTCACAGCCCTCTGCCTGAACTGTCTCACATGCCGTGCTCGGTGCCTTGGCCGGGAAATGGGCCCGGGAGTAACAGGACCTGACAGTTACTAACCGTTTCCTGAGAATCCAGTGAGATGACGTTGGTGGCTGGAATGCTGACAGCTCAGAGGCAGACTTGGGGCGAGCGGCACTGCGTGAGAATGCACACGCCCTGCGCGGGATCTCGAAGGCGCATGGCATTTTCCTGGACGTTCCCAGGTCCAACCAGAGAGTGAGGGCCACAGTGGCGGCTCCTAGCCATCCCCTGCTTCCTGGGTCGTCCGTGCTTCCATTTCTGGTGACCGAAGAGTCTCCTTGAGCTGCAGGCTGACTCCTCGGGACCCTGGTGGGGCACTTCTGGATTTCCTTCTATCTTCTATCTTGGGTGTCTCTTTACATCCAGTAGAAGCTTAATTTGCAGGAGAATTATGATTTTCTATTACATTACACCTAGTCTGATTGATTTACATTTCCTAAAAGAAATGTGCTCGGTTTTCTTCTTTTGTAGGCCATATTCGCGAAGGAGGCCTGCTCCCTCAACTGCCCAGCCGGTCGCCTGCAGCCCGTCTCCGCGAGGACCCACCTGCTGCAGGGCCACTCTGGTTGGGCGAGGGAGATGTAGTTTTGATCTGACCTGTTGTGTTGCTTCGATATCTGTGGGGGCCATGCTCCTACCTTCTGTCTTGGGAAATTCTACCGGGTTCTGGAATACTACAGCAGGGGCCCCTCCATGGTGCTCGTCACCGCGTCCTTTCCGCACCTTCAGTCTGTGGCTCAGCCACCCAGCTATCTCCCAGCTCCCCGTGTCGGCTACACAAACCAAGCACTGCCCCGTGCCATCACGGGAAATCTGGGCAGCACGAGGGCTCTTCAGCATGTTCAGAGAAATGTGAGATATAAAAGACCATATGGGACCAGCAGTTAGTGTAACGGCTACGTCGCTGGATTCCCATGTAGTCGACCGCGGTTCGAGTCCTGGACCCAGTGGCTTAAACTCACACCAGGCGCGTGTGCGTGTGTGCCCAAGATCCCGAGAGGAGAATGGAGGAGAAGGGATTGTGGCATGGCCATCCCCCCCAGGGGTGATTTCTCGCTTTCTGTCTCTCTGTCTGTCTCTGTCTTTCTGGTGAGCGCATGCGCCCTGTAGCAAAAACCTCTCCAAAAAAAGAAAGGAAAAAAAAATGCACTCACGGATTTAAGATATTTTTGCAACAGGATAAATTCATGTTCCAAGTCATTTTTCTATGAACATTTGGAACATCCTCAGGCTCCATCAGCCAATTGATCTGCATTCAGTCAATTTGCTTTGCCTTCCTCCCAGCTGGAAGTGCATATGTGGACACGGGCATGGATGTGTGTGGATACGTGTTCTGTGTGTGTATGTGTGTGCATGTATGTATGGGCATATTATGGACACATGTGGACATGTATGTGGACAGATTCATGTACTTGTGTGTGTGTGGACATGTGTGTGCATGTGTGTGTGGTCATGAGGTGCATGGGGGTGGGCATATGTACGTGAGTGGACACAGGTATACATGTATGTGGACATGTGCATGCATGTGTGGATGCGGCGTGCATGCGTGTGTGTCTTGACATGTGCATGGATGTGTGTGGCCAAGTGTGAGTGTCTGTGGACACAAGCGTATATGTGTGCATGTGTGTGGACACATGTGTACATGTGCATGGAAATATGTTCCACGTGCATGTGCGTCTGGACATGTTTGTGGACGCGTGCATGGGGTGGACAGCAGCATGGTGCCCTGGTGGGTGCCCGTCTCTGTCTCCCTTCCTCTCTCTCTATCTCTCTTCAGTAGAAAAATAAACTTGGAAAGAGGCTGCTCCCGGAGCCTCGTGGTTAAAAGAGCTGGGTCCCACATGGCTGCCGAGCTCAGCACCCAGACCTGGTGACTTGAAATGCACACATGCGTGTGTGCATGTGTATCCCCAATCCCGACCGACGGGGAGTTGGAGAAGGGGCTGCAGCCTGACCACGCCCGTGGGCTGCTTTCTCTCTCCCTCTCTTCTCTCTGTCTCTCTGGTGAGTGCGTGTCCCTTCTGGCAAACAGGAGAGGGAGGAGAGGGACCTAACGGCTACGTGTGGCCTGGAAGCTGCGGGCCTTGACTGAGACCGGCAGGGGCCCGGGACACCCCGACGGGTGCAGCGGGCTGAGGCAGGGGAGGAGGGCTGCGGGCGTGGGAGCCCGCCATACATGACTCGCTGGAGAGGCAGGACTGCAGCCCCCGGGTACGAGCTGGAGCGACCGAGGCTGGCTGGAAGGGACGGATGCAGTGTCGGATGACGGAGGGGCAATGACGGCCCAGGGCCATCTGCCCAGGAGGGTTTCTGTGAAAGGGGAGTGGGGGCAGCAGTCCCAGAATGAGCATGCCAGCTGCTGCGCGGGGGCGTCGCCAGAAGGTACCCTGGTGGGCGTTGGCCTTGCAGCACTGGGTGTCTTCCATGGAGCCGGGCGCTACCGCCTTTCCCTCATCATACGTGAAGAACTGACCCCAGAATGGTCACGTGAACGTCTGAGGCCTCAGCCAGGGAGGGGCAGAGTGAACACCAAGGTGCTTGCCGGAGGTTGCTCTAGAAAACCCTGGGTGGTGTAAGGAGCAGAGCGAGGAACAGGCCTCCTGTGGGGAATGAGAGCAGGGGTCGTGGAGGTGCAGAAGCCACGCTGCCCAGAGGGCTGCTGATGAAAGGAGGACACGGGGAGGGGTGGGCCACCTGGTGCTGCCCTCGGCAGGCTGGAGAGGCCTCCGTGCAACTTGTGGACACAGACGAGAGAGCTGGTGGCTAGTGGCTGGGCGTGGCCGGACCAGTGGCCCATGGCATCAGAGTGTCCTAGCCAGGGCATCAGGGTGCAGGTGAGAGCTACACCCATAGGGCAGACCTCCTCCAAGCAGGCGTGAGCTGGGAGGAGACCTCCCCAAGGCTCTGGATCAGCACCTGCACCCGACGCCCATCAATCCTCTTTCTTTCTGAGAAATTCTAGCTATAGGGCGCATGTGCTCCCCGGAGAGACAGAGACAGAGAGACAGAAAGTGAGAAAACACCCCCGAGGAGGATGGCCACCCACAGTTCCTTACCTCTGTTCTCCTCTTGGGATCTTGGGCACACATGCCCGGCATGAGTTTCAATCTGCCAGGCCTGGGGCTCAAACTCGACCATGTGGGAGTCAGTGCCTTAACCACTACACCACCTGCGAGCCCCACAACCCTCTTTACATCCACAAATGCAGCACTTGCTCGGAAGGCCCGGCTTGGAGACCCACTTATGACCTGGCCTTCTAACTCGTTCCTAGAGGAGAAGCTCTGGGAGGGCAGCAGAATCCCCAATGCGGGAAACGATGTGCAGGATGCAGCCCAGCGTCTAGGCCGAGGCCTTCTTTCGACTTCCAAAGTCTGCGGGCGTTCGATTCATGCGCATGCCTACTTTGGATGGAAGCACTTTTCTTTTTCTTTTCTTTAATTCCAGAGGGCATGTGAGGGCCTGAGAGAGAGGGGCCCCTGACAGGGCCGAGGCATGCCATGACCCTCCCCATTTCACCCTGCGTGAAGCCGCGGGCTGGGATGGAACCCTGGCCAGTCCCAGGGAGCCCGGTTTCCTCTGTGTAGTGTCTTCACGGGAACACAGGCTGAGCCACGAAGCACTTTATTTTCTGAGCTCCGAATAATCATGTTTTTGGGACTGGGAATGAAGGGTCGTAAGAGGCGGCTAGAAATAAGACTCCCAAATACAAAGACTCGGTCCGTACGTCGGAGCACACGTCTGTGGGGGCAGAGTGACCGTCTGTGGCTCTGCACGAGGGCAGTCAGTTTGCCAGAACGGGACATGGCCGGAGAGAGGAGGGGGGCGACAGCAGGGCCAGCACCTCCGACTGATGAGTAAAGTGCACCTCGGGGTCAGATTTTCCACCGTGACCAAGCCAGAGCACGTGAGAAGTAGTCATGACTGTCTTATCCCGAAAAACAGCCAAGGCTAACAGAAACAACTATTTCACACAAACGTCAAACATTTACCACAAAAAAATTGTTGGTAAATCCTCGTGGTGAAAAATACATGGACGAATGGAGACCACGTAACTACACCCTCGCGCAGCGCACGCCCCACGACCGTGATCTGCTCGCGTGCCAGCTTGCCCGGCGGGAGCCTGCATTCCTGGGCCGCTTCCCGTCAAGGTACCCACCCTGCCCTGCCTGGAAGTCAGGGTGTGCTCCGCGGTGGAGACGCCTTGACTGCTAGCCGAAGGGAAATGTAACTGTGGAGACAAATCCATAGGGATGAGGAAACTTATGGCCCACTCATGAAGCGAACAGAAATGACCGAGCACTCCTGCTCGAGTTCGACCCAGGGCAGGCGTGCCCTCAGTGTCGGTGCCCACGGCAGCCTACCGTCAGAGAAGAGGGTGGGCCTCTGCAATTGTGCTGTCGCCCCGTCATCTCCGACTCCTGAGTACGGCGTGCACACCGGGCTAGGGACCGAGGTCTGTGACCAGCCCGCCCAGCGATGGTGCTGGCCTGTCCTAAGTGATCTGAAGTGAAGGGGAGGTTTTATTTTAAATCCCTATTAACGTATTCTATACCAATTATTTTCTAAAATACAAAACAAACAAGCGAACAAAACCTTGGATTGCATTTGCGTCAGTGCCAGGTCGCGGTGAGTTGCATGCACACTCGCTCTGGGTGCCCACTGTGGGTGCACGGGGAGCACGGGGGCTGGCCCTGCTGCAGGCCGCAGAGCGCGCTCTGATCCACACTGCACAGGCTTCTGTCTCTCCCCTCGCTTGCAAAGCGAGGACCCACGTTTTCATCTCTTGATGCTTGTGAAGGTTACGTGAGATGATGGATGTGGGTTTTTAAAAGTGAATTACTTACTATATTTTTACACTTCTCAGGAACAAAAGATAACACAATTAAGAAACCAAATTTGGGACCAGCAGTTGGCGTAATGGCTACATCGCTGGACTCCCACGTGGTCCACCGTGGCTTGAATCACAGACCTGGTGGCTTAAACTCACTCTGGGTGCGTGTGTGTGCGTGCCCAAGATCCCGAGAGGAGAATAGAGAAGAAGGGATTGCGGTGTGGCCATCCCCCCGGGGGGTGATTTCTCGCTTCCTATCTGTCTCTCTCTTTCTGGTGAGCACACGTGCCCCATAGGGAAAAAAAAAAGAAAAGAAAAGAAAAAAAAAAGACCAAATTAAAGATAAATGGATTATAAAACTAGGGCAAAGTCATCATTATTTGTAGATAATGATTGCCAACAAGAAAAATCCATGAATATGTACAAAAAGAAATTAGAAAAAATAAGAAGGTTCACTAAGGTGACCACATAAAATAATGATACTAAGATGTACACCATGTTTCCCAACCCTAAGACAACCATCTGGAAAATATTAAAAAAAGGGTTGGCAATTCATCACTGACAAACACATGCAACACCTAGGAGTAAACTCACAGGGCACATAGGAGAAATTATAGACCCTGCTGAAAAATTTTGTTCTCTTTCTCTTTCTCTTCTTTCTTCTTCTTCTTTCTTTATTTCTCTTTCTTTTTCTTCCTCTCTTCTTTCTTTTATTATTTCAGATCCTCTGTACAAAGTAGTGGGGATCTACAGTGTGTGTCTTTCAAAGTCTGGCTCACTTTTCTCAACATTAAATCTTACATATTTATTCCATAGTGTGTGTGTGTGTGTGTGTGTGTGTGTGTGTGTGCATCACAGTTTTTCAACCCAGTCATCAATTTTTTAGATTGGCTCCATGTTTTAGCAATCATGAAGAATGCTGCAATAAACATGGATGTGCAAGTGTCTTTCCAATTGAGTGGTTTCCTAGCCTTTTAGTACATAAAAAGAGTGAGGTTAGTGGGTCATATGGAAACTCTATTAGGTATTTTAGGAAACTCCCTATTGTTTTTCACAGAGGTTGGCTGGACTAATTTACAATTCCACCAACAGTTTAAGAGGGTTCCCTTTTCACCACAGCCTCACCAGCACTTGTCCTTTATATTTTTGATCCTAGCTATTCTGAGGTTAGATGGTATCTCATTATGGTTTTAATTTGAATTTCCTTAAGACAAGAAACTTTGAAAAAAAATTTATATGCCTCTTGGCCATTTGTAAATCTTCTTTGGAGAGTTGTCTATTCAATTATTTAGCTAATTTTTTCTTACTCTTTTTTTGAGAGATTTTTGCTATAGGGCACAGGTGCTCGCCAGAGATATAGAAAGACAGAAAGACTGTAAGTGAGAAATTACTCCCCAGTGAGGATGGCCACTCTGCAATGTCTTCTCCTCCAGTTTCCTCTCAGGATTAGGGCATGTATGCACATGCGCCTGGCATGAATTTAAGCCACCAGGTCTGGGCTTCAAACCACGATAAACTACATGGGTGTCCAGTGACATAACCATTATGCCATCTGCTGGTCCCCCAATTTTTAATCTCTATTTTATTTTACATTTTTTTTTTGGGGGAAAGTTTTTGCTATAGGGCACGTGTGCTTGCCAGGAAGACAGAGGCAGAAAACAAGAAATCAACCCCCTAAGGGATGGCCACACCGCAACCCTTTCTCCTCCATTCTCCTCTTGGGATCTTGGGCATGCACACACATGTGACCGGCTTGAGTTTAAGCCACCGGGTCCAGGACTTGAACCGCGGTCGACTACATGGAAGTCCATCAACATAGCCATTACGCCAATGTGTGTCCCTATTTTACATTTAATCACTGTATATCTTTACAATGTACAACATGGTTTTTCCCAACATGAGTACACCGCATATTATCAAGTCAAAGACTTTACCATACACATTATAATCAACAGATACCTTTTTTGGATTATTCATTTTTTTCATGAGGAAGCTACTTGAGTTCCTCATATAATCTGGACATCAGTTCCTCTTCTGAGGAATAATTTGCAACGATTTTCTCTGATTCCGAAGGCTGACTTTTCACTCTAATAGTTGTTTCCTTTGCTCTGAGGGAGATTTTCAGCTTGATGTAGTCCCACTTGTCTATTTTGAGGACTCTTGCCTATGTATTAAGGGTCTTATTTAAGAAATCTTCACCTACTTCAATGTCTTTAAAAGTTCCCCCTACATCTTCTACTAGTAGTTTTGTAGTTTGAAGTTTCATATTTAAATCTTTGATCCATTTTGAGTTGATTCTTGTGAACGGTGAGAGACAGGAACCCAGTTTCGTTTTTCTGCAGGTGGATATCCAGTCCTTCCAGCACCATTTGCTAAAATGACTTTCTTTTCTCCACTGTATTTCTTGTACCCTTTGCCAAGGATCATTTGGCTCTATGATTTGGGGTTATTTCTGAATTCTCTGTTCTGTTCCATTGATCTATAGGTCTATTTTTGTCCCAGTACCGCACTGTTTTGATTATCACTGCTTTGTTATATACTTTAAAGCAAATAGTGAGATGCTTCTTATTTTATTCTCTTGGCACAGTATTCCTTTGGCAGCAGTACAGGATCTTTTATGATTCTAGACAATTTTATGATTTTTTTTCTACTTTTGTGTAGAATATCACCAGCAATTTGATCAAAATCTCATCGAATATGCTAATTTATTTGAGTAGAACTGACATTTTGATTATATTGTTTTTTCTACACCAAAAACATAGGATATCTTTCTGTTTTTTGTATCATACTCAAGTTCTTTCTTTTTAGAAAATATTTTTAAAATTAAAAAAATTAATATATATTTAAATTTTAAATATATATTATTAAATGCATATAAAATATAAAATATATGAAATGTATAAATTATATATATTATACACACATATATATGTACATATGTGTGTGTATATATATATATATATATATATACACACACACACATATATATGTATGTATGTATATAAATTAAATATATATAAAAGCTTTTATTTGTTTTCTTGTCTGATTACAGCAGACAGTATAATGGTAACATTGCTGGACTCCCACATGGTCACTTGTGGTTTGAGTCGCAGATCTGGAGGCTTGAAACTCACATCAGGCACATGTGTATATATGCCCCAAATCCCAAGAGGATAATGAAGGAGAAGAGACTGCAGTGTGGCCATCCCTACTGGGGAGTGATTTTTTGCTTTCTGTCTCTTTGTCTCTCCAGCAAGCACATGTCCCTATAGCATAAACCTCTAAAAAATTGTAAAGGTGTGTTCCATAGCACACCTGACCTTGCAGGAGAGATACAGACAAAGACAATGAGAGAGAAATTGAGAAATCATCCCCAGGGGGCATGGCCAAGTCACAGTCCCTTCTCCATTCTCCTCCAAGGTTTGTGGGAATGCACGAACACGCACCCTGCATAATTTACAAGCCTTTGAGTCCGGGACTTGAACCATGTGAGAATCCAGTGCCTTAACCACTGTGCCACCTGCTGACTCCCATATTTAATTTCTTTTTGTAGTTTTTCCTACACTTCTCCTTATAAAGGTCTTTCACCTCTTTGGTTATTTTTATTCCTAGTTATCTTATTTCATGCCTATTGTAAATGGGATTACTTTCTTCAATTCTGTCTTGGTCTGTTCATTGCTGCTGTATAAAAATGCTATAGATTTTTGAATATTGACTTTGTATACAGCAACATTACTGAATTCATTTATCACTTCTAGGTGTTTTTTCATTGAGTCTTTGGATTTTCCACTATATATAATCATGTCATCTGCAAATAGAGACAGTTTAGCTTCTTGTTTTCCTATATAAATACATTTATTCTCTTTTCTTGTCTGATTGCACTCGTGAGGTCTTCCAGCCTATGTTAAAAGGGAGTAGAGAATGTGGGAAGCCTTGTCTTGTTCCAGTTTTTAGTGGGAAGGACTTCAGCTTCCCCATTTAGTATGATGTTCACAAAGGGTCTCTAGTATATGGCTTTTATTGTACTGTGGATATTTTGTATACATCTTTTATTTTCTTTTTCATTTATTTTAACTCTAATGTCCCTTCTACCCTTATTTTACTGTTAGTATTGATCATAAAGGGATATTGCATTTTATAAAATGATTTTTCTGCATCTATAGATTATATGATTTTTTATCTTTCTGTTAATCTCATGCATTACATTTATTGTTTTGCATATGTTGAATCATCCTTGCATCCCTGGGATAAAGCCTACCTGGTCATGGTATATAATCTTCTTAATGTGCTGTTGGATTTGGTTTGCTAGTATCTTGTTAAATATTTTTGCATCTGGGACCAGCAGATGGCATAAAGGCTACATTTCTGGACTCTCATGTAGTCGACCTTGGTTCAAGTCCCAGACTCACGGGCTTAAAACTCACGTGTGTGTGTGTGCATACCCAAAATCTCAAGAGGAGAACAGAGGAGAAGGGAGATTGTGTCATGGCCATTCCCCTTAGGGGGTGATTTCTTGCTTTCTGTATCTCTGTCTATTTCTGTCTCTCCAGTGAGTGCATGGGCCCTATAACAAAAAATATCTCTTAAAAAATGTTTTTACATCAGTATTCATCAGGGGTATTGTTCTATAGTTTGTTGTTGTTATGTCCTTGTCTGGTTTTGATATCATGGTGATAGAGGCTTCATAAAATGAGTTTGAGAAGATTCTTTCCTTCTGAATCTTTTAAAAACAATTTGAGAAGAATTGAAGTTAGCTTTTCTTTAAAAGTTTTGTAGAATTCAGAAGTGAAGCCATCTGGATCTGGACTTTTCTTTGTTAGGAGATTATTTATCACTGATTTAACCTCATCATTTTCTATTAGTCAATTCAGGAATTTTATTTCATCTTGATTCAACTTAGGTAACTTGCACATGTCCAGAAATTTGTCCATCTCATCTAGGTTTTCTAGTGTGTGAGCATATTGTCACTGTCAGTATTCTCTCATAATTTATTTTTGTATTTCTGATATATCAGTTGTAATATTACCAGCCTCATTACTGATTTTATCTAATACTTTTCTTCATTAGTTTAGCTAATTGTTTATCAATTTTGTTTATCCTCTCAAAAATCCAGCTTTTCATTTTATTGATTTCTTGTATATATCTTTTATTTTCTATTTCATTTATTTTAACTCTAATCTTTACTATTTCTTTTAGTTTTTAATTTTTTTTCTTATTGCTGTTGTTGGAGTTTCTTTTCTAGTTCCTTGAGATACAGTGTTAACTTCTTTATTTGCATCTTTTCTTTTTCTTTTTTCTTATGAGCATGAACACTCATACACTCTCTTGTTCTGTTTTCACTGAGTCCCAAAGGTTATGGAGAGTATTGTGTTCACTGTCATTAGTTTCATTGAATCATTTGTTTCCAGTCTTAATTTCTTCAGTAATTTGAAAGTCATTCAGTTTGTTTAGTTTCCTTGTCTCTGTGTATTTTCAAGGTTTGTTTCTGTACTTGATGTCAAGTTTAATTCCATTGTGGTCAGAGAAAATACTGAGTAGTTTCTATACTTTTATAGAGGCTTTTTTTGTGGCCTATACTATGCAGTCAATTTTTGAAACTGTTCCATATGGAGATGAGAAAAAGTATATTCCTCGGTTTCTGGATGAAATGCTCTCTATATATCAGTCAGGTCCATTTGGTTTATGGTATCAATTAGTTTTTATCTCTTTATTTTTTATCTAAATGACCTGTCCAACAGTGACATGGGGTATGAAGTCTCCAACAATTAGTGTGTTGCAGTCTATATCTCCCTTTAGATCCTGCAATCTTTCTTTTACATATTTGGCTGCCCTGGCATTGGGTGTATAAATATGACTGTTATATTTTCTTGGTGAATTAATCTTTTTAGAACTATGTAGTGTTGTTTTTTATCTCTTTTCATTTTTATTATCCTAAAGTCTATTTATCTTAAATCAACATTGCAACTTCTGCTTTTCATTTCTGTTTGCATGAAATGACTTTTACCAGTTCTTCACTTTCAGTCTATGCATATTTTTATCAATGAGGGATGTTTCCTTTAAGCAACATATACAGAGTTCCAGTTTTTTCACCCATCAAGTGAAATCTCAATCTGTGTCTTTTAGTTAATCCATTAACATTCAATGTTATTTTCAATATGTGTGGACTTAGATCTGTCATTTACTCTTTATTTCTATTTGTTTTGTGTTCTCTTGCTTGTTTATCTGCCTTTAGGTTTTCCAGGTGTAGTGTTCCCTTAAGTATTTTCTTAAGGGCTGGCCTACTTTTGGTGAATTATTTCAGCTTTTGTTTATCTAGGAATATTTTATTTCTATTTCCCATTTGAAGGAGAGCCTTCCACGGTATAATATTCTTGGTTGAATATGTTTTTCTTTGAGAGTTTTAAATATGTCTTTCCATTTTTCCCTTGCCTGCATTGTTTTAGTTGAAAGGTCTGCTGTTAGTCTAATAGGGAACTTTTTTTTTTTTTTTTTTGAGAGGTTTTTGCTATAGGGCGCATGCGCTCGCCAGACAGACAGAGAGAGACAGAGAGACAGAAAGCAGGAAATCACTCCCCAGTGGGGGTGGCCACGCCGCAATCCCTTCTCCTCCATTCTCCTCTCGGGATCTTGGGCACGCACGCACACGCGCCTGGCGTGAGTTTAAGCCACCGGGTCCGGGACTCGAACCACGGTCGACTACGTGGGAGTCCAGCGACATAGCCATTACGCTAACTGCTGGTCCCTAATAGGGAACTTTTGTAAGTAACCTGTCATTTCTCTCTGTTATGTTTAAAACATTGTCTTCGTGTTTTATTTTCATTGGTTTGTCTATGATGTGCCTCAGAGATGATCTTATGTTAAATCTATGTAGTGTTTTATTTATTATTACTAAATTTTTTACATTAAATCATGGTGTATCATTACAACATACCAAATAAATTTTGAATATATTGTATATTAGTTCAATCAAAGATATTACCATACATATCATCAACAGATCATTTTCCATTTCTGTGTCCCTTAAATGTTTTACTTCTTCCTTTTTCCCCTTGATTCCCTCCCTCTCAGACTCTCCTATTTTCCACACTCCTCCAACACTATCTCTGGTATCCACAGTTGCTCTCCTTGCCTTGATACCATCCAGTCTTTTTCAGTTTCTGTCACAGAGTGCGGACATTTGGTATATATTAAATTAGGACATACAATGCCTCTCTTCCATAGTCTGGCTTGTTTTACTGAGCAGTAAATCTCCCATATACATCCACTTTCTATCAAATGGTAGGGTCTCATTGCTTTTTATGGCTGAGTCATATTCTGCAGTGTATTAAATAAAAAATAAAATAAAATAAATCAAAATATATTTTCAAAAAGAAAAGATAGGATTAAAAAAAAAACTATGTTGTGTTCTTTTAAAAAAAAATGTTTTTGCCCTAGGGTATGTGTACTTGCCAGAGACAGAGAGAGGGAAAGTGAGAAATTGCCCCTGAGGAGGGATGGCCACACTGCAATCCTTTATCCATTGTCCTCTTAGGATTTGGGGCATGCATGCACACACAGCCATTGTGATTTTCAAGCCACTGAGTCCAGGACTCAAACTGATCAGCTATGTGGGAATCAAGCACCTTAACCACCACATCACCTGCTCACTCCATTTGTGGTGTTCTTTATATTTCCGTATGCCTCTCTAAGTTTGGAATGCTTTCAACTACCATATTATGACAGATTTTTCTAGGCCTTTACTCATCTCTTCCCCTTCTGGAATACCTATAATGTGAATATTCAACCATTTAACAATGTCTAGGGTTTGCTGTATGTTTTGATCATTTATAGTGTTTAGGTTTACATTCTTCTTAGTTGCTTGGACTAAGTTGGAAACTCTGTCTTCAAGGTCAGAGATTCTTTCTTCAACATGGTTTAATCTGCTTCTGATAGTTTCAAGGGAGGTTTTTATTTACTGCATTTGTATGCTGGCAGAGTTCAGGTCTCTGCTATTCAACCACCAGTCGTTTTCATCTTTACTTCTGTCTTCCTCTGGCTTGGGTTGTCTCCAGACACTGCCACCAGCTACCACAGATGACCCCACAGATGTGCCTGTCTGAAGGCACGTGGCATCATGTCATGACTGACCTCACATCCCAGGACATGGTGTATCTCCCAGGCACAGTCTGGCACTTGTAACTTACTGGTATCTTGTGTATGTACCTGCCATTCATACCCTTTTCCATCCCACATTCAGAGACATGGACAACATTTGCAGTTTTAGAATGCCCTGATCCTGCCATCCTTTGGGTACCTTCCACCTGACCATTCTCCCCCTAGTCAGGAAGGCAGAACCTCAGTGGGTCTGTTTGCACATATTCGGCCCTTCCTGACTCTCTTAGCCAGAGTATTTCTTGCTATACCCAAACAATACAACCCTTTAACTCTGCCTCCAAAGGTGTGTATGGCTTTTGATCTAATATTGAAAATAATACACATACTCATATGTGTATATGCTAGAAATCTTTGTGTGTGTGCATGTGCACTCACACGAGCTATGGACTGAATTCTCCTGTGCCTCCACACCTCTTGTCTTGAGCCCTAATGTGAAGGTGTGGGGAGGTGAGGCCTTTGGGGGTAGTTAGGTCCCCAGGGTGGAGCCCTGTGGTGGGATTAGCACCTTTACAAGAAGCAAAGGGCTTATTCTCTGTGCGCCTGTGAGATGCAATGGGAAGAAGTGGTCTGCCGGCAAAGAAGGGAGCTTCTACACAGACCAGATCCTGGCCTCCAGCCTCAGGGACCCAGAGAGGTACTGCTGGTTCCTGAGGTACCTGGCCTGTGATGTCCTGTGACAGGGCCTGAGCTGAGGACCAGGGGCCACACAGAGCAACCAGCTGTGTGCTGCCCTTATCCCTCCAGGCGGGGGCCTCACACACCCAACAAGGACATTTGTCCCTTCACAAATGAATTCTGAGTCTCTACCACGCCATCCTCATGGTGGACGAGGAAAGGAGGAAGTAGGAAGGAATACTCCCTCACTTATGTCAGAGATCTGTTACGCTGGAGGTGCCCAAAGGAACGACTGATGGCAAATGACACAGCATGGCCAGTCCCTCCAGCTGGTACTCGGCGAAGGCAGGAATCCCTCAGGCACAGTGCTGAAAGGACATCGGGTCACTACACCACCAAGCATGGTCATCGGTGACGCAGCCCCAGCATGCTGCCCATGCCGGTCGGTCACCACGCGTGACCCAGCCAGGACATCAGAGTGAGTGAACCAGCTCCCAGCGTGCTGGAGGTCCTGGCCCCTCTCAACTCAGCTGAGGCTCTTCCCATTCCCTTTCTCCCCGCTCCCGGTCACCCAGTTGACATCGTCACATCAGAATTCGTAACTCGTACCAACGGCAAGGACCCGATGTGGCTCTCTCCCTCCCTGCTCCACAGGAGAGCCACGCCGAGGTGCGTGCTGGTGTCTGTGCTCACAGGCCTGTCTGTGTGTCACGCGTGTTTGTGGGCTCTCACGCCAGCACTGAGCACCGTCTCTCGTGTCGGGGCCCGACCCGGCAGAGGTGGCAGATTGCCCTCTTGTTCCACAGGTTTGGGTCAGGTCACAGGTGGACACAGACCATCACTAGAACATAGAGGAACAC
Source organism: Tupaia tana (assembly GCA_026018925.1). Taxonomy (NCBI): domain Eukaryota; kingdom Metazoa; phylum Chordata; class Mammalia; order Scandentia; family Tupaiidae; genus Tupaia; species Tupaia tana. Next base: position 222,524,809 of record JAKSZU010000003.1, read on the forward strand.
CCTCAGAGTGCATAGACCCTGCTGCCAACACGGCCCACAGGACCCACCCCTGGGGCCTCTGGGGAGCACTCTGTCTGCTTATCCCAGGTAAGGAGGGACAAGTCCCCGCACGCGCAGCCAGGCTCGCACAGCGCAAGGAACCGGCACAGGGGAGTGCCTGTCCGTCGGAGCCTCAGGAACTTCCACTGGGGCAGTTTGTCCTGGGGGAATTGCCTTCACTGCTCCGAGAGCCGTGGAGGCCACCTCACTGGAGGTCTCTGAGCTGGGCTGCACTTCGGAGTCCTCAGTGGTGCCCTGGTCAGCGTGGGCTGCCACCGTGAAGTGTCACGGACTGGGTGCTTGGCCCAGAACTTCACCCTCTAACGGTCTGGAGCCTGCACACCCAAGGTCGGGTGCCAGAACATGCGGATCCAGGCCCGGGCCCACGTCTGGGTCAGCAGTGACCTTCGCAGTGCCTATGACCGGGGCTCCACCCCCATGCCCTCTCTTGATCCAAATCACCTCCTACCAGAGCACCTGCAGGTGGGCGTGAGGGCTGCATGGCACGGACCTGGGCCGTGCAGCCTCACTCATACTAACTGATACTACCTGGGTGGGCCTGCCGGCCGCGGCCTTCAGAAGGAGACATCTCAATCCCAGGAATCCAGAGAGTGGAAACTGGGTTTGCAAACTCCTGGGTGCACAGCGTGCTGAGACGCTGCTCTGGCCTCAGGGCCCGATTAGGGTACCCTTTGGGTACCTTCCACCTGACCTTCCACCTGACCACTGTACCCTTCAGGTACAGTGGGCAGGTTAGCGTCACGTGCCCACCTGGAGCACAGACCGGCCCCCGGCTCCTCCTCAGCACCCTCTGGGAGCCGAGCTCACCACACCCCTGTGACCCGGCTGACTCCTCACAGCCCAGACACCAGCACGAACCCGCGTCCTCACTCGGCCATGCCCTCTCGGAAACTTGGCGCCCCAGGCCATGGCCATGTGCACGGCTGCTCCCCTCTGCACTTCTCCACTCTAAAAAGGCAAAACCGGACCTGCTGGGCCGAAGCTGCCGGCAACTCCAGCCCGGCCTCTGCACCTGCTCCAGACCTGGGCCTCATGCACCCCTTACTCACCCCTGCCACCTCCCCAGAGCCAGCCACTGAGCTGCCCAGCTCCAGCTGCCCACGGTGCCCTGTGCTCACCTGCAGCCCAGGCTGGAGGCTCATGGCACCTTCCCCAGCCCACAGCTCCCCAGCACCCTCAGCCCAGAGGCCGGGCCATTCCACTTTCTCTACAAAACGCACTATAAACCTCACTCTCACTTCTCACAGCAAATCTTCACTCGTGCGCTTGAACACCCATGCTTGGTGGCTGTTTCTGGAACATTCCAGTCTCGGTTCTGCTCAGGAACCCTCTCCCCACCTGGAACTTTTCTCCCCCAACCCCGCCATGGCCACGGTCCAGCTGCTCTCTGGACTCGGCTGGTACCCCGGTAGCCAGGCCCTGCACCTGCTCACGCGCCTCACCTGCCTCCCGACTTCCCTTCAGTCTGACCTAACGCGGCCGGAACAGTCTGTATTTATTTAGGGTCTGCTCACCCCGGGATATACACACTAAGACGTATTCCCCTTGGAGGCAAATATATTTTACCTTTCTTTCTACTCTAGTCTTAGAATTTACGATGTGATTGTTAATTCTTTTTAACCAAAGCAGTAAACAGTATAAAAAGCTACAGTGTGAGTGTAAGGAAAAACGAGTGTAAGAAGAGGGGGCTTCTGTGTAAGGACCAGAGAGCACGTGACGGTGACGACGATGATGACACCTGGTAAGACTGAGAATGACAGAGCCTGACGGGAGGCCTGGACCACCCAGAGCCCTGCACTCCAATGTCCCTGCAGGACTTGGGCACAGACGTTTTGCAGCATTTTACATGTATCGTGCCAGGACTAGAACGTTCCACCTCCTTGGGAAGTGACCGTCCTTGGGACCAGGCTTCACTCCTGCAGGAGAGGGGGCCGGGAACGGGGCCCCTGGGTAGGCAGGAAGTGACTGCCCGAGGGCTAGGCCACATCACTCAGTGCTGAGTCTGAGAGCCCACTTAGGAGGGAGCTGGACGTGAGGAAAGGACAGTGGCCACGGCTGCTCCGCAGGCCGCAGGTGCTCCGGGCGCGGGAAAGGCGCTGCTGCTCACCCGCCACCTGCCCGGTGGAAGGGAACTGGGCGAGCGCTCGAACTCACAGTCTTTTCGGTATTTAAAATCTTTTGACTGTCTCCTTAAACAACAATATATTAACCACAGACACTAACCAGGTCATTATGAAAGGAGTGTAGAGAAGGGCACGCGGCCTCATACGCGCCATGTGCTCATAGAAAGGGAAATAAAGTGTGGGGGAGAGGAAGGAGGGAGAAGGTGGGAGAGGGGAGGAGAAGGGAGGACGGAGGAAGAGCAGCTCGTGTACTCGCATACTCAGATCTCAATGAAATCGATTCGCAACATAAGTTAATTTTTCTTCCAAAAAAGTTTAGGAAGTAGGTAAAGAGCCGTGCCTAATCCCTCTGAGGAAGTGAGAACGCCTCGCCTCTTTTCGGTATTGTGAGCGTGTTGTTCCGGGAGGTTTGTGCTTGATTTTTTTCTGAAGTGATTTCTGAGATTAAGGGACTAGTTCGGGAAAGAAGGTCGAGTGTAATTAAAGCGCGTTTTACAATTAAACAGTCGGCGTCGCGCCAGCTGCACCATGGCACACGGCGCCCACGTCTCGGCCGCACTAGCACGCGCACTGCCGGGCCTCACTAAGGGCGTCCTTCCCCGGTCTCGCCGAAACTTAAAGCCCACCTGGGGTCTGGCAGGTGCGGGGCCTGCAAAGGGCAGAGGCAACCGGAGCCAGCCCACAGCTCGGTCCAGGGCTCTCTCCCAGAGGTTCCAGCGCCTGCACTTGGGGAGCGCGAGCTCGGCACTGCTCGGCGGGGTAATGCCACATCCACGTGGCAGGTGCCGGCCACACAGAAACCAGAGCCCAGCCGTGGCAGTCAGCCGGGCAGCATGCGCTCAGGCCCGGGGAGCCTCGTGGGGAGCAGGGAGACCAGGGTCTCCTTGCAGGGGGCGGGTTGAGCTGGGCCTTGAAGGAAGACTGGGTAGATGTGATTGCCAAGGCAGCTCCCGAGGACATGAGCGTGGCCTGAGTGAGCGTGTGCGTCGCCAGGTAGGCGCGGAACGCCACCGTGGCTGCGAGCACGGCCAGGCCGGCGGGCTCGAGACTCCCGCTCACAGCTTCTGGTTGAACCTAAGCGGGCACCGAGGTGCTCCCCCACCTGCTCACCGCCAAGCGCTGCAGGCTGGTCTGGCCACAGCCGCGGGCTGCCTGGCGTGGACCTCCACGCCTCCGTTGTCCCCACTGGGGATGTGGACGGGGATGACAGAGCCTCTCAGGATCCAGAGCCTCTGGCGGGAGCATGGACGCAAGAGCTTCAACCTGCACTGAGAGGGTGCCCTTCCAACGTGCCCCCTCAGGCAGGCCGGCCCCCTTCTCCCTGGGCCTGACGCCCTCCCTACTCAGTGTGCGCCATCACTGCTTCCCGCCTCCTGGGCCTGACGCCCTCCCTACTCAGTGTGCGCCATCACTGCTTCCCGCCTCCTGGGCCTGACGCCCTCCCTACTCAGTGTGCGCCATCACTGCTTCCCGCCTCCTGGGCCTGACGCCCTCCCTACTCAGTGTGCGCCATCACTGCTTCCCGCCTCCTGGGCCTGACGCCCTCCTACTCAGTGAGCACCATCACTGCTTCCCGCCTCCTGGGCCTGACGCCCTCCTACTCAGTGTGCACCATCACTGCTTCCCGCCTCCTGGGCCTGGCGCCCTCCTACTCAGTGTGCGCCATCACTGCTTCCCGCCTCCTGGGCCTGACGCCCTCCCTACTCAGTGTGCACCATCACTGCTTCCCGCCTCCTGGGCCTGACGCCCTCCCTACTCAGTGTGCACCATCACTGCTTCCCGCCTTCTGGGCCTGGCGCCCTCCCTACTCAGTGTGCACCGTGACTGCTTCCCGCCTCCTGGGCCTGACGCCCTCCCTACTCAGTGAGCACCATCACTGCTTCCCGCCTCCTGGACCTGACGCCCTCCCTACTCAGTGTGCACCATCACTGCTTCCCGCCTACTGGGCCTGGCGCCCTCCTACTCAGTGTGCGCCATCACTGCTTCCCGCCTCCTGGGCCTGGCGCCCTCCCTACTCAGTGTGCACCATCACTGCTTCCCACCTTCTGGGCCTGGCGCCCTCCCTACTCAGTGTGCACCATCACTGCTTCCCGCCTCCTGGGCCTGACGCCCTCCCTACTCAGTGTGCGCCATCACTGCTTCCCGCCTCCTGGGCCTGGCGCCCTCCTACTCAGTGAGCACCATCACTGCTTCCCGGCTCCTGGGCCTGGCGCCCTCCTACTCAGTGTGCACCATCACTGCTTCCCGCCTCCTGGGCCTGGCGCCCTCCTACTCAGTGTGCACCATCACTGCTTCCCGCCTCCTGGGCCTGGCGCCCTCCTACTCAGTGTGCACCATCACTGCTTCCCGCCTCCTGGGCCTGACGCCCTCCCTACTCAGTGTGCACCATCACTGCTTCCCGCCTCCTGGACCTGAGCGCCCTCCCTACTCAGTGTGCACCATCACTGCTTCCCGGCTCCTGGGCCTGGCGCCCTCCCTACTCAGTGAGCACCATCACTGCTTCCCGCCTCCTGGGCCTGGCGCCCTCCCTACTCAGTGTGCACCATCACTGCTTCCCGGCTCCTGGGCCTGACGCCCTCCCTACTCAGTGAGCACCATCACTGCTTCCCGCCTCCTGGGCCTGAGGACACGCTCCCATTCCAATGAGCTTCTCAGGGACAGAGTCCTCAAGACCTCGTCCTCCACGCGTGGGCGCCACATTCTGTCACACCATCATGGCTCCCCAGCTTGTGCCTTACAAGAGAGACGTTGCAGCCACCCCCTCTGCCTGGGAAAGCCTGAGGTGCTGGGCCACGCCCGCCCAGGTGAGCATGGCTCCGTCCTTCCCACCGACGTCCCCTCTCTACCGGACAAGGGTGACCTTGTTTCCTGCGGCACCCGGCTTTGTTCCCGCCTCCGCTGTGCTTCTCTGTGGAGTGTGCGCCTTGGGCCGGGGCCTGGAGCTCACACCAGCCACGTCTAAGACACGATGAGGTGCAGGGGGCAGGGTGCAGGGTGCGTGGAGGCAAACAAATGGTTTCAGGCTTCCTTTCAAAGGAACGAACATGTCACCAAGGTCTGTCTATAACTGATGTCAGTGAGCCACCAAGCGCAGTCTGACAGCAGGTGCACGCCCTCGCACCCCACGCAGCCCTGCCAGTCCCAGGCCCTGGCCAGCAGGCTGCCTCCCACTGCCACCCACGTCCTCCGCGGGCCCACACAGACACAGCCGGAGCTGGGCGGCGACGCGTCTCCTCGGGTTCTCTATTCCTCCCGTAGAGATGATCTAACTGAGGGAATGGGGCAGGCAGCCCTGTGAAGTTCTGCAGCGCTATTAGTGAATGAATAGTCGGTTTAAAGCTGCAGGGAGGGGTGCTTCGCAAACCTGAGGCTGGGAGACTGCAGGGAAGACAATTACCCGCCTGCTGTCCCGCTTTCCCTGGGCCCCCTTTGCCTCTGGCTGGGTCAAAGCTCTACTGCCGGGACCTTCCCATGAACCGCAGGGGCAGCCCTGAGCCACAGAAAGAAGCCTGGGCAGGCTGGGCTCCACGGCGTGTCCACTCGCTCCAGGTCGGCAGCTCGCCGATTCTGGTCCTCTCCACCGAGACAGACAAACACCCCTGCCACCTCCCGCTTCGCCCGTTCATGTCTGCTCATCCTTCCCACGCCAGACGCCAAAGCCTGTGGAGTGACGGGGTACAGGGAGCCCCGGGCCTGCCTAGCAGGGGCGCTTCCCCTTCCCATAGGAGCCCCTCCGGGCTGCTGTGCACCTGTCACCCACGTCCCCCTGCATGTCCTACACCCTGACCAATTCCCGATGTCCAGAGTGACCTTCGGTCACCATCTGGAGGTGCGCTGTGCGAAGCAGACGCTCCGAGACCAACCTTGTGGAACGACTCCTGTGCCTGTCCCCACTGAGACAAGGCCTGGCTCTCAAGGCCGAGAAGAGGAGTCCCTGCTGGAGAAGGAGAACACGGGCCCTGCCCAGACGACAGATGGCCAGAATGGGGACAGCGAGCATCCGGGGCGCGTGCATCTGTGTGTTTCTAGAGCTTCGCTTTGTGGGTCACTGAGAGAGTCCTTAGGAAATGGAATTGTCTGCATCTCCAACACCGGCCCTCTCCTGGAGTCCGGAGAGTGAGCGAGGGTGCCGGCAGTGAGGAAGGAAACAGTCGGGGGCTAGCAGTGGTACGGTCACCACTCTCCTGAGCCACACGAGGGGACACGTGAGTGGCTCACGACTGTGACCCCAGGAAACTCACAGACATGCCCTCCACATCCCCCAGGGGAATGACCACACCACAATGCCTTCCCCATTCTCCTCTTGGGATTTGGGGCATGCACACACACACAGTGTGGTTTTCAAGCTGCCAGGTCTGGGACTCGAACTGTGGTTGGCCATGTGGTTATGAAAAGGGAACACGGCTAGTATCCGAGACGCAGTCAGCACGTGGCCAAACTGCCTAGCTGACCAGCCCACCCTAACTCAAAGAGGATGATAATATGTTTATTTATTTGTACATTTTTGCTGTAGGGTGTATGAGCTCTCCTGAGAGAGACAGAGACATCCCCAGAGGTATGGCCACACTACAATCCCTTCTCCCCCACTCTTCACTCAGGATTTTGGGCACACACACGTACCAAGTGTGATTTTCAAGCTGCTGGGCCCAGGACTGGAACTGTGGTCATCTATGTGGGAGTCCAGTGTCGTAACCACCATGCCACCTGCTGGCCCCTTTCCTAGCAACTTTAGAACTCATTTTTGAAATAATTCCTTTAAATTTCTTTGGAAATCCAGCCAGTGCTACAAATGGCAGGAAAGGACCATTCGGTTAACTGTGCTCTCGGCCCTCAGCAGAGAAGCCGACTATAACCTGCCCTGCCTTCTGCGTGGAGACCGGGGCTCCTGTGAGCAGCAGTCCCGCCGAGGTCGCCGCGGGGAATGAGCACAGGGCACAGAGCACCTTCATTTGCTGGCACTCGTGGCACACGCACACACGATGGTATGCCTGTGGCATCGCGGGCCGTTCACACACCTCATGGACACGTGACACGCAGGGACTCGGGGCGCCTCTGACAGTCCTGCGAGGTGCCCTGAGGTCGCCCTCCTACAGGTGAGGAGACTGAGGCTCGAAGAGGCTCCGCAAGGCAGAAGCTGGGTTAATCCACGTCGGTCTGACCCGGGGGAGCCTCCTCAACGACTTACCCAAGTCCCCAGCCACTGAAAGGTTTCAGTGTGGACAGCTTTACATAGACACAGGTGGGCAGGAGCGCGTCACCCCGATACCACCGGCCAGTCACTGCAGGGCAGGACCCCCCTAGTCGCCATCTCTACGTCATTCTGAAGGAAATTCTGGAAATGATATCACTGTATCCAGAAATGCTTCAGGTGTGCCCAGGACCTGGGAGCTACCCTTTGACACAGTGATGGTGCTGCCACACCCCTGCCCATCAGCAGCGACCCTTACCTGTCACGAAGGTATCTAAATACTCCACGCTTTCAGCTTTACGGGTAGCCGTGATGTATAAAGGCATGTTTTTTTTTCTTCTGGCTGCACTTTTTTAAGTTCATGCATTTTCTTCCAGAGAGGGGAAGACACCTTCAGCAGGGTCTCACGTGCAATGCCAGCCCTGCAGCCGTCCCGGCCCGTGTGTCAGTCCCCCAGCCCTGCATGGTGGCACAGCACCCCACTGCCCACACTACGGTGGTGGGACCAACTGGCCATGCTTTAAAACCTCCTGTTTCAGGGCAGCGGTGGCATGGAGGCTAAGGCAATAGGTTCCCACATGGCCAACCACAGTTCGAGTCCCAGACTTGGCAGCTTGAAAATCACACTGGGTGTGTGTGCAAGCATACCCAAAATCCCAGGAGGAGAATGGGGACGGTACTGTGGGTGGTCATCGCCCCGGGGGTGACTTCTCACTTCCCCGTCCCTGGGAACACACATACCCTATGACGGCGAGGTCAGTAGGGGAGTGGGCTACAGAGCAGCTGGCTCACCAACCTGCGAACACTCGCAGGTGGTGGGAAGCTGCTTTGCACCGGTTCGCACCGCGGTCACGGACGCCCTGTGTAAGTTCTGCAGAGCAGCCTGGCACGCGGTGCAGCCGTCTAGTGACAGCAGGTGGGAAATGCTCGGCGCTGGGCCTTGCGCTTCACAGTGATGGCCCACCTCGGCCTGCAGAGGCAGCGCAGCACCCCGGGGACGTTCAGGGGCTGGCCCTGAGGCCCGCACGATGCCGGCTGGCTGGGGCTAGCGGTGGGTCACAGTGGGTGGGCCCTGTTGGGGTGGTTTTTGCATCTTATGTAGGTAAACTTAAAAAATAGAAATAATTGTTCACTTTCTTCATTCCTTCTCAACATAGTGCTGGAAGTCCTAGTCAATGCAATCAGACGAGAGAGCAAAATAAAAGGCATTCAGGTAGGAAAAGAAGCTGGGCCGCCCTGTTGTAGCTGACGTGACTGTACACATAGAAACGCAAAAGAAACATGGAACTACTCCCGGAAGTAATAAACACATGCAGTAAAATAGCAAGGTTCAAAATAAATGTTAAAGAAGAACCTATAAGATTTTTATACACCAATAATAAACAAACTGAGACAGAATTGAAGAAATTCATTTACAATAGCCACAAAAGAAATAAGATACCTAGAAAGAAACAAAGAGACGAAGACCTCTACAAATATATATATATACATATTTATATATATGAAAAACTGAAAAAAGAAATGATACAAAAAATGGAAAGGCGGCTCATGCTCTTAGATTGGAAGAATTGATTTAATCAAAGTATCAGTTCTACTCAAATTAATTTACATAGTCAATGTAATTCTGATACAATTGCCTGTGACATTCTTCCTAGAAACGGGAAAAAAAACAATGATAAAAATTGTGTGGAATCATGAAAGGCACTGTATCCCCAAGGAAATATTGTGCCAAAGAACAAGATAGGAAGCATCTCACTACCTGACATTAAAATACATAACAAAGCAGTGAAGATCAAAACAGTATGGCACCATCACAAAAAAAGACTCATAGACAATGGGACAGAACAGAGAATCCAGAAGTAAACCCCAGATCATAGAGACAAATGATCCTTGGCAAAGGGTACAAGAAATGCAGTGGAGAAAAGAAAGTCATTTTAGCAAATGGTGCTGGAAGGACTGGATATCCACCTGCAGAAAATGAAACTGGGTTCCTGTCTCTCACTGTTCACAAGAATCAACTCAAAATGGATCAAAGATTTAAACGTAAAATCTCAAACTGAAAAACTACTAATAGAAAATATAGGGGAAACTTTTAAAGACATTTGAGTAGAGAAAGATTTCTTAAATAAGACCCTTAACACAAAGGTAATAGTCCCCAAAATAGACAAGTGGGACTACAACAAGCTGAAAATCTCCCTCAGAGCAAAGGAAACAACTATTAGAGTGAAAAGACAACCTTCAGAATCAGAGAAAATTGTTGTGAATTATTCCTCAGACAAGGGATTGAGATCTAAAATATATGGGGAACTCAAGCAGCTCACCTATAAAAAAATAATAATCCAATTAAAAAATAGGCCAAGGAATTGAGAAAACTCTCCAAAGAGGACTTACAAATGGCTAAAAGGCACGTGAAAAAATGCTCAAAGTCTCTTGTCATAAGAGAAATGCAAAATTTAACCATAATGAGATACCATTTAACTCCAGTATGAATAGCTAGGATAAAAAATAAATAAGTGAGGCATGACAAGTGCTGGTGAGGCTGTGGTAAAATGGGAACCCTCTTACACTGCTGGTGGGAATGTAAATTAATCTAACCTCTGTGGAAACAATATGGAGATCCCTCAAAAACCTACTAAGAGAACGTCCATATGACCCAGAAATCCCACTCCTTGGTATTCACCCAAAGGATTGGAAAATGCTCAATTAGAAAAACACTTGCACACCCACATTTATTGCAGCATTATTCAGGATGGCTGAAACATAGAATCAAGCTGAGTGTCCAAAATCCAATGACTGGGTTGAAAAGTTGTAGCACATGGAATATTATTCAACTCTAAGAAACAATGAGACCCTACCATCTGATTCAAAGAGGATGAATATAGAAGACTTAATGTTGAGTGAGGTGAGCCGGACTTTGATAGACACACACTGTATATCCCCACCCAGCATGTGTCAAGTATCTGTACTCTATCGCAGAAACTGAGAGATCTAAAGACGTGACAGTAGAGAGGGTAAGTGTAGATGCCAGGGACTGTCAGGGAGGGGAGTGGGTGGTGGAGGGTGGGCAAGAGCTACAAAGAAACATTTAACAGACTAAAAGGTAAAGTTCTCTATAGGAAAAATGTGTGTGTGTGTGTGTGTGTGTGTGTAGTATATTTCAAAAGGACTTTATGTAAAATGTAAATTTAAGCTAAATTTTTTTTCAAAAGTCCTCTCTCAAAGTGCTCCTACAGAGACTTTCATATTGCGTATCAAGGAGTCAGTGTAAGTGCGAATTCTGTTACCAAAGGGTGAAGTCCCCAAACACACTGCCATGCCCTCTTTTGGGCCAGGTTGCCTAGCGATGTACTGCACGAAGTATCTTTCCTTCATACATACATTTAAATGTGCACAGAACCACGCACACAAGCTTCTGACTGCGTTCTTACAAATTCAGATTATATACCAAAATACCTTTTCAGCTAGTTAAAAGCTAAAGTTATACTATGAGATTAGCTTTTCTTTTTCTTTATTTTTTTTTTTCTGAGAGAAATTTTTGCTATAAGGTGTGGTGGGCCAAATGTACTCTAGAAAAAAGGTACATACACTCGTCAGAGAGACAGAAAGTGAGAAATCACCCCCTGCAGATGCTGTGCCACGCTCCCTTCTCCGTTCTCTCTTGGGATCTTGGGCATTGAGCACACGCGCCCGGTGTGAGTTCAAGTCATTGGTTCTGGTTCTGGGACTCAAACCATGACTGACTGTGTGGGAGTCCAGAAATAATGTAACCATTATGCCATCTGCTGGTCCCTTTTTCTTTTCTTTTTTTTTGGTTTTTGCTCTAGGATTGCATGCACTCGATGTAGAGAGGAGGAGAGAAAGAGAGAGAAAATGAGAAAGCAGCCGCTGGAGGACGGCCACACCACAATTCCTCCTCTAGTCTCCTCTTGGGATTTGATCGTGTACATGCATATCCCTGGCATGTTTTGCAAGTCACCAGGTCTGGGACTCAAACCATGTGATCAGCCATGTGGGAACCAGTGCCTTAACCGCCACACCACCTCTGTGGTTTCTTCTGAGTAATTCATCAAATTTCCACGTGGACTGGTAGAACGGGTGAGTGCTGGCGGTCAGCTCCGTTGGGAGAGTGGAGGGCAGACAGCGATAGGACGAGACAGGGGACTCGGCAGCACTTTAAAGTCACTGTCTTCCCAGAAGTCTAAATGCACACACCTTTGACCCTGCTATGAGTTACCTTAAGGAAAGTATTAATGCTGTGAAAAGCTTTAGGTAAGGAATGGCTTTAAATCTTTGTATGTAAGGCAAACTATTCAAAAGCCGACATACAGTTACGAGAGGAGATGGGTTAGATACCTTCTAGCGTTTCTGTAAAGTGGAATACACCGTACCACGAAGCGCTGGTGTCACAGAAATATACGACGGTGTAGACAGGCTCATGTGACACGTGAGGCAATGGAGAAGCAAAGACGCACGAGTGACCCGGCCGACTACAGGAGCCGCGTCACAGAAAACCGTCTGCTTTTAAACCACACCTCGAGGGTGACTGCCACTGAACTGGGGGTTCGCAGTGCTCTTATTTTCTGTCACATAGCCTAAATATTACCATTTTCCACCATGTGCAGTATGGATTACGTAACGAGAAGGAACGCTTAGGGAGTCTATCTTTCTGGTGTCCCGATGTTATGAAATGTGGACCTGCAGGGAGTGAGAGCAGAGATCAGGGGTGTGGCTGCAGGCCTGGGGCCCACTCACACTGGACAGGTCCCAGCCACTGGCCACTGAGGTGCGTGCAGGGCTCGGGACTGAAGCCCGCTCGCTTCTCAAGGCCTTGCAGGGCCAAGACGTCCTGTTTCAAGAACCACATTTCTCCGTTCCTCCCCCTCATATCAGACACGAAAGAGAGGTCAGAGGGCCCAGCGTCCCCGTGCCGCCCCAGAGCAGGGAGGGCAGGACGAGGACCCTGGCCACACCCGGCCAGGGCAATCCTCTCTCACGAAGCGAAAGTGAAGACTATGTCGCCGAGGCTGTGCCGTGGGACAAGGGCAATGGCACCCTAACAGTCTCCACGCCCAGGGGTTCCTGACACGGGAGTCGGCCCCTCCCAGCCGGGAAGGGGACAGTGCCACCTCCCCCAGCCAGGTACCGTGTGGGCCGGGACGTTCTACCGCGTGCTTAGTGCGGGCCAGCACTTGAGGCCCCAGTGAACCCTGCACGGATGTGGCCTGAAACCTACCGGGGAGCACATGAGTGTAAGTGAAAACCGAGAACATCAGCCGTTACGTAAAAACATACGTGTCCTTTTTGATACTGTTCTCTTCTTGATTTGATTTGTTTCTGAAATATTTAGATTATACACAATGCTTTCATCAGTGTAAAGATGAGAAAAAGTCGAAGTTGACCTGAATTTGACATGTATATTTAATTAACTAAACGATGGTATAAAACTGAACATCTAAACATCAAAAACATAGGAAAAATTTTTAAAAACTGGTAGGAAGACTTCTACTCAGCTGGCCTAGTTTAAGCCAGGCCCCACCTGCCCCCAGCCCCCTGGGCTCAGGTAACGTTCTTAGCATTTCTATCGGGACAGCAAAGTCTCCAGGGCTAACATACCACTCTCGGGGAGTCCTCAGTGTCCACGTGGCCTGGACAGACGTCCCGGTGTGGCTGCCCGTGCCTTGTCCTCAGCAGTGGCCTCTGCACGACCGTCCCTACGATAGGAGAGAAGGAAGGAACAGTTAGTGGGACCGAGATGCTTCGCGCAGAGCTCCGCTCCGGCACATCCACACCGTCTGCGACCACCTAGGGCTGACCTGCACTCCCACGGGCCGACTGCACCCCTCAAGGGTGGACGCTTCAACGTGAAGTCTGCTTTTAAGGAGATGGAAAGTCCAGGGTAGGAGTGAGCAATGGGTTGGGCACCTAGGTCCTGGCCTCTGCTCCAGGACATGGCCTGCAAGGGCAGCGTTCAGATTCCGGCTGGCGGGGCGTGTGGGTTCAAACAGAGCTCGCAAAGCCACCCGGCTTCTCTGGGGCCGCACACGACAGCAACGACAGCGGTAAAGGAACGAGGGGGAGGCGGCGGGCTTCCTGACTCCTGGCGCACGCGGACACTGGGGGACTGAGGGGAGGACAGCGACCCTTGGCAACATCAACACAGCTTTTCCTGACGACGCGCACTTGGTTCTGGTTTTAGCAGATCCGGGGGAGGGAGGAGGAGGCGTGGCACTCTTCTACGCTGTCAACTCGGCGTACTCCTCAGGGTCCAGCTGGAGCGCCCTCCCTGCCCGGCTCTCACTCCTGCCGAGTCCAGCCTGCTCAGTGCTGTCATGGGATGAAGAACAGGGAGGCTCCTCCCAAGGACAACAGCTGCTGCACTACCCTAGCCGAGAACAGGCGCCCAGTGATGGCCCTGTGCAGCCCTGCGGGGGCTCTCCTGTGTAAACCTCAAAGCTGGCGTCATTCCCGGGGTCCTAGCGGCTCAGAGATGCCGAGACCCCCGAGACACCTGGCTGCAGCACGGCCAGCAGGGGTCAAGACTTGCTCTTTTTATTTCCCTTGTTTTTAAAAGTTTCTTGCTTTAGTGCTTTCATGACAGAGAGAGAAAGGCACAGGAGAGAGAGATAGCCATGACGAGGTCTCTCCACACCATGATCCCCGCCTCCCAGCCACTCCCACTGCAGGTGCACACGGTCACGCAGGCGTCCTCAGGGTGACTCAGGATCTGAACCGGGCCTCCCAGGTGGCTACACTGGTGCCCTGACCCCTTGCTATGGTGGCCAAGACCTGCTCTCTGACACGCAGCTTCCCTCTGGTTCCAGGCTGCCCAGCAGCCGCTCAGGCCCTCAACCCTGCAACCTGGCGCTCGGCGTTCTCAGCCCGGAAGTGTGGAGAATGCACTCTCCCCTTCAGCGTTGCCAGGGTGTGCATGCACTTGCCAGAGACAGAGAGGGAGGGAGGGACCCCAGTGGAGCAGCGTCACCCCGAGTCCTCCTCCTCCGTTCTCCGTTCTGCTGAGATTTTAAAACCACGCACACGCCCAGGGTGTTTTTCAAGCCGCCAAGGCTAGGATCTGAATGGTGGCTGGCCACAGGCTCTCGTAGCCAGCAGGCTGTGGGGCTGCCCTGGAAGTAGTCTCTTGTGCAGACAGAATCAAGGACTCTTCCAGAACAATGCCATTATCACTACATCGTGGAAACCGCTTTGGATCATTCAAAAGAAAAGGAATATATGTATGCTTTCAACAAAAGTAATACAGATATCGAGTTGCCGATGGCTTCCAATAGATAGATCAAGGGAGACAGAGAACCCATTAGAGGACAGTTATGAGAGCTTCTAGCCTTCATTTTCATTTATAACTGAAAGTGGCAAGAAAGCCAATTCCTGCTGGGCTCTGGCCCTGGGGAGTCAGTGGTCCGATGGCCCCAAATGGCTGGGTGCTGCCACGCCCAGGCAGCTGGAGCGCATCTGCGGTGATGGTGGCACCAGGGGCCGGCACAGAGTGCGCTCACATGCCAGCTGTGGGGCCTCCAGAGCTCAGAGCCCAGCTGCTCTTCACTTGAAGGCCACCAAGGAAGGAGGACAGAAGGGCAGGGGCCTGGCAAAGCTCCACGCCCACGCCCTCTTACCTCCTGTCCACCCTCCCTGACCTCCATGCCCTCTGTCCACCCTCCCTGACCTCCACGCCCACCCCTTACCTCCCCCACCCTCGCTGAGCTCCATGCCCTCTTATCTCCCCCCACCCTCACTGAGCTCCATGCCCTCTTACCTCCCCCAGCCTCCCTGACCTCCACTCCCTCTTACCTCCCCCACCACCCTCCCTGACCTCCACGCCCTCTTACCTCCCCCACCACCCTCCCTGACCTCCACGCCCTCTTACCTCCCCCCACCCTCCCTGACCTCCACGCCCTCTGACCTTCCCCCACCCTCCCTGACCTCCACGCCCTCTTACCTCCCCCACCCTCCCTGACCTCCACGCCCTCTGACCTCCTGCCCACCCTCCCTGACCTCCACGCCCACCCCTTACCTCCCCCACCCTCTGAGCTCCATGCCCTCTTATCTCCCCCCACCCTCACTGAGCTCCATGCCCTCTTACCTCCCCCAGCCTCCCTGACCTCCACTCCCTCTTACCTCCCCCCCACCCTCCCTGACCTCCACGCCCTCTTACCTCCCCCCACCCTCCCTGACCTCCACGCCCTCTGCACCCTCTGACCTCCACCTCCCCCCACCCTCTGACCTCCACTCCCTCTTACCTCCCCCACCCTCCCTGACCTCCACACCCTCTTACCTCCCCCCACCCTCCCTGACCTCCACGCCCTCTTACCTCCCCCACCCTCCCTGACCTCCACGCCCTCTTACCTCCCCCACCCTCCCTGACCTCCACGCCCTCTTACCTCCCCCCACCCTCCCTGACCTCCACGCCCTCTTACCTCCCCCACCCTCCCTGACCTCCACGCCCTCTTACCTCCCCCCCACCCTCCCTGACCTCCACGCACTCTGACCTCCCCACACCCTCCCTGACCTCCATGCACTCTGACCTCCCCCCACCCTCCCTGACCTCCACGCCCTCTGACCTCCCCCCACCCTCCCTGACCTCCATGCACTCTGACCTGACCTCCCCCCACCCTCCCTGACCTCCACGCCCTCTTACCTACCTCCCCCACCCTCCCTGACCTCCATGCACTCTGACCTCCCCCCACCCTCCCTGACCTCCACGCCCTCTTACCTCCCCCCACCCTCCCTGACCCCCACGCCCTCTTACCTCCCCCACCCTCCCTGACCTCCACGCCCTCTTACCTCCCCCACCCTCCCTGACCTCCATGCCCTCTGACCTCCTGCCCACCCTCCCTGACCTCCACGCCCTCTGACCTCCCCCTACCCTCCCTGACCCCCACGTCCTCTTACCTCCCCCACCCTCCCTGACCTCCACGCCCTCTTACCTCCCCCAGCCTCCCTGACCCCCACGCCCTCTTACCTCCCCCACCCTCCCTGACCTCCATGCCCTCTTACCTCCCCCCACCCTCCCTGACCTCCACGCCCTCTTACCTCTCCCCACCCTCCCTGACCTCCACGCACTCTGACCTCCCCACACCCTCCCTGACCTCCACACCCTCTTACCTCCCCCCACCCTCCCTGACCTCCACGCACTCTGACCTCCCCACACCCTCCCTGACCTCCACGCCCTCTTACCTCCCCCCACCCTCCCTGACCTCCATGCACTGACCTCCCCCCACCCTCCCTGACCCCCACGCCCTCTTACCTCCCCCCACTCTCCCTGACCTTTACACCCACGCCCTTACTGCCTGCCCACCCTCGTTGACCTCCACACCCAGGCCTTCTTACCACAGGACAAGACAGACATGGGGGCCGGGTGGGACCACAGCGACGACCACGGGCCTCCCTTGGGAAGGTTCTAAGCTCAGGTCCCTGGTCCCCGGCCTGGGTGGGCTGTGCAGGGAGACCCTGTGAGGGGCCACCTCTCTCCCTCTTGCTTTCTCTCACAGAAAATTATAAAGAACTCAGAAAAAAGAGAAATGAAGATCTATGTAAATGGTGCTTATGTACACACTCACGTTTGTATTTCATTTGCTTTTTATTTTTGCTATAGGGCATGTGCGCTCGCCAGAAAGACAGAGAGACAGAGGGACAGAAAGGGAAAAATCACCCCCCAGGGTGGGATGGCCACACCACAGTCCCTTCTCCTCTTGGGATCCTGGACATGCACATACATGCACGCAGCGTGAGCTTAAGCTACCTGGCCCTAGACGCACACCATAGTGGACAACATTGGAGTCCAGCAACGTAACCACTACGCCATCTGCTGGTCCCAGTTATTCGATTTATAAGATATTTAGGTTTATCAAAACAGAATTTGGGATTTTGTTATCTTATTTTTATTAGTGACAGAATTTCGAGAGTTCAGAGTGACTCTCTCACTTGGACCAGTGTCCTCTAAGATACCGTCTCACCTCCAGAGCCCAGTTCTAGCTCTCGGTAAGCTAGCTAGCTGCCTTTTAAACTCGCGCATCCCCTAGTAAATCAGCAGTTATGCCAGGAGCCTTTTAAACACACACCAGTGTAGACGTCCTGGCGACCGTGGGAATGCTAACAGAAACGTATGCGAAGTTCTGGGGGCCAGCCCTGCCACCCGAGGGCAGCGGTGACATTGACTAGGCCAGAGAGCTCAGCAGAGCAAAATCTGAACCCACACTGGCCACTGGGAGGTCTGTGGCCACCCATGCCCTACCAGGCTGTCCCCCTCCTGGCCTTCTCAAAACAGACCTCGGGTTTAGCTTCAGATACACCATCTGGCCCCCTTTTATGACAGGGAGAGCTCTGCCGTCTAACCCTCACAGCAAGGCACCGCTGTGTTCCAGACGCCGGAAGGGATGCGCAGGCCCGAAGTGACTAGCATGAGACCCTGCACCTCGTAACTGAGTAGGACGGGAACCCCGACTTACATTCCAGTGTGTGCGATTACCCAGCGCCCTCACTCCTCGGCGCAATTCACGGTAACTTCAAAAGTAAATTAACATCATCACCAACTAAATAGAGCAAAGTCCTGGGAAGAACTGAGCCAAGTGTCGCTCGTTGCTGGTCACCTCCAGCCACGCCACCCACTGTGGCAGCCACCGGCAGCTGTGCCCCGGAGTGCTGTCGTGGCCCGTGTGAGGGAGGCATGCCGTGAACACACAGGGCAGCCGATGGGGTGGCAGAAAGCAACACGTGAGAAACAGCTCGTTAATCACTGCCTGCAGAGTGGCCTGTCGGTACTGCAACATCTGGCCTAGATAACTGTTCTTCTAAAACGACGTTCACACTCACGGGCGCTCGTACCACACCGCGCAATTCTGCGGCTCGCCGTGCGTCTGAGGGAAGCACTGATCCAGAGTCTCAGTTATCTGGGTAATTTTATAATCAGTTACACTTCGGATTCTACCCAAATAGAACTGTGTACAAAGACTCAGCTCGGACACATTCTCAATAGAGAAGGACCTAACTCCTTCAAATCAGTCTTAGGAATGTCAGCTTCATTTTTCTTAAAATTGGTAGCTTTTTAACTCAAAGATAGTTAATAACAGAAGTGATTTTTCTCTAAGATAGTTACATTTTTAAAAACTTTCTACCCTTTAATACAAGCCATAGTCTTGCTTATTAATTTGCTTTTCCAAAGGCTTCTGTGACTCACGGTGACAGGCAGGTCGAGACTCCTCACTCCCTGCGGGGCCCGTGGTGACGCCTGTCTGAGCAGACAGGACCCTGCAATGACACCGGAGTGAAGCGGAAGGTCACACGAGGTGACAGTCTGTCTGTCGGCCAGAGACAACCCTCGCAGGCAGCCCTGCCAGGCCGACGCGGGCACCTCCTCTCACGCCGGCAGGGAGCAGGATAAGGCTTTTCTGCAGACTAGCCACAAGATCCTGCTTACGTACTGCGTTCATTAATTCACAGGTTTCCAGGCTGCCCCTGCCGCCCCCACACCTTACGTACGGGGCTAGCACAGTGGCTCATCCTGTGGATTTTTAAATGCTCTATGCTTTCTGTGACTTCCCCAGGCCACCGGAGTGTCACATAGGGAGCTAATACTCACTGACGTCTTATAGAAAAGTTGGATTTGGGTAAGTAAATACAAACACATCTTCAAGCACATAAACGTGTAGCAACAACCTGCAGCGACTGTCAAAACCCAGCACAGCTCACCACAGCGCCTCTGCGGACGCTCTGGTGGAAGGGCTCTGGTGCCACTGCCCGGTGTCCCACAGGTAAACAGAACCGTCATTGCTCCCAGTGATGGGAGAAATGCAGCCCAGATGGAGAAGGATCCACACCCTTTCTGCGGGTCAGTGCGTGACTGATATTTAAGGCACCTGGTATCTGAGACAATCATGTGACTTTCTTAGTATTTTCCAAGGAGATCTGAACAGGACAGAGGTTTCGATGCCATCTAACTCATAGCCCACAGAGCCAGTCCCCAGGCTGTGGCTCACCTGCGTCACGGTATAAGCAGAGCTTCGCTAGCCCGAGCCTGGAGGGGCCTGGGAGGCAGGTCTCAGGAGGTGGAGGGAGGAGACCAGAGCACACTTGGGGAAACGCCCAGCCAAGTCGGGGCTGGGATTCCCAGTGGGCACTGGGTATGCATGTCCCCATCCCAGCGTTGGCTACTCACCGCCACGCTACGGCACGCGTGGTCACAGGTGATCATGCACACGAAAGGCAGTAGACAGAAACCAGAGCGTCTAGATTTAAGTCTAGAACCTGAGACAACTTATCTTCGTGCTGTGCTTTACCTCTGAGGGCCCCTAAGGCCACATTCAACAACTGACTCTGTCGTTCGAACGCATCAAGAGGCCCACGGGGCGACCGAGCTGGGCAAGGTCCCGGGCCCCTGCTTCCACTCCAGCCTGAGGAGCTGACCTTCATCTGCTTTGATTTTTTAATAACAGTTCTCGTGACCAGCTGGTGGTGCCGTGGTGACACAATGCTGTTAGATGCTGGGCCCACGAGAGACGGCCCTAGTTCCTCCCAGAGCCTCCCCGGCACACGGCACGTGGCTGTGTAAGCCCATCACCCGAGCTGGCCGAAGCAAGAGCGGCACAGCAGGAGGCCCCGCTGGGGACCTGGCTCTGCCCTCGCTCTAGCTCGATACATAAATACACAAATGGCTTTAAAAGGATTTCTTTATGAAAGCCTGAAAGCCTTTGTCTGCATGATCAACCTTCCCTGCCCCAAGACTAGAGTGCCACGGCTGACGCACATGGCGTCATGGAGAGGGTGGGCCACACGGACGCAGTCTGTGGCACAGAACTCCTTCCCTGAGGAGGCCCAGTGCTGGCATGAGGCTCTGCCAGCTCTGACGGTGAGGCTCCGTGAGCTGTCCACACCCTGTCCTGCCCGAGGTGGGATGCAGCGGGGTTTACATGCAGTGCTCAGCTGGGACGCACATGAGAAGCACCTGGGAGCCTCCCACCCAGGGCTCCCGCTGCAGGGCCCCGATTCTAGTGGTCTGGGGAAGCCCAGGCGTCAGCAGTGGTTAAAGCTCCCGGGTGCTTTTAATTGACAGCAGGGCTGAGAACCGCTGGCCTAAAATGCTGGAGACCCGCAGAAGCAGCCCGTTTTCGCAGTGGCACTTGGCCACGTCCACGCTGCGTGAGCTGCACATGACCCCCCCTCCACGGAGACCGGGTAAAGCGCAGGCGCCGGCCCCGCTCCCCTTTAGGGAATCCCAAGCTCCTCGCAGATCATGTGAGGAAAAGGCTGGCTCTGCAAATTACGTTTTTACTTAAAGGAGGACTTAGAGGAATGAACATCAGACCATGGGGAAAAGCGCAGATGGCAGCGTGAGGAGTGAGAATGACCAGTTTTTTTGTTTGGGGGTTTTAGTTATAAAGCCTCAGCACGGCTTCTCTACCTCCTGACTCCAAAGCCGGCAGTGGTGACGGGTCCGGACATAGGACGTGCGCTGCGGGCCGGGCGATTCCTGAGCTCCGCCGCCACATGGTGACTCCGTGAGGAGCGAGGAGCGCAGCAGGTGGCTCTGGGACACGAGAGGCAGGAGACGGAGCCATAAGGACGGTGGCCAGGTCTCTATCCTAAAGACACTCGTCACACTGAGTGCGGAGATGCAGGGTGACATATCTGCTGATGGAGCAGAGCGCGGAAGATGCCTGGCCGAGGCTGCAGGGCCGTGCCACCCCACTGCACTGCGCGGTCCTGGGCAGAGGTGTGGGAAGGCCCTAAGACCCACCGCCACAGGAGGGAAGTGAGGCGCTCGGGCTGAGCTCTGGCTCCCTCCGTTGTCTCAAAACAGCCGCGGAGCCGGTGTGAGCGGGGTGCACATCCCCGGCCCGACAGAGGTTCGAGCAGTGGACACACTGCAGACGCCGCAGTGCACCAGCCAGGCACAGGCACGGCTCGGCCAGATGGAACGCTCTCTAGCTATTTTAAATGTTCAGGGTTTCTGTAGGTGGTCTTCCAGCTTCCCCTGGGTAACCCTCGTAACATGAAAAGGTGACCGGGAGCGCCCACACCCACGCCCACGCCCACGGTCTGTGGGCTGCCTAGAGCCCAGCCCCAGCCTGGAGGCCCAGGCCAGAAGCCGCGCTGTGTTGCTCTCTGCTGCCCCCTGTTGGTCTGAAACGGGAAGGAAGGAACTTGAGTTGGAGGAGGGCAGAGGGACAGCATGTCCAGGGTGGGCGAAGGTTCTGCTGCCCACGGGCCCCGGGAGCGCCGAGAGCAGGGCAGGGCGGCAAGGGTGGCCCTGGTTCAGGGTTGCAGCCCCACGGGAGCCTGCATAAAGCCGATCCGTGCCTCATTTCATCTGTGGAGACACGTGTGACCTTCCTGGGTGGGACAGCGAAGCAGGGCTAGTCCCCAAGTTCTGACGTGGAGACAGATCAGCAGTTGGAGCAGACCCTTACGAACGCTCAGGCTTACGTCTGCCATAGGGACTTCTGAGAAGCCTCCTCCATGGGCCCTGCCCAAGCCCCTCCTCCAGCACCGGGAGTGACTGGTGGCCCAGCAGCGCCTGGTGGGATGCTGGAATCAGGGTGCTGGGGGTCAGTGGGCCAGGCAGGCTGAGCACCCCCTCCTGTGAAGCACGGTCACAGGGTCCCTGAGCAGACAGGCACACGACTGGGCACAGACCACGTGGGCCCCTTGGGGTCCCAGCCTCGGGAGGCTCCACTCCCCTGGGGGCTCTAGCCCCAGTCAGAGCGAAGCTCTCTCCGTAATTTTGCGAAGGCACAGCCCTGCTCCAACGTCTTGAGGAAGCCTCTCGGGGAACCAGGTGCTCGGACGGAGGACATCCAGCCAGCTCTCCCTACTGGGCACTCCTTCCTGTGACCCCAAGTCCGTGACTGGGACATGAGCGTGGGGAAGATGTGGACAGGGTAAGGAACAAGGGGGAGGCACGCGAGGGCCCCACAGAGCACCTTCCTCTGTCTCGGAGACCCCTACTTCACTTGCAGATACTGCTCAGGACAGCTGAGTCGCAGGGGCGGGACGCAGGACCAGGAACCAGAGCCCACACTGCAGCGGAAGCACGCCCAGAGGGAGGCCCTGTGCAGAGTCCCTCGCCACAGGTGAGACCAGAAGCCATGGCTTCACGCCACACGCATGGGGTGTCTGCTCTCCCCGTATTCTGAAGGCTGACAGGGAGGGTGAGGACAAGGCGGGGGCAGACAGTGGGGTGCCTGCCAGTGCGCTAAGGAGGAAGGAGGTGACAGACTCGCAGCCTCTCCCTGGGCCCAGGGGTGACAGAGGCAGGTTCCCTGGCCTGCCTCCCACACATCCTCACCAGCCGCACCAGCAGCAGCAGAGTTGGGGCGTGCAGAGAGCAGAGCAGCGAGTGGGACACCAGCACCCGCTGCCAGAAAGAGACCAGGCAGGGGCCAGGGGCACTGACCACCCACACCCGGCTGGCCCCTGAGCCCACACTGCAGTGGGGCTGAGCTGCAGCCGGAGCCCGGGGTGCCTACCCCCTGGGGGTGGGTGCAGCCCGGAGCTCGGCTGGGGCGGGGCGGGCCCCATCCGCCCCCGGTTCCTCGGGAGTCTGACAGCTTTCGCAGCCACACAAACCAGCAGGAGACATGTGAGACATCATCCTTGGAAGGGACTCAGGCTTCCTCAGGTTTAGCTCCGAGAATCTCAACCTGCCCTTTCCCAGGAGGAGGGGCGTCGGACAGGGTGGGTGGGGCAGGCTGCAGGCCGTCTTCCCACTTCCACAGGATGGGACAGTCCAGCCTCGAAAAGCACCAAGCTACAGACAGGCCACGAAGAGGAGGGAGAGATGCCCAGCTCCACCCGGCCCTGGCTCCACTTCTCAGTGCAGAATACCAAATGGCCACAGCACCTCGGGCCCAGAGGGCATGACGCCGGCCGTGTGCCCACAGCGAACAGCACGGCTGAGCAGCAGTCTGTCATCCCGGGGGAGCCTGTGACCAGGCCACGTCGGGCTCTAGACCAGTGAAGGCCAGGTGTCCCCGTCACAGACGTCAGAATGGTTTCAGCCGGGAAGAGTGAGGACGAGAGCTGGCAGCAGCTCACATCATATGCGTTGTGCCCGGCGCTCAGCAACCCACATCCGCAAGTCTAACGTGACTCTCTAGTTTGTGCAGGTCATTGGAGGCCACGCAGCCCTGACAGGTCTGTCTGCAGCGCGGATGAGCAGGGGCCGCGTCCCGCTCAGTGCGTGCTGGAGGCTGAGGGGGGCCGTCTCTGCTCTGTTTGTGGCATGGACGAGTGGGGGTGCTGGGGGAGGCGAGGGGGGTGGTCTTTACAGAGCAGTAGCCTCCGTCCACGGGGGATCCCCACTGACAATGTTCACATCACATTGGCTCTTCCCACAGGAGCCCGGGACCGGCCCACGTCCACGTGAGTGGCTGCGCTGTCCGCTCCTGCTCTGCTGCCCACAGTGTGCGTCTCGCCGTCTGTGAAAGTCACCAAGCACACGTCGTCACCGTAGGCTAGGACTGTGCCCTGCTCGGCGTCACACGTGGCACCTGGTCCGCGGTGTAGCCCGGCAGAGCAGAGCGCACTCCTGGTCCTGGAGCAGCTGACCGCGCAGAGCAGCAGCCGTGTGTGTGCCCGGTGAGCTCAGGGCCGCACCTTTGTCGGTGCAGGTACTCGAGCACAGATGTGGCGGCCGCTGCACGCGGGCCGGGAGGTTCCGGGAGCGTCCCTGACTAGGAGGGGCGGAGCTGCGGGCGCAGTGACCTCCTCCACCAGTGTGGGGTGCTGCCAGTGCCCAGGGCCGTGGAGGACACGGAGGATGATCTCAGAAAAGGGGACACTGGGGGGGGGGCAGGAGCCAGGAGTGGAGCACCGGGGCCGGCAAGTGACACCCACAGAAGGAGCTGGTGTCACTGCGCCCCTCAAAGACCAGTCCTGACGGCCACATTCCTGCCACACGTCCCCTCCTGGACTACACGCAGCAAGACCACAGGCGCCAGGTGGCCACAGACACCGTTCAACCACCAGGAGCTCACCCACACACTGAGGCTTTGCATTAGGGGCGGGGACTCGATCGCACGGGAATCCTGAGAGAGAGAGAGAGACAGAGACAGGAAGAGAGAGACAGGGTGAGGGCAGAGAGAAATCTTTTTCTCAAATGGGGGTCAACTCAAATACATAGAATTAAGAGTGGGGTTACATTTTTTAAAACCCAGCAGGCAGAATTTGGAAGCCCTTCCACGTGGGTTAGGTCACGCCTAGCAGGGTCAGAGGGCACCCTGGGTGGCCACCAAGCAGGGGGTGCGGCACTGGCTCCAGACTCTGAGCTGGTGAGCAGGCAGGAAGAAACGCACCTCTTCAACCAAATGGAAGAAAAGCTTTATCAGAAGAGCCAGACTCTTGATTAAGGAATGCTTGTCCTGTTCAGTAAACTGTTACTATTCTCACTTTGATGCATTTAAAATTTTATTTTAAGAAAAGGAGCGTGATTTCCAGTAACAACTATTTCCACGATGAGGATTTTCCATTTCGATGAAGACGTTTACTTGACGAGCTTTGTGGTCCACGCTGGGAGGCGTGGGGGCAGCCGTGGCCTGGGACCGTTTCCTTCCACATCTGGTGTTTAGGAGTGAGACAGACCTCTCCTCCCAGGAACGCCATCTCTCACAGGCCTTAACTCCAGGAGAAAAGGGAGGGGAGAGCCCGGAGGCGGAGGCTGGGTCCTCTGTGAGGCCGGAAGTCTGCAGTGGCTGGGAGCAGCCACCCCGCGAGCTGGCGCTGTCTGGAGGGATGGAGGTGGGTGAGAACAGCGTGCCAGGAGCAGGCCCGGCCTCCGCACGGCAGGGCAGGTCGTTAAACGGCCAGGGCATCGCCGAGCCTGTGCCCAGGGCTCGTCGGGCCAGCACAGGCAGCCCCAGGGCACCCTCACGCCCCTGTCATGGGCTCCCCTGAGCAGGTGGTCTTTAGGGCCAAGCGGAACCTGCGGTGCTCGGTATTTGGGGAGGGCTGAGAAAATGCGGGCTTCCAGTCGGCCCAGCCCTGGCTAGCCAGCCTGCAGCCCTCCTCCAAGGCACCAGAGTCCCGACCCGGTCTGTCTTCCGTCCCCATGGTGGCTCGGGGCGGCCTGGGAGCCAAGTGCCCTGGGACGGCGTCGGACCTGAGTGGCGGCTCGTCAGCAGCATCCGACGGGATTTCGATGCTCCTCCCTGTCAGGCGACCAGACTGGGTGTGTTTGGGACAGAAGCTCAAGTGCCTGGGACGCCCACAGGACAGGTGACAGGTGCCAGAGCAGCTCCCAGGCACGTCAGAGCAGCGTTGGGACCTGCGCCTCCGTGCTCCGCGCACCTGCTCACCCTGATGTCCATCATGGCAAACGAGGTGCTCACCAAATGGCTGCTTTGCTAATAATCCCTCCTCCTCTTGCCCCGAGCCTGGTTTTAAAATCCCTAATGCCCAGGCCCTTCATGCCCCTCCACCCTCCCTTCCCCCACACCGACGCTGTCCAAGGCTTTATCTCCGGAAGGTTCCAGGGAGCGCTCAGGAAGAACAAATGGATCCTCTCGGGCAGCATGGAGCGTGGCTGCTCCTCCTCCCTGTGCCGCCGTAGCTCCGTCGGAGCCATCGCAGGAAGGGGAAGGGGCCCTACGTTTTGGCCACATGCGAGGATGGACCCCTCCTAGAAACAGACACGAGTATTGCTGTGGCCCTTCTCTCACCCGCGCACTTGACTCTCATGCCAGCTTCGGCTCAGGATGACAACTTGCAGAGAAAGCGAGCTTGACCGGAAACGGAGCACGGAGGGCTGCCCGACGTGGCTGCTCCCGCGCCCCACACCACACCTGCAAGTGGGGGACGAGTTTGGGCTCTGACTCAGCTCAGCTTCGGTTCCGTGCTGGGAACACTCGCCTTCCAAGCACACGTGGTGCATTCCTGTTTTCCAGCAGTGGTCCGCCAGGGGCCGGGAGGCTGGGAGCTGCCTCTCATGCTCTGAGTCTGCTCTTCCTCCAGCTTAGAGCTGCTGGGGTGCACCCCTGGGTGAGGCTGCAGGGGGTCTTCCCTCTGCGTGGGTCTCAGCGGAGTCACATTTGAATTCAGATCAGCTCTGTGGCAGGGGCCCGGAGCTACCACGAGGCAGACCACGGCAGTGTGACTTTGTGAACTTTCATTCTGAGCCAAGGGCTTGTTAACAAACAGAGCCCTCATACTTAGTGTGATAACATAATAGTCTGTATTTTCAAAGAGGGGGCCAGCCGGCGGTGTGGTGGTTAGGGGCTGGACTCCCACAGAGCTGATCACGGTTCAAAGTCCAGATCGAGCAGATTGAAAATCACACTGGACATGTGTGCATGCTGAAATCCCAGGCGGAGAGTGGAGGAGGAGGGACTCTGGGATGGCCATCCTCTCTGGGGGTGATTTCTCACTTCCTTCATCTGTCTCTGGTTAATGCGTGCATCCTATAACACATTTTTTAAAAAACTAATAAAAATAAAAATAATGTCTTCCCTGTTTTACTTCCCAGTCTTTTGATGTGACGAATATGTACTGTATTCAAACTGGGGAAGGCCATATTGTATGCTGTGAGACGTACAGTGATTAAATGTAAACTTAAAAACAAACAAAAACCCCAAAGAACGTATTACCATATGCCACAGAGACGGGATTGGGGAGAAGTGTGCTAGGCTCTCCATCGACATTGAGCAGCTCGTTTCCGGTGGGGCTGAGTATGGCCAGGCACCTGCAGAGTGGCGGGAACACGGGGAGTTCCAGCAGAGTGGGCGCTGAAGTCCTGACCCAGTTCTGGGGACACCCCACTGGCAGCAGCACCCACCCAGGGCTTGTGCACCAGCACCCGCCTGCACCGGGCCCAGCTCTTCTCAGAACCCAGATGTGACACCAGCCCGGGTCCTCTGGGGACAGAAGGGTCACTGACTGTGGAAGGCGTGATGCCACCAGAGTCTGCAGTCCCCCCAGTGCACCTCTGCCCACACGACTCACCAGTGGAGCCGGAGGAGGCAGGGGCGGGCTGTGTCTCTGGGCTTGCCCCAGGGCACCAGCGTGAGCCCTGAGCGAGGTGCCCACCGTGATTTAGAAGCGCCACTGTGGCCAATCAGGTCGTGATCGATCGCGTGCTGTGTGGGAGCGGGAGGGGCAGTGATGGCGTCTGTGAGGGAGGCAGGGAGGCTGCCATTCCTTCGAGACCCCGGCTTTGCCCTGGCCTTTCTCAGAGCATAAATGACACCCCGGATGTTCCTTCCCGATGAAATCATAACCATCACAAACTTGAAACCAAGCATCTGGTTGCTAATCAGCTGGTGTCCTCGGTCGGATCTCACGCCGATCGCCCTGTCCCTTTAAAAACCCCGGAGGCGGGACCAGGTGGACTCATCCGGTATGGTTTCCCCACGTCCAATCCTGTCACAGCTTTCCCCCGGCTGTGGGGACTTCCCCTTGTCAAATTACTAAATCGTATTTTGGCACTAGATGGCTTTCCATTGGCTTCCTGATGTATTGTATCCTTTTAATTAACTTTAAAGCAAAAAAAAAAAAAAAAATCAATACTGTTTGGGATGTCAGTGACTTTGGAGTGATCCCAGCTATTTGACCCGGCTGAGCCAGTTTATTACTGGGAAACCCTAGCATGGACAGTCTGGTTTCATAAAGCACAAAACACAGCGAACCAAACTCTGAAATTCAAAATCACGCTATGGAGATGCCTTGTCTTTGTGTAACACATGCAGGTTATTGGAAATAAGGCTGATGTGTCTCAACCTAAAGATATTTAAATAAATACGCGTCCATAAGACACATGCCCTGCCGGCTGCGTGGGCAGGACAGTGCCCAGTGGGCTGTCCCCGGGCCCTCCTACTGCGGACAGCGCCCACGGCCACGTCACCTGAGTAACCCCAACGTCTTCGTTTGGGAAGACATCGCCGAAACGACACACTATGCTGTTGCTAACGGTCACCTCCCAGGCTTGGACAGAGGCCACCCTGTCCAGCAAAATGTGAACAAGCCTCTCCCCCACCTTCGTGAGGCACACATCTTCCGAGCAGTTTATACAGCCACGCTCCCCCGCTGGAGTGCGGCCCCTCAATGAACCCAGTCTTCCCAACGTGACGAGGCGTCCTGCCCTGCGTGCAGTGGCTCCACGGGACTCGGCAGCTGTACCTCCCCGGGACTCTCCCCTCCGGGGGCTGGGACGCAAGCTCACCCACGCAGCCCGGGCAGTCGCGTGTCTGTCCAGACCCCGGGCCGGCCGAGTCACGGCCCCGCTCTGTCCTCGCACCAGGACCTGCTCATGGAGCAGGACAGGCCGGGTGCCCGTGTGCTCCTCCGGCCCACGGCAGAGCGACGCGGGACCTCCAGCTCCGTGACTGTCAGTGTACGTGGTAACGTGCACCCGGCCCCACCGCGTCACCTCGGTCTTTGCCCAATGCGACGCACACCTCCTTCTCACCTGCCTTTCCCCGTCTCCGCTCCCACGCCTCTCTCTGCCTCCGTCTCTCTACCTGTCTCTCTCTCTCTGGTGGAAGCTGTATTGGAAGCAGACACGGTGTAGGTCCCTTCACCCTGCGGGGCCCACTCTCACGTAGGGAGGTGGACAAGTGCTCGCTTCGCACTTCACAGACACACTCCGCTCCCAGCTCTGGGCCTCAGGAGGGGCCAGGCTGCATGCCAGCGCGTGGTCACAGTCACAGACACGGAAGGGTTGACAGAGCCATTCTGAACGTCTTTCCTGAGCGAAAAGCTAAGTGGGGAAGTGTCGCCGAGCTCTACCCGTGTCCAAGTACCAGTGCCCTGTGAACCTGCTCAGGTCGGACGTCACACACGCGGTGGTAGGAGCCGGAACGTCGCACATGGGGGAGGAGCTGGGGTCACACATGGGGGAGGAACCGGGGTCACACACGGGGGAGGAGTCGGGGTCACACACGGGGGAGGAGTCGGGGTTACACACGGGAGAGGAGCCAGGGGTTACACACAGGGTAGGAGCCGGGGGTCACACATGTAGAGCCAGGCGCTGTGTTGGAGCCTGTCTGAACAGCCAGGAAGCAGAGGCGGGTGCAGGCGACGCCCTCTGCCCCCAGGGTTTTCACCCCATGACTGGGCCTGCTGTCATGGAGACCCCTCCACACATGGACACACGCGGCTTCTCGAACACCGTGAGCATGTACATGCAGTCACAGGCCAGCTGGACCACAGACCTGCACGAGTAGGCGGCATGGCCGATGCTGACCAGAAGGCGGCTCTGGCAGCAGGCCCAAGCTCTGGACCGCAGTTCCATTCCCAGCATCCGTGCGCAGCTGCCAACTACTGGCCAGCCCAGGTCGTCTCCACACTCAGGGGTGTCCCGGTCGGTGGGTGAGCAGGGCTGGGGCCATCGCACGTGGTGAGCTGAGCTTGGAGGCTGTCCCCTCCCCTGGGACACACACGAGGAGGGGCTACCCTGCTGCTCTTCCCGCCAGGCTGCGAGAACAGCCTGGCCGCGAGGTCACATGGCGATGACTCCCCTGCCACCAAGTATGCTGAGTCGTGCACATCGCGCGTCTGCTGTCTGCTCGCGACAACGCGCCCTCCCGTCCCCGGAAAGACAGACAGCTTGTGAGCTCAAAAGGCTGGCATGGAACAAAAAGAGGAAACCCGATGAAATTCTTACAACTCTCGGAATATTTAGATGGGCTGTATGCCTGATCTAAAACTTGCTGAAACCCAAAATACTGACCAGCTTATAGGCATCGAGTCGGTGCAGGATCGGGATCCTTGAGACTCTTCAGACCAGGGTCTGCATTTATCGAGGAAGCAAACGGACTTTTTTTTTTTTTTTGAGAGATTTTTTCTTTTTTTTTGCTATGGGGTGCGTGTACTCACCAGAAAGAGAGACAGAGAGACAGAGAGACAGAAAGCGAGAAATCACCCCCCGGGGGGATGGCCACACCACAGTCCCTTCTCCTCCATTCTCCTCTCGGGATCTTGGGCATGCACGCACACACGCCCGGTCTGAGTTCAAGCCACCGGGTCCAGGACGCGAACCGTGGTCGACTACGTGGGAGTCCAACGACAGCCTTTACGCCCACTGCTGGTCCCCGAAGCAAAGGTACTTCTGACTTCAGGAACTTTTTTTTTTTTTTTGAGAGGTTTTCGCTATAGGGTGCGTGCGCTCGCCAGACAGACAGAGACATAGAGACAGAAAGCGAGAAATTACCCCCCAGGGGGGATGGTCACGCCGCAATTCCCTTCTCCTCCATTCTCCTCTCGGGATCTTGGGCACGCATGCACACGCGCCCGGCGTGAGCTTTAAGCCATCGGGTCCGGGACGCAAACCACAGTGAACTACATGGGAGTCCAGTGACAGCCTTTACGCCCACTGCTGGTCCCCGAAGCAAAGGTACTGCTGACTTGGGGAACGGTGGTGCACCTCCCTTCGCTGTGATGAGCACTGGCTTCCCTGTAGGTGAGCAAGTCTTTATCTTTATTTACTCAATTAATCATGGCATTCACTTAGCCAATCAGGCTACTCCATCCTAAATTCTGGTATAAAAATGATAAAACAATAGAAAGTAATAGTCATCCTCACAGTCGGAGAGGCGCAGAGCCTCTCACGGCAGTCCCTGTCTAGGCTGACCTTGTGATGGGCTGGCGCACTCCTGCAGGGCTCGGCGTGGGGGGCGGGGCTGCTCTGGCCCCACCCCATCATCCCCGCTCCCGCTGGGGCACCTTATCCACTGACCCCAGTCGCCTGCACCCATGCCCTCACAGCCCGACATGCCCAGTGCGGACATTAGCAGAGGAGGGCGGCCATCTCCTGCCTGGTGTCATTCACAGAAGGGCACACAGGGGCATGGCCTCAAAGGCCAGAGTCGGGCGTGACTGTCCCTTGAGGAGCTGCACCCTGCTCTGGGGGGGTGGATGAGGGCACATTCGCCGGGCCGTTTGTCACCGGGATGGATTGATCTCAGCTGGAGGCACGTGTGCATCTGACATGCAGCTACTACGTCAGGACAGGGCCCGACAGGCCCCTGGAGAGGCACGTGCATGCTTAGGGGCTCTGGTGAAGGCCTGTTCATTCACCGGGGAAGCCAAGGGGTGGTAAAAACCAAATGGACCCGAAGCTTCTGTCTGAAAACGTGCACATGCTCGGCCAGCTTTGTCATGCACTCCGTTGCCCATGACGGCAAAGTCCGCTCAGCCCTCGGAGAACGGGGTGTGAAACGAGATCTCCCCTCTAGAAGGAGCGTCCCCAACACTGTCCACGGTGGGAACACGGTGCCACGCCCACCAGCCCTGACACAGCCACGGCGCCCAGAGGAGCCGGGAGCCACGGCCCCAGGTTTCTGTGCTCTGTGTCTCTAAACACAGGCAGGACAGTAGTGGGACACGGCCATGGCGTGCTACCTGTTGATGACAAGGGGTATAGAGTTCTCAGCCGGACTGGCCTGAGTATTTCACGTTAGGTAAGTTCTCCTTGCAAGTCAAATAATGTATAGCGATGGAATGTTCGAAAAAAATAACAGAAAAAAAAAAATAATAATCTGCAAAAATGAAAAGCTATTTGCTGCTAATAAAGGGACAGGAATGTCTTTCTCTTGACTAATATGCATGGTAATTTTGCTAGAAAAAAATGTTATACACTGTAAAGATATATGTGATTAATGAAATAAAAATAATTTAAAATTAAAAAAATTAAAAATTAATTAAGAATATGTATTAATGATGGGAAATCATTGGGTATATTGTTATGATACACACTGATGGAACGTAAATAAGTAAATAAATCAATAAACAAAAGTATCTTTTTTCAGTTTTCAGCTATGAACTTTATTTTACTTTATTTCAGAATGTTTTAACTCTATTTGCTTTTACGTTTAATTACGGTACATCTTTACAGCACACAAAATGAACTTCCCAGCATGAACACGCTGTGTATTAGTCCAGTCAGAGCTTCTGCACAGCAAAGGAAACAAGCCTTAGTGTGAAGAGACAGCCCTCAGAATGGGAGCACATATCTGCAAACTATGCCTCAGATGAGGGACTGACAACCAGAACACACAGGGAACTCAAGTAGCCTGCCTGTGAAAAAAATAACCAATCCAATTAACAGACGGGCAAATGAGCTGAACAGACAACCCTCCAAGGAAGTCATACAAACGAGCAAGAAGCATGTGAAAACACGCAGATGTCCCTCATAAGGGCTGCGAACCGAAACCACAGCGAGGCCCACCTGCCGCCAGTCAGGACGCGAAGATCAGGTCGGCGGGTCTCTTGGGGACTTTGTCCTCCAGGGCAAATATCTGAACTGAGGTTACGCAGAAGCAACCAAGGAGACGCCAAAGGTAAACTAGGGTGCTGGAGCCTCGCGGACTTCAGTATGTCCCTTTCCAATCCCCGCGTGGTCTAACGTCCACACAGATGCCTCCGAGCACCTTCCGTGGGAGGCACGCCACGGCACAGCCCCTCGAGGAGTGTAGTGTGGTCGAGGGCATGCAGGCAGCAGCTGGGCACGCTGGCGACTGGCGCGTCCGGGAGCAGGTGGCGCAGACAACACTGGCTGCTGCTAGGAGCAGGGTCAGGCCCAGGGGTGCTGCGTGTGAGAGGAAGAGCAGCCCCCGCTGAGCTTTCGATTGCATCACATTGCCGGAGAGCACGGTCACTCGCCTGAGAGAGACGGGGTGAGTGGAGAGAAAGCACCTCCCTGGGGCCTGGCCACGCCCAGCCCCTTCCCCTCCATCTCTCCGACCTGTCGGGATTTGGGGCAGGCGCGCACATGCACTCAGTGTGTGTCACACGACTCCAGGACTGGGACTCGAACCACAGTGGCTGTGTGGAATCTGGCTTCTTAATCACTAGACTATGGGGCCAGACCCACTGATGAGCTCTGCAGACGGTGCGGCAGCCTCAGCCTGTGCAGACCGAGATGCAGCTGTCTACGCCGTCGGCATGGCGGCCGCCTCGCCCTCGTCACGCTCTGCTGTGCTGAGTCCGGGCTCGCTGTCGTGGGTCCTGCTCAGTGTTTTAGGTCCTTTGCGCTTGCTCCTGGCGACGAGGTCACGGGGAGCGGTTACTGACTTGTACGCTGGTCTCACCGAGTCCTGAAAGGCTGGAGAAACTTCCCCGAGACTGAAGACCGCCATGAGCAAGGCCTGCGTGAATGACTAAGCGAGCAGGTCCCTGGGCCCAGCCGGCGCAGTGGCCGGGGCACTGGACACCCACACGGCTGACATGGTCCAAGTACAGACCCGGCGGCTTGCTTTCTTACTTTCCCTCACTCTCTTTCTCTCTCTTTGTCTCTCTCTGGTGAGCACACATGCCCTATAGTAAACTCAACAATAAAACAAAAATAAATTAAATGAATAAATAATTTTTTAAAAAGTAGGGCCAGCTTGGCACATAGGCCATGCCAGGGAGCCTGCCCGGAAGAGCCCTCCCTCTGGCTAATGGCCTCGGTGGTGCCCTCTGGTGTGGAGATTGCAGCCTGAGGGGACGAGGGCTTGCCTGCGCGCCTGTGCTGTGTGGCAGCCACTGGGCCCCCGCACGGTCACTCTGGGCCCATGTGTCATGAGTGTAAAGCAGACCCTCGGTGGAGGATTTGCACAGCACGAAAGTGTGAATTACTTCGTTAGTAATCGTTCTGTACTGGGACACGCGTTTAGAGTACAACGTAGTATGAACTTTTTCTTTGATTTCCAGAGAACGCGTGTTCTCCAGAGAGATGAGGCACCTCCTCAGGGAGTGGTCACACCATGACCTGTTCCCTCCACCCCTCCATCCTGTCAGGATTTGGGGCACATGCGCACGTGCGCGCGCGCGCGCACACACACACACACACACACACACAGTGCTTTCTAAGCCACTGGGACCAGGATTTGAACCACAGTTGGTTACGTGGAGCCCAGTTCCCTTAAACACTAGGCTACAGGGTTGGCCCTGAAGCACTTTTTACGAAGCTCATTCTGGCCACTTGGAGCGGGACTCATCTGGAGAGAGGTAGGGTTGATTGTGAGGGTTGCACACCTCTACGGCAAAGCTCATCACAATGTCAGCCCAGCCAGACAGCAAGCGGAACAGCACTACAATTCCGTTGAGAACGTAGGCAGTGTGCAAACAAATCTTTATTGTATTTCGCTTCCTCATACTGGACCAAAGTGACTTTTATTTCTCTATTTTTATTTATTTACTTACTTTAAAGTTTTTGCCATAGGGTGCATGCCCTCGCTGGAGAGAGACAGACAGGCAGAGAGAGGGAAGATGAGAGATCACCCCGGGGATGGCCATGCTGCAGTCCCTGGCCCCCGCACCCTCAGGATCTGGGCGTGCGCGCAGTGTGCAGCGTGACTTTCGAGCTGCCAGGTCTGGGACACACACCATGGCCAGCCCTGTGGGAGTCCAGTGCCTTACCCACACAGCCTGCTGCCCCCCCCAGGTGACTTTCTGTACCCCTATATTCGATAGCTAAAACGCATCCCTTGAACCAACTTTTGGCTTCACATACGCAGACATAAGGCATAATATCTAAGTATCTATTCCCTGAATAAGTTTAATTCAGCATACTCATACTATTTGCATCACTGAAGTAAGTTTTAGTCATAAAAATTATCATAAAAGAGGGAGGATTCGGGGCAGCCAGCAATGTGGCGGATAGGCCATCCCACACAGCCATGTGCATTTGCGACGCGGGCAAGCAGCCCAAGAAGCAGGCCAGGCGCACGTGTGTGCCCAAGTCCGGAGGGAGGGAGACAGAGGAGGGGACTGGCGTGACCACCCTCCCTGGGGAATGCTGGGCGCTTTCTTCTTTCCGTGTCGCCCCTCTAGTGAGGCATGCTCCCTTTAGCAAACTAAGAGGGAGGGAGAGGGCGGGGAGCGAGGAGCCGTCACTGCCTCTTGGCAGGAACAGGGTGGAGCCCACACTGCCTTCTGAGCTCTGCTATGGAGAGAGCTGGCGCGGGGCCCTGAGCTACTGCACAGGGGTTCTGGGGGCACCCGCCTGCCCGCCCACCCACGACCTTCTCTGGAGAGCAGCCCGGCAGCTGCCAAGTCTGGACCTGGAGGAGGCCATGGCTCCCCCTGCAGTGCTCTGAGAGTGAGGCCCCCTGAACTACAGGGCCCAGACGTTCCTTTCCTTGTCGTAGGTTTTGCCCTGGAGGAAGGGAAAATGGAGGAAGGTTTTCCTTCCCAATCTCTACCCCAGCGTTAGCATCGATTGTTGGCAATAAATATGAGGAGGTCATGTGTTCGACGGCCCTTCTCCATGGCATGAACCGGGGCAGATGCATGACTGTCGAAGTCCAAGTGGCCCCTCTGGCCTGGGCGGGACGGGGCAGGCTGACGCTCATGGGCACAGCGGAGCCGGTGCATGGCCACGGTTTCCAGGTGCAATCAAAGCACCTGACACGGGACCTCTTCTCCATCAGGTTAGAGAAAAGTCATTGTCATTACTGTTCATGTTGGCCCAGCAGGTGTGTGTGCTCACCAGGGACAGAGAGGAGTGAGGGCACCAGGGCCATGGTCACAGCACAGTCCCTTACAGATAGAGGAGTGAGGGCCCCAGAGCCACAGTCATGCCACAGTTCCTACAGACAGAGGAGTGAGGGCCCCAGAGCCACAGTCATGCCGAAGTTCCTACAGACAGAGGAGTGAGGGCCCCAAGGCCACGGTCACACCACAGTCCCTACAGACAGAGGGAGGGCACCAGGGCCATGGACACAGCACAGTCCCCTAGAGACAGAGAGGACCACGAGGACCCCAGGACCACGGTCACACCACAGTCCCTTACAGACAGAGGAGTGAGGGCACCAGGGCCATGGTCACGCCACAGTCCCTACAGACAGAGGAATGAGGGCACCAGGGCCACGGTCACGCCACAGTCCCTACAGACAGAGGAGTGAGGGCACCAGGGCCACGGTCACGCCACAGTCCCTTACAGACAGAGGAGTGAGGGCACCAGGGCCACGGTCATGCCACAGTCCCTACAGACAGAGGAGTGAGGGCACCAGGGCCACGGTCACGCCACAGTCCCTACAGACAGAGGAGTGAGGGCACCAGGGCCACGGTCACGCCACAGTCCCTTCCAGACAGAGGAGTGAGGGCACCAGGGCCACGGTCACACCACAGTCCCTTACAGACAGAGGAGTGAGGGCCCCAGGGCCACGGTCACACCACAGTCCCTTCCCTCCATCACCCCCCCTTCAGGTTGTGGGCATGGACATGTACCAGGCATGTTTCTCAAGCCACCAGATCTGGGACCTGCACTTCACTGCTGCCCACGTGGGATCCAGGGCCTTATCCACCATGCCACAGGTTGGTCTACCGACTCACTTCCCAGCAAGTCTCCTGGTGACACAGGAGTGGCCAGCCACATTCCCCATGGGCTCTGAGCGCCTGTGGACTGCTTTCTGTGCAGCTCCAGACACTCATGTCTAAGTACCACGGTGCACGGAGTGACAGGCCACACAGAGGAGCCCTGAGAATGAGGGGTGCAGGTCCCCTGATAGGCGGTGCGCTGGTGTCCGCAGCAGCACTGAAAACTGGCACCCCACCCCTCCACTCGCGATCTCTCTTCCCTTCCACAGAGCGCTTCTGAGGCCAGCCAGAACCTACAGCAGGGTGGGCAGGCACACCACATAGACCCACGTTTCAGGGCCTCATCGGGGAGGGTATACCGCAGTATGAACACTACGAAGGCACAGCAGACAGTGGCAAGGACCTGACACACCTTGTGAGCATGCAGGGGACAGGCACACCTCCTGGAGGGACCTGGGATGCCGTGGTAGAAAGGGGCAGTGGAGGGGTGGCACGCTGTGTTTGCAGAGACACCAGTGAGAGCTCTGTGGGAGGGACAGTGTAAGAACCCAGGACAGTGCGAATAACCTGGGACAGTGTGAGTGACCTGGGATACTGTGAATAACCCAAGACAGTGTGAATAACTCAGGATACTGCGAATAACCTGGGATACTGCGAATAATCCAGGATACTGTCAATAACCCGGGATACTGCGAATAACCCAGGACAGTGCAAGTAACTGGGACAGTGTCACTACCTGGGACAGTGTGAGTACCCGGGACAGTGTGAGTACCCGGGACTGTGTGAGTGACCTGGATTACTGTGAATAACCCAGGACAGTGTGAATAACCCAGGATACTGTCAATAACCCGGGATACTGCGAATAACCCAGGATACTGTCAATAACCCGGGATACTGTGAATAACCCAGGATACTGTCAATAACCCAGGATACTGTGAATAACCCAGGATACTGTCAATAACCCGGGATACTGTGAATAACCCAGGGTACTGTCAATAACCCGGGATACTGTGAATAACCCAGGATACTGTCAATAACACAGGATACTGTGAATAACCCAGGACAGTGCAAGTAACTGGGACAGTGTGAGTACCCGGGATAGTGTGAGTACCCGGGACAGTGTGAATACCCGGGACAGTGTGAGTGACCTGGGATACTGCAAATAACCCAGGACAGTGCGAATAACCCGGGATACTGCGAATAACCCAGGACAGTGCGAATAACCCGGGACAGTGCAAGTGACTGGGACAGTGTGAGTGACCCGGGACAGTGCAAATAACCCAGGATATTGAGAATAACCTGGGATACTGTGAATATCCCAGGATACTGTGAATAACCCAGGTTACTGCGAATAACCCAGGACAGTGCAAGTAACTGGGACAGTGTGAGTACTTGGGACAGTGTGAGTACCTGGGACAGTGTGAGTACCTGGGACAGTGTGTGACCCGAGACAGTGTGAATTTCCAGGACAGTGTGAATGCCTGGGCAATGTGAGTACCTGGGACAGTATGAATTCCTGGGCAGTTTGAGTACCCGGGACAGTGTGAGTACCCGGGATAGTGTGAGTACCTGGGGAAGTGTGAATTCCTGGAATAGTGTAAGTACCCAGGGCAGTGTGAGTACCCGGGACAAGGTGAATTCACAGGACAGTGTGAGTACCTGGAATAGTGTGAGTACCTGGGAAAGTGTGAATTTCTGGGACAGTGTAAGTACCCGGGGCAGTGTGAGTACCCGGGACAGTGTGCATTCCTGGGACACTGTGAATACCTGGGCAGTGTGAGTACTCGGGACAGTGTGAGTACCTGGGACAGTGTGAAATCCTGGGACAGTGTGAATACCTGGGCAGTGTGAGGACCTGGGACAGTGTGAATACCCATGACAGTGTGAATTCCTGGGCCGTTTGAGTACCCAGGACAGTGTGAGTACCCGGGACAATGTGAGTACCTGGGAAAGTGTGAATTCTTGGGACAGTGTGAGTATCCGGGACACTGTGAGTACTCGGGACAGTGTGAGTATCCATGACAGTGTGAATTCCCAAGCCGTTTGAGTTCCCGGGACAGTGTGAGTACCTGGGAAAGTGAATTCCTGGGACAGTGTGAGTACCCGGGACGATGTGAGTACCCAGGACAGTGTGAGTACTTGGGACAGTGTGAGTACCCGGGACAATGTGAATTCCTGGAACAGTGTAAGTATCCGGGACAGTGTGAGTACCCGGGACAGTGTGAATTCCCGGGACAGTGTGTATACCCGGGACAGTATGAGTACCCACGACAGTGTGAATTCCTGGGCCATTTGAGTACCTGGGACAGTGTGAATTCCTAAGACAGTTTGAGTACCCGGGACAGTATGAGTACCCAGGGCAGTGCGAGTACCCAAGGTAGCATGATAACCCGGACAATGAGAGTACCTGGGATAGTGTGAGCATCTGGGAAAGTGTGAATTACTGGAACTGTGTAAGTACCTGGGACAGTGTGAGTACCCGGGAAAGTGAATTCACAGGACAATGTGAGTACCCAGGACAGTGTGAATACCTAGGCAGTGTGGGTACCTGGAACAGTACGAGTACCCGGGACAGTGTGAGTACCTAGGACAGTGTGAGTACCCGGGACAGTGTGAGTACCTGGGAAAGTGTGAATTCCTGGGCAGTGTGAGTACCCGGGGAAGTGCGAGTACCCAGGGCAGTGCGAGTACCTGGAAAAGTGTGAATTCTGGGGCAGTGCGAGTACCCAGGACAGTGTGAGTACCTGGGACAGTGCAATTACCTGGGACACTGTGAGTACTGAGGCAGTGTGAGTGCCTGGGATAGCACGATTACCTAGACAGTGTGAGTACCCAGGACAGTGTGAGTACCTGGGACAGTGTGAGTACCTGGGAAAGTGTGAATTCCTGGGCAGTGCGAGTACCCAGGGCAGTGTGAGTACCCGGGGGAGTGCGAGTACCTGGAAAAGTGTGAATTCCAGGGCAGTGCGAGTACCCGGGACATTGTGAGTACCTGGGACAGTGCAAGTACCTGGGACAGTGTGAGTACTGGGGCAGTGTGACTACCTGGGGTAGCACGATAACCCGGACAGTGTGAGTACCCGGGACAGTGTGAATACCCAGGACAGTGTGAGTACCTGGGACAGTGTGAGTACCTGGGAATGTGTGAATTCCTGGGCAGTGTGAGTACCCAGCGCAGTGTGAGTACCCGGGGCAGTATGAGTACCTGCGACAGTGTGAGTACCTGGGACAGTGCGAGTACCCGAGGCAGTGTGAGTACCCGGGACAGTGCGAGTACCTGGGACAGTGTGAGTACCCGGGGCAGTGCGAGTACCCGGGGCAGTGCGAGTACCCGGGGCAGTGTGAACTCCTGGAACACTGAATACCCAACACAGAGAATGAGCAGGGTGGTACAGTTCCTGTGTTGCCACCTGCAGTCGATCGGGTTGAGGTTGAGGGAGGTGTCAACCTGAGTGTGGGTGGGGCCCCCACACAGGAGGACAGTGTCTGGGTTCATCTCTGTAGGAAATGGGAGACCCCTGAAGGAAACGACTTGAAGCTGCACTGAGGAACAATTAGTCTGAAGGCAGAGTGGAGAGCGCTTGTCAGCGAGAGCCGGCGGGGAGGGCAGGTGTGGCGCACAGCCGTCCCGGAGGGAGATAATGACAGCCTACCCGAGGTGGCAGAGAAGGATGGAGGGATGAAACAGTTGGGAGAGCTATTTTGGAAGCAGAATTGGCAGGAAGTAGCTGCGGCTCGGCTGGCAGATTAATTACCCCGAAGAATAGCTCTGCCTTGTCACTCAGCGGCACAGACCCTTCAGTAATCTCCCACTCTCTGGGAGCAGAGCTGTGCTCTCCTCGCAGGCGACGGCAGCAGGCAAGCCACTCTGACCCGGCCTGGCCTGCCCGGTGCCTTCAGGTCTGTCCTCCTTGTCCCCCGGGCCCTGCTGCTCGTCAGAGAAGCCACCCTGGAACAGCACGTGACTCTTTGCTGCCGGCGTCTGCTCCCTGCTTCCCTGCCTGATTTCTCCCCTCTCCCATCGTTACCTGTCAAAAGCCGTAGTTTTCCTTCCAGGATGGTCTTAAATACCACCTTCTTCTCTATCCCCATGCTAGCATCACTCAGCGCAGTCTCTTACTCACTTAGAAAACCATGTTGGGACCAGCAGTTAGCGTAATGGCTATGTCGCTGGACTCCCACGTAGTCGACCGCGGTTCGAGTCCCGGACCCAGCGGCTTAAACTCATGCCGGGCACGTGTGCGTGCGTGCCCAAGATCCCGAGAGGAGAATGGAGGAGAAGGGATTGCGGCGTGGCCATCCCCCCTGGGGGGTGATTTCCTGCTTTCTATCTCTCTGTCTCTCTCTGTCTGTCTGGCGAGCGCATGCGCCCTATAGCAAAAAAAAACCTCTCCAAAAAAAGAAAAAAAAAAAAAAAAGAAAAAGAAAACCATGTAAGTGAATCGCTTGTCATTCCCACCACTTTCCCCAATTCCAAACCCATGAGAGGCACGTATACATTTGCCGTTATTCCTTATTGGTCTAACGTTTCCGAGACCAGAGGACACTTTTGATTCATTTTCTTGCAGCCTCTAACATTGGTTGAAGAAATGGATGAAAGGACAGTTATTTGAATAAGTTTTGATCAAAGGGAGCCTACAGCAAGATGTGCCCACCTAACGAGCCAGCGAGCAGGACGGAGAATACAGACGAGAAGCAAGGGGACAGTGACTCCCTGTCTCTGGGGACGCAGCACGCTCGTCGGGTCAACGCCAACAGGGTGGCGGCTGGCTGCACGGCACCCAATGCCTCAGGCTCGGCAACCGCTCTGGGCTCCCCAGGCTGACTGAGCGCTGCGGAGGGTCTGGTTTCAAGACTGCAAATGACGAATGAGGACCTCAACGTTTTGATAACCAAGATTGCACTAGGATCAGAAAAGAAAGGTGTCGCTGAACGCGGTCTGACACTGCATCCGCGTGGACACCTGCCACGCTGCCACTCCCTCCAGACCGGGTCACCCTGCTGGTGTTTCCCACCTGTCCGCTCAGCACTGACAGATCTACACAAGGGGACAGCTGAGCACCAGAGAAGACGGCTGCTCTGCCCCGTCTGATAAGCATTCTCTGATTTCCCTTACATAAGAAGGAAAGGGATTGCAAGTTGTGAGGTGTGTGGTGAGGTCATTTCAAACGGACGTCTAAGCTGATGGCCCTAGGGTGCCTTGCTTTGACCACAGGAGGTGCCAGGTGACATTGTGTGCAGAATGAGGCAAGTTTGCCCTGTTGCTCACCTCTGGAGGGCGCCACGCAGGCTGTAGTCAGTGCTGCGGGCCCTCTGGGGCTGCGTGTGCTCCTGGAGAAGGCCGGCTCCCAGCACCTTACTTCGGCGGGGCTGGCTGTTGCATGGAGTCTGGTTTTGTTGCCACAGACCGGAGCGGGCACAGGGGGAGGTGCGGTGAGGCCGCTCCCACCGGTGACGGGCACCGAGGTCGGGTTTGCACCGGCTCTGCCGCAGGCTTTGAGGAGACATGCCGGCTCACACAGGGTTGGAGAGCAGCCATGTTCTCCTGAAAGAGCTTGAATCTGTGGCCTAGAGTTCTTTAACCCCAATAGTTGTGCAGAAAGCCTCCCGGACATCAATAGTGCGATGCGCATCAACCGTGCTGTGTCCGTAGGGCGTGCACAAGCAGTGTGGGGTTCCAAGCGCACCTCCTTCCCCAGGCGAGTCCTCCGGCTAGCTCACATGATACTCTTGTGGGTTGTGCAGAATCAGACCATGCGTGTGTGGCACTGCTCTGGTGGAAGCAGGCCTAGATCTACGATGGCGGCAGAAGAGTGACCCTGCAAGTGTGGCCCTCACCCGACCTCCAGGTGCAGGGCTATGGAAGGGAGCTGTGGGGAGACAGGATCCCAAGGAAGAGCACCAGGAGAGGCAGGTGCTTCTGTGGCCCTTCGGGACCCACCTGTGGCTGGTGCCAGACCGCCCACCTGCCTGTGCCTTTGGCTCCCCCCCAGGCTGTGTGGCTTCCTGACCTCTCCCTCCCAGCCCCTCCCTCACAGCATGCACCCGCGGATACAGCACTTAGAGCTTACTCGGGTTCTCCTCACTGGCGGCTTTTGTAGCAGCTTCATTCCCGGCTTTCTTTACCCCGTTTCCCGTTCTCCCTGCTGCTAGGCCCTGCAGAGGTAGAGACGATGTCTACACTGCCGGCCAAGCCCATCGGGACACTTCATTGCACCGAGGAGGCTCACCCAAAGCTGGGGGGAAGACTGCTGTCAGCTGGGACCTTGAGGAAAGGGTGAAGGAAGTTCTGCCTGGAAGCCAGTGGGGCAAAACTGGGGCAAGAGCGGCTACAGCATATGACAACATTTTCTTGACAAGCTGGGGTGTCAGATGGGTGACTGGCTGGTGTTTGAAAAGAGTGGATGAAGAGGAGGACACATGAATTGGGGGTGGCCTGGGCACCAAGGAGGGAAAGGAAAGGTAGAAGTAGCAGTGCACTTGGGACCTGAAGAGATGATAATTTTGCACTTCTTTCGGAACACAGGTGTATTAAAGATCCACATTCTGTATTCACCATCTTTAATACATCAGTGTAGAAGTAAAGAGCTAGCTTTTCCTCAGTGTCCTCAGCATAGCAACGATATTTTCATAGATACCAAAGTTCATAGGCTCATGTAACGGGTT
The DNA here is from genome assembly GCA_026018925.1 of Tupaia tana. Classification (NCBI taxonomy): domain Eukaryota; kingdom Metazoa; phylum Chordata; class Mammalia; order Scandentia; family Tupaiidae; genus Tupaia; species Tupaia tana. The sequence continues at coordinate 222,568,087 of JAKSZU010000003.1, forward strand.
CTACACGTTTGCTGGATCTCAGCTTATATAAAACAAAACTTGGGAAACTGAGCACACGCACTGGTTCTCAGACTCTGCGTGTGTCTCTTCTTCACTGTGTTCTGAGGTGGTGAGACAGAATGTAGGGGGTGCTCTAGAGGCCTAGAACAGGGAGTGCTCTCTGCAGAGACCTAGAACAGGGAGTGCTCTCTGCAGAGACCTAGAATAGGAAGTGCTCTCCGCAGAGACCTAGAACAGAGAGTGCTCTCTACAGAGACCTAGAACAGGGAGTGTTCTCTGCAGAGACCTAGAACAGGGAGTGTTCTCTGCAGAGACCTAGAACAGGGAGTGCTCTCTGCAGGGACCTAGAACAGGGAGGGCTCCCTGTAGGGGCCTGGAGCAGGTAGAGCTCTCTGAAGAGACATAGAATGGGTAGTGCTCTCTGCATTTACCTAGAACAGGGAGTTCTCTCTACAGGGTCCTGAAGCAGGGAGTGCTCTCTGCAGAGACCTAGAACAGGGAGTGCTCTCTGAAGGGGCCTAAGACAGGGAGGGCTCTCTGTAGGGATCTAGGATAGGGAGCGCCCTCTGCAGGGATCTAGGACAGGGAGGGCTCTCTACAGGGACCTAGAACAGGGAGTGTGATCTGCAGGGATCTAGGACAGGGAATGCTCTCTGCAGGGTCCTAGGACAGGGAGTGTTCTCTGCAGGAATCTAGGACAGGGAGTGCTCTCTGCAGGGGCCTAGGACAGGGAGCGTTTTCTGCAGGGATCTAGGACAGAGAGTTATCTCTGCAGGGGCCTAGGACAGGGAGTGTTCTCTGCAGGGATCTAGGACAGGGAGTGCTCTCAGCAGGGGCCTAGAACAGGGAGTGCTCTCTACAGGGACCTAGAACAGGGAGTGCTGCTCTCTACAGAGACCTAGAACAGGGAGTGCTCTCTACAGAGACCTAGAACAGGGAGTGTGATCTGCAGGGATCTAGGACAGGGAGTGCTCTCTGCAGGGTCCTAGGACAAGGAGTGTTCTCTGCAGGGATCTAGGACAGGGAGTGCTCTCTGCAGGGGCCTAGAACAGGGGGTGCTCTCTACAGGGACCTAGGACAGGGAGTGTTCTCTACAGAGACCTAGAACAGGGAATGCTGCTCTCTACAGAGACCTAGAACAGGGAGTGCTCTCTACAGAGACCTAGAACAGGGAGTGCTCTCTACAGAGACCTAGAACAGGGAGTGCTCTCTACAGAGACCTAGAACAGGGAGTGCTCTCTGCAGGGACCTAGGACAGGGAGTGCTCTCTACAGGGACCTAGGACAGGGAGTTTTCTCTACAGAGACCTAGAACAGGGAGTGCTCTCTACAGAGACCTAGAACAGGGAGTGCTGCTCTCTACAGAGACCTAGAACAAGGAGTGCTCTCTACAGAGACCTAGAACAGGGAGTGCTCTCTGCAGGGACCTAGGACAGGGAGTGCTCTCTACAGGGACCTAGGACAGGGAGTGTTCTCTACAGAGACCTAGAACAGGGAGTGCTGCTCTCTACAGAGACCTAGAACAGGGAGTGCTCTCTACAGAAACCTAGAACAGGGAGTGCTCTCTGCAGGGACCTAGGACAGGGAGTGCTCTCTACAGAGACCTAGGACAGTGAGTACTCTCTACAGAGACCTAGGACAGGAAGTGCTCTCTGCAGGGACCTAGAACAGGGAGGGCTCTCTGCAGGGGCCTGGATTGCAGCCGTTCTCATCCTGACCCCTTTAAGCAGGCTATAAAAGTAGATAAGAAATCTGATATTCCTTATCAGGCCTTAGCCTGATTCATATGTATAAATTAGTTCAAAATAATTAAGTCTTTATGTTGTGGACATTTTGTAAGAAGGAGGGAGGACATTTTTCCTCCAAGTATCCATGTAGGAGGAACCTCTACCTGACACCACACTGAATCCTCGGAGGCCTTTGGGACAAGGGAGGCCGCACTCATCATTACAATGAAGTGTAACCCAGCGAAGTGCTGGCTTTGAGGTACTGCTTCTCTTACCCTGGACATTTCCAGCTGTACTCCTAGAGTACGTGCTGCTAGTCATGCTCACCTCGACACTCATGGCCAGGTGGTGCAGTGGGTGACACAGCTGTGCCCACAGGCAGACCCTGGCCTATGTGCAGGGTCCTCCCTGTCGCCATGCACACACGCGTCTGAGACCTGAGCTGGCTCAGACTGGGGCTGGATGGCAGCACCAAAGCTTTCAGAGGGGCTTGCCTCTCTGTCTCTCTCATCTCTCTGTCTCTCTCGTCTCTCTGTCTTTCTCATATCTCTGTCTTGCTCATGGATGAAATAAATCCAGTTTATTTTTTTAAATGTGATCATGGCCAGAAGAGTGACGTGTCACTCATTTGAAAGCCTTACTAACACCTGAACTGAGTGCCTGACTGATCACACGCACGCTCACAAATGCCCTTCCTCCGTTACAGACTCACACAAATTTCTCTTTAAATAGTTTTTTCTCTCTGGAAAAAAGGAAATCACATGAAGATTTGCAAAGTGAAAGAAAAGTAACTATCGCCTTTATTTTCTTAAATGTTTTCCACTGTCTTATGAGGCATTTTAAGGAATTATTTTTGAAAACCATAAGATTGAAGTAAGGTCTTTAACCTTGTTAATAGTTCAGTAAAAACAATAAAGCTCTAGAAGGTCATATATTTAGATCATAGAACAAAATGACATTCATTTTTTAAAACATACCAAGCAAGCTGTTAATGGTTCCGAAGACAAAGCCGCTCTCCACATACCCGAGTGTAGAACCCCCCGATGTCACTATAAAGCATACCGTGGCCGTGACAGGAGGAAGACCATCCACAACCAGATCCCCTCCGGCAGGCCAGGTTGGAGCGGCCTGTACCTGGGCTCATCCCCATGCAGAGGGCTTTCTCCCGCACAGCCCCGGTCAGGCTCCTTTCCAAGGATCGGCCCAAATGGCACCTGTCTATGAGCAGCCAATGGTCACGGGCTTTACAGAATGTCTCGCTCAACTGTCGACTCTATCCCGGCCTCGCTCCAGTCACCCAGGTGACCCCAACGCACACAGCTCTTTCCTTGCAGTGCCCTGGTGGTCCGGAGAAGTGGGGGACAGTTGCTAGTTAGCCTGTTCTGTGGCCCTGTCTACCCGCAATGACACTGTCGGTTCTTAGGGGCGAGGGTGTGGCTTTAGTAAGCGGTAAGCGAGGGACAGTCATCAGTCGTTTCTCTGCTCGTGAAGAGCTCTGCGCTCAGGGCTCGGTTTTCGTAAGCAGGATGCACTTCCAACAGCTGGGACCCTTTCGTGGGCGTGCCTGCCTTCCGTGATAACGAAGTTACAACAGTACCCAAGCGCAGGGACGCCTGGGGCTCCCGTGATGCGCCCATGGGGGCGTGGGCTCAGCGCAGGCTAGCGCGGTGCCGGCTGCTACTAGGACTCGCTACCTGCGTACTTGGCGCCCTCAAACGCGTTCTTGGTGCCCACTCCCAGCAATTTCTCAGCAGCACAGGCGGGTGGACAGTGTGGATGGCTGTTGAAGAGCTTGGGCCCTCGCAACTTACCACTCTAAGCTCTGGGCCTTCCAGAACGGTGCCTTTGCTGCTGGCCCATCGTCACAGGGCCCACGCTCAATGAGTTGGGAATGGCCGAATGCAGGCTTTACGCATATCTCTGTCGCCAGAGAAATGTTTCTTTTTGAATCTCACAAGGTGAAAGCAGCTTCCAGCAGTTTCTCGGCCCCCTCTCCCTCACTACCACCCTTCCTTCCTCATTCACAGAGCGGCCTGCCCATACCATGTCTCCCCACTTCTTCGAGTGGGAGAAACATTTCCCAGAACTTAGAGAAGAGTTCGCATGTAGCATTTTGTGCTTCAAGGCAAGGACTGTTTTATTCAAGGAAACATATTCGTGTGTAGTTTTGCAAGAGGACACCTTGGTAGCGGCGACCTGGAAAGTCCCCCAGACCAGGCCAGAAGTCTGGGCTCCAAGTGCGGACGAGGGCTGCCAGTCTGCCTGGCCGTGGTGCACCCCACGCTTCTCCGTCCCACTGGCTGTTCCGAGAACAATGTCCGAGAGCACCCTGCTAAGCTGGGGAAGACCGCCGTCGGCTGTCCTGGCAGACTCGGGCTGCTGGCGGCCGCACAGCCTTGCCAGTCCTTCTGGAGCCTTGCACTTGGGGCGTGGCAGGGCTTCGGCGCCAAGGACGTGCCCCTGCGTGGCCGGTGGCACCCTGAGTACCGCTTCCTCAAGGGAAAGGCAAGAGGGGGAGCCTACACCGAGTCACAGGGGTGACGGGGACGCGTCGGCCATGCCGTCACCGGGGAGACCACAGGTCAGACGGGGTCAGGATGGAGCAGCTGGAGCCACGACGACACTGCTGGCCTGGCGGGTCCCATCAGCACGGCTCTCCGCCTGGAGCTGCCATGGGGGAACGTGTGGAACGTGCAAGCTCATGGGCCCCAAACACATGGGGTAGAGACAGAAAGGGACCAGAGGGCTGGTTCTCAGTCCACGGCCGAGTTTCCTGCAGTCTTGTGATACTTCCACAGGACTTCCAAGTCACTTCATCTGACCTTAGTGATGTCTGGGTTAGACTCAACAACCACACCGGGCACGCACTCCGGGCACGCCAGGGCCTGAGCATGAGGCTTGCTTTCCACACTCCCCTGCAGAACGGTAGCAGAGGGGGCCCTGGCCATGCTGCTGCTCCCAGTACCCGGCCTGTCACCTTCCCATAGTCCTGACCAGGAAGAGCCGCCCACGTCGGCCCCGGGAGGGACCTGAGGATTACGGAGGCCGACTCCCTCACCTTCGACAAGCAACGGAGTACAAGAAGGAAGGGGGACAGGCCCCAACGTGAGTGCCAAGTGAAAGCCCTCCTACCGCGAGTGGGAAAGAGCCTCGCGTGACGGCCATCATTTTCGGTAGCACGAGGAGGGAGCGCGCCCTGCTGTCAGGCCATGCGCACCCAGGAGCGGGGCCGCTGGGGAGCTGGGGTGAGCGGAGCTCGACAGGGGTGCCCCGGGCCCGGGCTGTGTGTTTCCTGGTCAGGAGAGCAGAGACCAGGCGGTGCCGGGGTACACAGGAAGTGCGGACCACGGTGCTGCTGGCGCCTTCGCTGAGTACTGGACCCCTCTTCCTCCTGCTGATCACCCAGCCAGCAGCCGTCGCACCCGCCCGGCCTCAAGCGGAAGCAGCTCCATGTGCGCAGCTGGCCTTGAAGACGCGGGGCGTGCGGTGGAAAGCCGTGGCTCTCCCACCTGGCATTCCGCACCCAGTCCTCGCAGTGCTGACGTTTGTCATCTGACATATTTATCATGGCTGGGTGTGTTTTCGAACTTACTCAAAATCCAACGTGCATGATTGAAACGCGGCGTGTTACAGGAGGAGTTACCTGTTGTCTTACAAACCCGCCCGTCCTCCCGCTCACGAGGCCCTTTGATTAGGCGCGGTTCTCATCATTAACTTCACGACTAGATGAACAGGTGGCGTGCCCCTTCGTAAACAGGTGTGCCTGCTTGTCCCTGGGGAACAAGGGCGCGCTTCTTGGCTTGCACTGTGGGTGTGGGTCTCTCAGGGACAAGGACTGTTTTCGAGCTCACAGGATCCCAGCAACAACGTGCACAGTGAACATGTGGGCAGCAAGGCCACGCCAGCTTTGTCCTTCGGGTCTGAGAAGAACTGCTGTGGTATGGAAGGTTCCAGTGCAAATTCAGTAGACACTTCTTGTGTTCATTCAGGACTGGACAAATACAAAGCCAGACAATGGGCAGATAGTAAGTTAGTCTGGACTTCTCTGCCCAGACTCCGGGACTCAGGCCTGTCACACCTGTGTACCTGGCATGGACTGACTCTTCCCCCCTTGATGCAATCTCAGAATTCCATTGGTAGGCAGAGACAATTCGGCCTTTGGAAGCCTGAGCTGCTTCAGTTTCCAGGCTCTGAGAGAGTATAAATGCTAATTCCAGCCTGACTGGTCTCTCACAGGCCTAGAACAGACTCCACTCTGGTGCTCCAGGTGTGCTGGGTCAGGGCGGGCTCCGGGCGGGCAGGCCGGGGTCCTGAGGCTGGGTCAGGGCGGGCTCTGTGCAGGCAGGCCGGGGCTCTGGGGCTGGGTCAGGGCAGGCTCTGTGCGGGCAGGCCAGGGTCCTGGGGCTGGGTCAGGGCGGGCTCCGTGCAGGCGGGCCGGGGTCCTGGGGCTGGGTTAGAGCGGGCTCCATGCAGGCGGGCCGGGGTCCTGGGGCTGGGTCAGGGCAGGCTCTGTGCGGTTGGGCCAAGGTCCTGGGGCTGGGTCAGGGCAGGCTCTGTGCGGTTGGGCCAAGGTCCTGGGGCTGGGTCAGGGCGGGCTCCGTGCGGGCGGGCCGGGGCCCTGGGGACCGCCTGCGACGTGTGCACCTCCTGCGCCTCCTGCTTTAAACTCTCCTCTGCGTCTCTCTCGATGGCTCTGCAGCCAGTGTGAGCTGCAGGGGGTCAAGCCGCTGTCCCTTTAGTTCTTGCCTCAGAGCTACTGATGTCACGGACCAAGGCATTGGGGGCAGGACCCAGGGGACCTCCTGCTTGTGGGGACAGGTGGCCTCGGTCGGCCATCTGTGGCCTGACCGTGTCATACCTAGAATGCTCCACTCTTGGCTCTGGTATGGTCGGGAACTGCAGACAGACACCGACGCTCGCCATCATGTCTCTGGGTGCCCTGACTGTGCCACAGCCTGCGTGGTCATCACTCCGGGGGCCCCTTCATCAACAGGTGTGCCTGCTTGTCCCTGGGGAACACAGGGAGGGCTCACGTATGTGGAGACATGACGAGGGAGGACCGACAGCCAGGCCCTCAGCGAGCCGGGCCATTCCACACTTGGCATGGGGAAAGGTCACGAACCCAAAGCAGGTACTTCGTCAGACAGAGCATGATGGGACGCTGGCCGTGTGTGGTGTGTGGCTTCCGGAGTGGTCACCTGACTCGCCAAAGTGTCATCGCCTACGAGCAGGCCCCTGGGTTGGCCTCATGCCTGGTCTTGAGGCACAAAGTACTTTCCTCCACCTGGCGTGAGCCCGATGTCCCCACGCTGACCCTGCCCCAACCACCTCATCTCCACGGGCAGGGTGTGTCTCATTGAGCGGGCCCTGCACACAGTAGGTGCTCCATGCACGTGGCTGTGTGAGTGGCTTAGCTAGCGGAGCTCAGGAAGACGGCGGAGCTGCTTCAGAGTCAGGCCTTTCATCTTCACGTTGACTGGGACGTTTTTCTTCCAGGACAAGACAGAGGGGCCCCTGGGCTAGCCACCACCTTCCTGACGCTGGCTGGCTGTCACTAAACTACCAAAATGCAGAATCTAAAACAGTTGGCAAATTGACAAGTCGGTTCAGAGGGCAGAGATCAGCAGCTACCCCCAGCCGAAGGCCCCCTGGGGTAGAGGCATACTCCCCGGCTTCCAAGCCTGAGTGTCTCCCTAGGGCAGAGTGGCACGCCCCAGAGCCCTGCCCGAGACACACACGAGGGCGTGCCGGGCACCGCGTCTTTGTCGTTCGCTAATGCTGGCCTGGGGAAGAGCCTGCAGTGGGGGCTGGGCGGGCGTAAATTCCAAACATGGCACTTATTCACACCACATTAGCCACAGGCCACGACAGTTAGGCATAAAATTTTATTTCTGTGATAATATACTCCGGGCCCTCCAAAGAGCTGGTAAAGGAAGGGATTTCCCGAAGGGGGAAAAAGCAAAAACAAAACTAGCTGCTGTTGAAGATAAACAGCCCAGCACGACTGACGTAAGCCCGTAGGATACCAGGTCGGAACTCGACGGGATCCAGAGAGCACAGGTGCCGAGCCCCGGTCGCTCACCCCGGGGACCTGCATTTGCCCGTCTCCTGCGGAGCCGGGGTTCCTGTGTCCGAGGAAGCCAGGGAGACTGTCTGCTAGGTGAGGCACGCGAGGAGCCACCCGGCGGCCCAGCACGCGCGGCCCAGCAACCTCGCTGCTGCCGTCTCTGTGCCTTGGAACGGCCTCCCCCTCTTTTCTGCAACTGGTGATGAGCTGTACTTTCCACCACCAGACAACAAACAGCTGGGCGGGTGCCAAGGCCCATACATCCGTGGTCTACCGTGCCCTTTCTAATCAACTTCCTAATTAAAAAATGCCGTGCTGGCATGAGCTATGAAGGCGGTAGGCTTGGAGTATCGCGCAAAATCGCGCCCCGATCTGGGGTTGGTGGGAATCTGTGCTCTTGCAGATGTTTACGAGTTTTCCTGGTGCAGAGAGAGAATCAATTTGCTTGCGCCTGGCCCTCAAGACGTATTAAATTGATCCTGAAGGAAACGGGTTTCTGAAAAGCTCTTGCCCAGATGCATTAGGCAGGTGGGGGTTCCAGGGAGCCAGGGCCCACTGGCAGATGCCACATTGATCTCCGAGCGCTGGCAATCTCACAGACAGCTCCGGAGCAGACTCGATTTGATGGCTCTCTATGGGGTGCCCTGCAGGCTCGATTATTTCCACAGCCAGGCTGGCTGGCCTGCGCCACGGCGACAGGGCTCTGCTCCCGGGTGTCTGCTCTCTGGCCCTGCTCAGACGGCACAGCCAGTGGGGAGCAGGCAAGGCCTGAAGCCGGCCTCTGAGACCTGCCCCTCACTCCCAGGACTCAGCGAGGCGGTGGCCCTGGCACTGAGACGCTGCACTGATGTAGACAAGCCCTCGTGGAGTGCCACGCAGCCACACTGCAATGTGGGCTGAGAGATAGCCGAAGGTCCCCCTCCCAGTGTGGGGCTAGAAATCCTCAAAGGAAAGCCAATGTCACTGTGCTAGCAGTGCCCCCACAATTAGCAATCTGGGGGCCGCCTGCCTCAGTGCTAAGCCCCCCATTTCCCATCTGGAAATTCCCCAGGCAGGCGGCTGTCCTCGGTGGGCTCCTTCAGCTCAGGTTGCATGTCCTGTCTAAGCTGGCGGGGAAGATGCGGGCTGCACACGGAATGAGGCACAGCTCTTCCAGCTCCCAGTGAGTGCACACAGGGACAGAGCAGCTTAGCAGGCACACGCCTGGCTGGCCCTGTCAGCTGACACCACACTGTCGCTTTGGCACGTTAAAAGCACATGGACACGCGCCCTCACACAGCCATCCCCAAGCTGACGGTGGTACTCCCGACGGCAAACGGCAGCACGCGCACAGAAGGTCTGGCAACCTTGAGAGGACAGAATTGCACACTGTCACCCCGCTGCCGGGGTCAGGCCCCAGCAGAGCCACTGCAGCATCCGCTCTCGAGCAGCCCCAGGACAGCCCCGACCCCTGCTGCCCGCCTGAGCCTGGCAGGCCGAGAGCCCGAGCCAGATGCCAGGACCGATACTGTGGGGACTCACGGACAGGTTTTCTGTCCAAAGTTGATAGTCCACCTTGGAGACAAACTTTGAAAAAAAATCGCCTTAGAAACTTAAGCCCAGCAGGGGCACCCCACTGCATCCAGGCCTGGGTCCCCTCATTGTCCCGGGTCCACAGGGCCTGGGAGCTGACAGGCTGGCGCTGGCGCAGAGGCCCAGAACAGGTGTGTCAAGTGGAGACTCAGGTGGCATCTGGGGGGTGGGGGCAAGCACAGAACAAAGGCTAAAGCAACACCTGCGACAGGACAGGAGGAGGCACAAAGCCCCGGAGGCTGCAATTCTCAAGTGTCTTTGCTGTTTTCAAAGGACTGAGGTGAAGCCAGAACTAAATGCTGCTCCTGTGCCCAGGAGGCTTCTAGCTCATAATGAAACTAAAGGGAGTTATTTAAATCATGTAAAGCCGGGCTCAACTCTGAAAAGAAATGCAGCAACGGAAACAGTACAGACAGGACTTTCTCTAAGTAAAAGTTCACGAATCTGACAACAATTAAGAATTTAATACTCTGGGTTAAAATGTGAAAAAACTCACCCTTGTCCTTATTTCAGTTTACCAGCGAATTTTAAAATAAAATAGAAAAAGAAAGCATTTATTTATGTATTGGTTGACAGATATAAAAACATTAGGGAACTCACCTATTGTGCCAGAGTACAGGCAGAGGGCCCCCAGGGGCAGCTCGTGGGAGGGAGCACCGAAGCAGCCCCAGCAGCTCCATACAAAGGGTTAAAATGTTTTCCAGCACCTCGTGTTTGAGGCCTGGGTTCACGGAAGGTGGTTTGGTCTGCTTTGGAAAGCCATACTTTTTTTAAGCAGTAGAAACTGCCCCTGCCCTCCAAAAACATTGTATTTTTTTGGTCAAATATTTACTGTCATTGTTTAAAGCAAACAGCTAAAGTAAAGCAAGTCATTTCTAAATACATAAATAAAATCACCATGATCTGAAGTATCCAGGAAACTGTAAAAAGATAGCTAAAGGACAATAATTTCTCCTTGAGCTCAACCGTAAGAGCAGATGAAATAATTCGGCTAGTTAAAAACGAACACCTCGCCTTCTGAGGCCGGGAACCATCCGGGCAGAACGACCTGTCCGTGAGCCCCGGATGGAAGTGCCCTGGGCCCGGCACGGAGGTGCCCAGACGGCCGTCCTCCAGCCTCAGCCTTACATAAGAAACGTGCTGCAGACGACAATAGGGAGCCGGCTCCGGCAGCTCTATCCACCTCTCACAGAGAGCTGGCTACGGGAACGAACACCTTCTCCTGAGAACAACGGCAACTCTCAAGCGTTGAGCTCCTGTTTACATTTCCTGTCCGTAGGAGCCACAGATCCACAGAAACTTCAGTCCAGTCCTCACCATCTCCAGTAAGCTGCTGGTTAAATTAGCTAAAATCTCCTTCCGGCTAGGAAAAATATACACCAGTCAAAACTAATTCTGTCTGGGCTTTCATTGAAATAACATTTGCTAATTTTGCTGGTCTCGGTACACTGTTCCAGAAAATACTAATTGAACACGTTGAGTAATGGCTGCTGTACATTTCTGAGAACAATCTCTAAGCAGTCCACTTCACTTCAGATGTGCGAGCAGGCAGCCGGCCACACAAGTCAGCAGCAAGTGACCCCTCCTGGTGCTCACCACACAGGGTTGCACTTTGCCCCACTTCGAGGAGCAGACCCAGGGCAGGACATGTTTACCTGCAGGGGTGTCAGAGCGAGACCTGGGGGCTGCAGAGCAAAGCGGTCTAGACAGATTACCTGCAAAAGGTCCCCGTGGCACCTTCAGCTAAGCCAGCATCTGGGGGCAGTCGCTCTGGCGGCAGGCCCCTGCCTTCCATCTTGGGGACTTACCCTGAAAACCCTCCAACCTGCCCCGGCACAGAACTCTCCTAATGCCTTTGAAGGCCACCGGCCCTGCACTCATCCAATCAACTTTGCACTGCTCCTCTCGCCTCCGGCGCTCAGACCCGGGGCCACTCTCATCTGCATGCTAATTATTTTACCACTTGGACAAAAGTACTAATGCTCTCAGACAGGACACCAACAGGCCTGAGGTCGAAAATGGGGATTAATAACTTGGCACCTCCGAATGGCAGAGAAGCCGGGTGTGCGTGGGCACGAGTGGGTGGGTGTAGCTCAGCTGCCGTCAGAGGCAGCAAGCAGGTGACAAGGGGCTGTCCATCCTTCCAGGCCCAGGGAGCCCACAGCGTGGCCCCAGGACAGCAGCAGAACACGCTGGACTTACCCTGTCCTGGGCCGCATCCTTCCAGCAACACAACACACATCCGTTTCCCCAGCCCCAACCCGGGAGGAGCCTGCGTGCTGGAGCGAGGGCTGTGGACTAGCCCGTCTTCCCGCGCCTTCCTGCCTGCTAGCTTGCAGCAGTCAGCAGGGCTGGGATGTAGCTGCGCCGTCTTCCATGACACCCACAGGCCCCAGCCCTGGAGCACGGCTGGGTCATGTGCAGCGCTGTATTGAATGTAATAGATGAGAACTGCAAACACCAGCGCCAGGCGCCCGCAGCCCCCGCCAGGCCACAGCGCCGGCCGCCTCTCCCGACAGGATGCTACAGCAAACCACGGCGGCTGGGACACCCACCGGAGTCAGCCGGACCCCAGAATCACACGTGGAGCTTCTGCCTGACATCCCAGCAAAGCAGAACGAGGTCCCAGAGCCCCCGCCGCTGCTCCGAGCGGACGAGCAGTTACACAAGAGTTAACTCGGACTGATTCTTAAAATCTCTCGGGTTGCCAGCCACACTACATCACTCTGCCTCGGTGCGAGCGCCTTGGAGCATTTCCGCTTAAAACGAGAATCAGGTCTATTTCTCTAGGACAGCGAAAACATCAGCAACCTTTTAGCATGGTTAGAAGACAAAAGATCAGGAAAGTTTTATCTGAAAAGACCAAATAAGATTTCAAATATACAAAAGGGAATGTGGATCTATGACTTCCATTAGCATTTTTCTGGTTAAAAAAAGATGTGCTGCTTTTATAAATGGCTTCTTGAGTCAGGCAGTCCATGTGTTCTCTGGCGGCGAGCACCCGTCCCACTCTGCCAGCCCTCTCCCCACACGGCTCCGTGACAGGCCACGTTAAATCATAAAGGCCACACGGCACCTCCCCTCCCCCAGAGCCCAGCCTCGAACACACTGACTCCTGTTCAGCAAGAACTCCAGGCAGCGTGCGGCCACGGCGGCGCCACAATGGAGAGCTGCCGGGCACAGCTCTGCCGGAGGGAGCCTCCATTGTCGGCCGGGCTGTGTACCAAGCCGGGCGACGGGCAGGGCTGCAGGGAGGGCCAGCTGAGAGCGGAGGACGGGCAGACAGGTGAGGAACAGCTGTTCGCTGAAGTCGTAAGAGAACCTTTGACATAATTCTCAAGGGCTGGGAGCCGTGACAACCAGGCAAATCAGAAATGCCGTGGACCCTTTAAGCAGAAGGGAAGAGGTACCTTTCTGAGCAGAGTCGGGAGCCAGCAGGCTGAATCCGGTTCCGCAGCCGTTTCTCACACGTGCGGTGCTCTGTCTGCCACAGGGAGACGGTCGCGTGTCGGTGCCGGCCACATGTCCGTTCTGCTCAGCCCTACCCTCCAGAGCCTCCCCTCTGTCAGCGAGAGCAGGGCAGAGCCCCGCCAGCCGCCGCAGGCCTCCCCAGCACAATGCTGGCCGTGGTTTCGTGGGGAGAGCGACACCAGGTCCGAGTTACCAAGAGCACGACTCCAGCTCTCAAGGTAATTCCTCTGAAGACGGAGCCTCTGCCGCCCGTGCTGAGAGCAGACCCTGGCCCCTGTGGAGGCTGTGCCCCCTCACCGAGCCTGCCAGCAGCCACCGCAGCCTAGCCAGAGCAGCCCCAGAACACCCCGTGCCACTCCATCTCCCGCAGCACAATGCCCCTCACGGAGCACGGGGTAGCTCCCTCCCCCTCCCAACTTTCCTGGTCATCGCCACGTGGGGAGTTGGGGCTTTAAAAAGAGGTGCATGGTGAGAGCAGCTCCCCGACAGAACGGCCGGCGCGCTGTCCCTCAGTGAGCCTCAGCATAAGTAAGCACGCGTGCACTCTCCCGACTTCCATGCCACCTGGCTTACATTTTCTCTCCATCCTGATCACTTCCACAGATACCCTGAGGACTCATTAGGGTGTCACAGCGCAAAACAGTCGCATGGTGGAAACACGCATAGAAACCTCACTGTGTGCTGGAACAATGCAGGTGTGAAAGACAGAAGAGAGGCAGGCGGAGGAGACAAGCAGGGCAGAGTTAGAGAGAGGGAGAGGGAGGTGGGGAGAGGGGAGGAGGGCACAAAGATATGCAGACTGAGCCACGCTGCCAGGGCCACGGCCTTCTGTGGGCACAGACGCACGCCTGGTACTCAGAGTAAGCTGAAAGCAGGAACATCTATGACAGATTACGTGAAAGTAGGGTACCCGGTATTATTGCCTCACGGATTGTGGTCATTTCAGGCAATATTTCTGAAATGGGGAGGCTTGCCAATTTGAAATGTCTTTTTAAAATATGCCAGCCACAAATGACATTTGGAAATGATCCTCCAACCCCCCCCCCCCCCCAAAAAAAAAACCCCTCCAAACAATAGCAACAACACACCTCTCTGTATCTTTTTCTTTTAAGTTTTTGGTGTCTTCTGTCTTTAGGTAGTTTTGAATAAATACAGACTAATCCCTTTGTGGTATAGAATACAATGTGATGAAACTTAGGTTGGTGAAAAATATGCTAATCATTTTCAAGTTTTTGTTCAAGTTTATTCATTACTGTTTTCTAAGGAAGGCTACACAATTTTCTCAAGGAAAATAAAAAAGCCTAAACTTGAAACTGCATAATGCCATTCATTCAACTAATGCTATGGAGTATTTTCATTTAGGAAAGAAGCAAAAATTGAGTATCTTTTTCCTCAATCTGCCATCATTTGCTGGACAGAGTTCTGGTGAGACCTTACATCAAGGTAGACTGCCTGCCAAGCACTCAATGCATTTGGAAAACTGGTATTGACTGGGGACCAGAGCATTGCACCCCCGGGGCCACCCCGCGAGACAGCCCCCTGCACAGCAGGGAGGCCGTTCCCCGCAGTTCTTACTGAGCCCTTTTACATAAAATATTTAGAAGTAAATGAAACTTTCCGTCATTTGAAGCTAAAACTGTAGCCTCTGCAATGTTCGGGTGTGTATGTAAACAAAACATTTTAGATCACACAGTATGTGTTTTCAGAACAACAACTTTCCCTCAGATTAGGTCGATTTATCGGCAGAATTGGAAATCTGGTTATACATGTGCCTTTGAAAATATTGTTTACTCAAGAAAATTAACATTTCACACAGAAGTAATTGGTTGTTAAAAGTTGTACACATGGAGTATTTTTAAAGGCAGATGAACAAATAATCATTTTGAATTTAAGTATATTTAATGAGTAAAAAAATCTCAAATATCTTTGAAGTGGCATAATCATTTCTCTTCCCTGATCTATTAAAAGTTGACAACAACAAAAAAAGACACCAACCATCAGATGGTGAATAACTGGATGCATCGATACTAAGATTCAAAATATAAACATTTTCAAAAGAACAAAAAGTAAATGAGGCAAAAAACACAACAGGAACAATGTAAGCGAAGCCTTGAAGTCTTATCCCCCCAAACACCCACCTGCTCCTAAATCATGCTTGTCTAATTCATCGCCCAGAAGAGGCTGTGGGTTCTTTTCTTGTGGGACACGACCGCACTCCCACGCAGCACCTCACTGGCCCTTCCACCCTGACCTCAGGTCCCGACCCAAATGGCGCAGTTGCCACGCGTTCTGCTGCTGGTGTAAGTTTAACGAGAGAAGTTGAAATGTACGTGTCATGCATACTTTCTGCCTTACTGCACCACCAGCTAATCCTGGCTTATCTTTTCAAAAATTAAATTTTACTATTAGTTATGCACGTCTGGATAAAGACTTTTTCATTTGAAAAGTAGGAATGTTTACAGTTTCCCAACTCCAAATGACCCCTGCACAAGTAATCTTACTGAATCCATGTTCGGCAATTTAGAAAATAGGTTAGAACGTGTAGGCAACGGCAGCTGGAAGACCTGTACGAAGTAAGTCTTCAAGGATAGAGACCTTGGCTGCCACCATCTTCACATCTATTGTGACCATAAAGGCTGCTTCTACTTCTCCCTCAACAAGCACAATCATTAAGGCGATGAAAGTGAGCCTTTTTCACCCCGCCCTGGCTAGCAGGGAGTCAGCCCCTGCTGCACGCAACCCCTACCAGCCGCGGACAGCTCCTGGTGCTGAAAAGGGAGGCAGAGATGCCTTGCTCACAAAGGCTCACTCCACCAGCCTTTGAAAAATCACAGCAAAACTGAATGAGGTGGCAAGTGCTTGGGCTGAATAGCAGTGTCTGCAGAACAATGGTAGCCAACTCTAAATCCTACTGTAATCACATTAATGAGATTAATCAGTGAATTAGAAGCAGTCAAATGTCAGGGAGACCAGGAAGAATCTAACCAAGATTGGTAATTAACTTTTTTTTTCAGTGGGGGGGATCAGTTGTGCTACCTTCTAGTTTTTCAGAAGTTGACAATTTCGATTCACAAATCTTCAGACCCCATGTACTGATTAGAAGACAGCAATGCCACCCTCCATGTTATAGCCCAGATCCAAGTGTCTCTACAATGCTTGAACTTAGAGTCCACTGAGAAAGCCGATGCCACTGCATATCATCCCTACAGACTACCACGATGTTATTGTTTTCAACTTGCTAAGTGTGAAATGAATGTTTAAAACGAATGTACTTGTCCAAACTTCAAACTACAATATTAAAAAAATGGCTGATTTTAAAAGGAGAGATTATATAACCACTGCTATTGCTTATGAGAAATCTATGTAGAGTGGCAAGAGTTTCAGTAACATATCATCAACAGCTCATTCTGTGTGACACAGAAAATTCATTGTTGAAGTGTCACTTTACAAAGACTTTTAGCCAGTCAACTGCATGCCTCTGAGGTGACAGAAGCCTATTTGTTTCTTTAGGTCAATCAGGAAAACAAACTTCTTTTTTCTGGAATGTGTCACTAGTAGCATCTATAATATACAATCAACACTTTGGATTCAAAGTTTTTGAGAGGTGGGAACTTACAGGAATGCAGTGGTGGTGTTTTTCAGAAAAGAATACGGTGACAGACACTTACGTTTTTAAACAATCACGTTCTTATCTGTTTGAAAGACATGCCTCTACTTATCACTCACAAAGCAACCTTTCATAAAGCTGAACAATTAAGCTAATTATACCTGTAAGGGTGTCATGGCGTGCTTCTGTATATGATGTTCAGTAAAAACATGGATACTTGAAAAAGTGCTCTTATATAAGATGTTTTTACTCTAACTGAAGAACTAACAGCGAAATTCTACAGCTTACACAGTCTTAGTGGGGTGAAAAATTGCCCAAGCTAAAATAATACTAAATCCGAAGCCTGGGCTGTATATTTTATGGACCTCATTCTTAAATGGGCATTTACAGACATGCGTATTGCTTTGTTGTGGCCTGTCTTGAAGTGGAAGTATGCAGTTTAAACTTTTGGTTCATTCATTTAAGTGATATCACAATCATTTCTGCTCTAAATGAAATGCTGTTTTATTATTATAAACTTCAAACATTTAGCCTCTAGTTTAAAATCTTTATTTGAGTTTTTCAATTTAAACAATAAACATCAACTTTCTTCTTATCATCTGGCAAACATAACAGTGCATCAAGAATATCTATGATTTTAACTTCTCTGTAAAATGATCTACTGCATTTGCAATGTAAAGCTATCCAGGAGTCTGTGGGAAGTTTTGTTTCAGAGCCCTCAGACCCTCCGAGTGCTATGCACAAGCAGCAAGTTTTTTGTTTTGCTTTTTCTAGTAAACGACATCTCAGTGAAGGCATGCAACCTAACACCCATTCCGCTTTAAAGACAGATTCTGCAGAGGAGCACCTCCAGCCCAGGCACGGTCCAGCTACCAGCCACGCTATCAAAATAACTTTAAACAGCAGCAAACAATGGAATTGCAACAGAGGACCGTGGACCACGGTAACACAGGTCCTGTCCTCCGAATCCAGAGAATTAACCTAATGAATGTCACATACCTCACAACATGACCACCCGGCTCACGAGTGAAAGGCAAGTTCGATTTGGTAACTGCTGGCTCAACGCACCCGGAGGCAGAGAGCCCTGATCCACACGAGTGGGGCGACGGCGAGGACTGTGCCTACCACGAGACGCAGGAAAGGTTGCTTTTTGTCTTCAGTGAGTACTGACATCGTAACCCATAGTCCAGGGAAGAAAAAAATAAAACGCACCCACCGACAATGGGTGAAAAGTCAGGGCTTCAGGAAGGCTGCAGGGAAACGCTCCCCCGCTCTGTCAGTGTGCAGTAGCTTAGGGAAAAAAAATGTCGCCCGGGCAGGGATGGCAAACGCCGCGATAGGCTCACGGGCCTCGGGGGTCTGGCTCACCCCCACGTACAGCCCTCATGCACGCAGCCCCACTCAGCCTCTCGGAGGCTTTTTTTTTTTCCACATTTTTTTTCACAGGCTCCAAATCCCCGGCATATGACCTTCTGTTAAATAGATAAAAAAAAAATTGCTTATCAGTCATGCAAATGAGGCTGAATTCATTTTCCACAACAGATGGCCTCATAGATAATGATGATGGAAGAGAGAAAATTGAATGTCTCTCACAAGGTGGCCATGGCAACCGAGAGCAGAATAATATCAATAATAAGCTCACTGCATAATAAGGTTGTCAGTCCCACAAATCAAAGTCTCCGGCTAGACCAGGTAGCCCACCCCACCCGGCTAGCCCCCAGGTAAGCGATACGTGTGTGTGTTCTACAGTGACCGTGACGGCCAGCGGATTCCGAGCCACTCGGGGGCGGGCGCGGGGAGGGAGGGCTGCTTGGATAACGACATGACAATGTGACATTTGTTTTTTCTTTTCCTTCCTTTCATTTTCCGTAATAGACTCGGTTTCATGGAGGATCTTCTAAATGGCCATGTTGAACTCTGGGCTGTGGGGTTGGAAGCCTCCCCCTCCCGCCTTCCCCCGTCACCCTGGCTCTCCCGCTGGGCGTGGATGTGGGGTCGACGGGGACGTGGGGTCGGCGGATGTGGGGTGCGCTGTGCAGATACAAGAGCAGCTTGCCTCGGGCTTCCACCGGCTCCCGGGGGACGGCCTGCAAAATGAATCAGCAGCCAGCCTGAGCAGAGAGGCTGATTAAAATGAAAATGGCAAGGCACACGTCTGGGCGGGGCTGCAGCAGCTCCCAGTCTGGCAAGCATGCTCAATATAACTCTTGCTAGTAATGGCTCACTGCCTTTCGGTTTTTAAAAAGGTATCACCCCTTTTCCCCTGAACCGACTGTGGTGTGGTGCCGACGCACTGTGGGGAGATGGCGGCTGGCTCCAGTCTCCCAGCTTCCTCTGCTCACACGCAGACTGCCCCGATGGCACCCTCATTTAAAAAGGAACTTCCCGGAGTCTTTTTCAATTGGGGGTGGGGGGGGGGTGCACACACTTTATACATTTGGGGCAGACAGGCTAGTTATAACTGCACATGTCTCAAAGACCAGGACACCATCTTTACAGCCAGATACCAGGACGGCTAGGCAAGCCCTCGCCGCAGACGGGCAGCAGCTCTGACCGCCTCCCGGCGCAGTGGACATGCTGAAAGGCAGGGAGGGATGAAGAAGCCCAGTTCCAGCCCTGCGTCCCATCAGCCCGTTACTGTACCCTACATATTACGCAACGCAAGAATTAAAATAGGAAGCTGAACACCGCTCGCGGGTACAGTGATCTAACAACATTTAAGATAAATCCCAGCACCCCGCTGCAGCCAGCATCCTCAGGCAGAGCTTTAAGCTCACCCTCAGATAAACCGCCCTTTTCGGGGTCTCTGACGAATGTTTCAGGGTTTGTTTTTTCAAGGTATTCTGGAAATGAGACCATCATCAGGTCTCGTGGGAAATGGCTTAACAATTAAACCAAGAGTCTTCCTGAACTCGTGCTACCCCCCTTCTCCTCCACAGCTCGCGAGTCACAAGCAGTCTTGGTGCTGTGGGAGCCCCGCTCGCCGCCCCGGCAGATGCACGCGCCCGTGTGCAGCCATCTGCCCGTGTCCCTGCCTCTGCCCCCCGCGGCAGTGTGGGTCAGAGATCAATAGAACTGCCCTGACGGAGACTCCACTCGCAGCGCATGGCCGCCGCCTCCCCTCCCTCTCCCTCCATCTCCCCCACAGACACACGCGCGCACACACGCAGGCACACACACGCACGCGCACACACGCACACACGCAGGCACACACGCGCGCGCACTGCACTGGTGACGTCTGGCAGCTTTTTCAGCTGATTGGATGCCACATCAGATGCTCTGAGCAGAGGACAGGGGACAGGGAGATGGGCTCCCCTGGGTTGTAGCTGATCCCGGCCCATAGGCGGCCCTGCGGGCAAGGGGGAGCCCTTCAGGTGGTGGTAACAATGGGTGGCCCTGGCCCTCAGAGCTCCGGTTACTGTGTGACAGCATCGTCCCCATTTTATAAAGGACAAAACCCTCCCCTCACAAAAGCAGCACAATGGCCCCCCATGAAGACCCGAGCGTTCGACCAGACAGCGACCTCCATGTGCCTCGTCAGGTTTGCAGCTGTGGCGTGCCAGGGTTTCTAGATGCTTCCAGGCTCACTTTAAATCGACAAAGTGCAAATTAAGAGAATATTCATGTACACAAATCATGGGCGTGTGATCATCTCCTGTGAGTTTATCTTAGTTTGGTAGCAATAAATTCAGTTTTTAGTTAAAATTCACCACCAAATATCTTACCTTAAGAAACAATTCCCTAAGTAATACTATGCTGCAGTGTTTTCAATTACAGATTTATCTGTGTCTCTGTGTGTGTTTCTTGTCTATATGTGCCTAGTTGTGAAAATTCCCTAGTACATGTGGAGCACCCCTGCGCATGTGCACACAGCACAAATGCACACGTGTGTGCACAGGCATGGCATGACTTCAGCAGCCATGGGGACAGAAGCCTGGAGGCTCTTCCTGGAAGGACAGGCCACACGTGAGCTGGTGACAGGTGGCGAGGGCTGTGTCCTGGAGGGCAGGGGCCCTGCCTAGCACCTCCTGCGGGTCCACACAGCCAGAGTCCCCGCTGTGGCAGCTGCCCAGCCTGGCTGTGGCTCCAGGGACGCTCTTCATCTTCCCACAACCCCTGCCTGCGCTCAGAGATGGAGACGCCCAAGCTCACGCTGCTCCAGAGGGACACACGAGCGAATGACCCGGAAGGCTCTGAGCGCCACACTACCTTGCAGGCCCACTGTGTTTGTGCTGGGGAAGGCCGTGCACCAGCCAACGCCGGGCCTTCTGCAGAGAGGGGCAGCAGAACTCTTCCGCTCCATGGACTGGGGGTCCTTGAAGCCTCCTGCAGTTTGGCTCCAAAGGCTATCATCCTCCTCCTTAAATTACTTCTCATATGCTTTCTGCGAAGTCTTACCGGGTGGCAATGCATGATTTGTTTGTACATTTTACTACTCATTGGTAAGAGCAGAAATATTGGAGTATACAGCCCCTTCCGATGCATATGTCCTGCAATTTAATAAAAACAGAACCCCAGATTCTTTGAGTCTATAAAGCACACAGGTTCTCTCCTAAGCTGTATTTTCAACCTAGAAGACGCGCTCTGATTGTTCCAGCAAATAATAGCTTGAGCTTTCAGTGTAGGAAGGACAGTTTATTTTCTGCTGTTCTCTGAGCTTCTAGAAGAGACCCTGCTGTCAGCGTGAGGTGCCTCTGCCCCTACCCACCGCAGGGACCTCCACGTGAGGGACAATGATGCCTTAGCTGAGCTGGGCTGCAGGAGCTCGGGAGACCGGCCCCGCGGTATTACGTCTGTGTCAGCGCAGGAGGACCGCGACATTGGAGGGGAGTCTTAGTCAAACTTGGCAGAGGAGCAGGAATCCATGGCTGCTTGCGGTGGGGCTGTGAGTGGGTAACCCAGACCCCAGGCAGCACTATTAAAGCCAACACCATGCAGAACGGAGCACTAACAAGCCTTTCGCACTCCTTTACGAAAGTTCCAAGTTAAACATAGCAAGCCGTTGTAAAGATGGGAAAGCCGTCTCCGCCGCAGGGAACTCACCTCCAGCAGTCCCGACATCCGAGACGTGCTTCCACCGCAATCACGAGAGCAACGGAGGTGGGCAGTGCGCTTGTGATGGGGCAGAGCGACGAGGGTGAGTCGGGGTCCCGAGGAAGGGTGGCAGAAGCACAGCGGTGGCCACGGAAGTTTGGCTGGTAACCTCAGAGGACCATGTTTCCTGGTGTCTGAGAGGCCAGGCCTCAACTCCAAGCTCACCGTGGACTGACCACAGCATGTGAGCTGATGGTAGGAACGAACTTAGAGCATCCCGATTGAGAACTGGTTAATTTTTGGTAAAAATAATAAATAAATAAGACATGCATACACACACAGTATATATATGGTGTGTGTATATATATATATATATATATATATATATACACACACACACACATAGTGTATATACACCATACACACACACACACATAGTATATATACACTGTGTATACACACACATATGTATAGTATATACACACATATATAGTATATATATACACACATACAGTATATACACATATATAGTATATACACACACATATAGTATATACACACATATATAGTATATACACACACATATATAGTATACACACACATATAGTATACATACACATACACACACACATAGTATATATACACTGTGTATACACACACATATGTATAGTATATACACACATATATAGTATATATACACACATACAGTATATACACATATATAGTATATACACACACATATAGTATATACACACATATATAGTATATACACACACATATATAGTATACACACACATATAGTATACATACACATACACACACACATAGTATATATACACTGTGTATACACACACATATGTATAGTATATACACACATATATAGTATATATACACACATACAGTATATACACATATATAGTATATACACACACGTATAGTATATACACACATATATAGTATATACACACACATATATAGTATACACACACATATAGCATACATACACATACACACACACACACATAGTATATATACACCATATACACACACACATACATAGTATATATACACACACAGAGTATACACACATATGTATAGTATATACACACATATATGTATAGTATACACACACACATACATAGTATCAAACGTAGTTCTGGAATCTAAAAGAACACTGAGAATTTAAGGTTTAGATGACCATAACCAGCAAACTAAGGTATCTGTGAGAGGTATTTATCTCACTCCTAAGTCTATAACACTAAGGACATTACCCACAACTTTATACAGATGAGTAGTTTTCATTTTACCTTTGGTAGCCCAGGGTACACCTGCGTGTTCCAACAAGTATTTCCAAACTTACTTTGGATCCCCGGTCACCAGCCTCTAAATTATTTTGCACCTGGGGTCTTTCTATCACATTTTCTCTCTTCACGTCATTGGTTTAATATCAGCATAACAATGCGAATTCCGTGACGGAATGACTTCTGCTTAGCTAGGAGTACACAGGGATCGTGCTGATGTGAACCAGGTGCTTCACAAGCCTTCGGGCCACGTGTCCACTTAGTTCACAGTCTCACAGCTAAAGTAAAAAACGGAAAGAAAAAGAAACACTTCAGGCCCCTTACCCTATTTATAATTATATTTTCCTTCATTTTACTGGAAACAGTAATAATTATCACTCATATCTAAAAGAATCCAACCCTAAAATAATCAGAAAAGGGAATTTAGATGCAGAGAAGACAATGCTGATAACAAGAGGAGCGAGACGAGACTCGTGCTGTGGTTCAAGCACTAGGGCCTCCTTACTGGCTCTGGAACCTTCCCCACATGCGAGGCCCTTGGTGGAGAGATGCCTCTCACTGCAGACCCTGGGATGACCAGGCACGTTTCCACCTCCCCGTCACCTGGTATTGCCACGAGCCAGCATTCGGACATACTCTTCCTGGACTGGAATTTCAAGTTTGTTACCGAACGACGTACTCCCTCAGCCCTCTGCCTGTCCACGACAGAGGGCTCGTGCAATTAACTTTGTGGAGAAAGGGCGAGTGTCTAATGCTCATGGTGACAGGTGCAGTGTCGAGGAGGCCAGCTTTATGCCTACCTGTAGGCATTGTTACCCATGAGCCGGCCTCTGGGTCTGAAATCCCAACCACCCCCATAGCTCTGCTCAAGTCAGTCAGCTTAGTCACATGCAGCTGAGTGCACCCAACGGTGCTCGTGCAAAGGGTCTTCCAAAGTCCACAGAAGGTGCATGTTATGAAAAAGTAAAGCATGGATTAAAAATTCTTGTACCAAATAAACTCACACTAACTTACTGTTGGGTCTGGGAAGGCTCCCGCGCAGGCACTGAGAACGACGCCAGTGTAGACAGGGCTCTTGTCAGAGCAGCACGGGCTCTGCTCCAACCGAGGCCAGGACGGACGTCAGTTTATGGTGAAGGTCGGCTGGGAGAATGCTGAGCTCAGGGACACTACGAAAAGTCTATGGGGACAATGCCCCAGAGACATCAAAGGTTCACAGACAGATAACTCACTTTATGACTAAGAGGAGACAAGACAGAACGGAAGATGGTGCGGGCAGTAGCAGAGCATCTACGTGGCTGTGATGGTTGTGAGGAAAGTGTTCTCTGGTCTTTGCCCTAATTGAAGAGGACTGATGATTATTTTTTTAAAGAGAGATTTTTGCTATAGGCCACGTGCACTTGCCAGAGAAACAGAGAGATAGAAAGCAAGAAGCCACCCCACAGGGGGAAGAGCCAGGCTGCAATCCCTTCTGCTCCATTCTCCTCTTGGGATTTTGGACACACACGCACACGTGCCCGGCATGAGTTTTAAGCCGCCAGGTCCAGGACTCAAACCACAGTCAACTATGTGAGTCCAATGGCGTAACACTTAATGCCGTCTTCTGGTCCTGAGGAGGACTGATGCTCAACAGTGGAAACACAGCCCACCACAGACAAGCGCCTGGGACATTCTGACTCAAAGCTCCAGTGGAGCAAACCTTCCGTGCAATGGGCAGCCAGACCACCTGCAGTCGACAGCATAGTTCCCACGGAAATTCTAAGTTAGGGGATCGAGATGCTGAAGCAATTTTTGAAAGAACTGTCACAGGAGGTGATCCGTGGCTTCCCGGAGTGGCCACGAGGACCAAGCACAGTCGAAGCAGCAGCCACGGAGGGGTGGGAGTGGTCTGGGCCACCGCAAGTGGGCCGGCCAATCACCAGGGACAGCAACAGGGCGTGGACACAGGACGCATTTTCCTTCTGGGGCAGACGACTGCACTGCCCGGTGTGAAGGCCTTGGGAACACGAGTGGGCTCCAGCGTAAACGTGCCTGGGGGCTTCGCCAGAGAGGCCTCCCCACCATGACCACGCTGCTGGCCGTTCTTCATGGCGCACGGGCGACCTCGCTGTCTCCATGGGGCATCCCCCGTCCAGCCTCAGTTCTGATTGGACCCCTTCGGACTTCTCATTTCCAAATCCTAAGAGCCGTTACAGACACCGGTTGTCTTCAGTTAGTGACGTGACACGCAGCCCTGCTGTGGCTGAGGTCCTGGCCTCGGCCCTCAGAGGAGGGCTAACGGGTCCCGGAGTTACTGGCCTTTTGGCTCCAAGCAGGCGTGGTGAGTGGCTGTTGTTCTCTTACAGAAGCTTCTCGAACTTGATGGAGCTTAGGTGGGGAGGTGAGGTTTATATTTTCCCCATTTATCTTTTAATTTTGTTTTCTGCAAGGCTTTGAAGTGCCTCCGTGCTAACACTAAGGTGGCGGGGGATCGACCTCCGACCAGTGGGAGGAATGCTTCATCCTACAGAGAACGTTCGGCGGGACGGGAGTTCGAGCGGCTGGGCTGACAGACGCCGCTGTGAGGGCCCGCCTCACGTGGGAAACCAGCCGGCCACGACAGGCCCAGCTCTCTGTCCATCCCTCCTTCTCCTGTCCCCTCGGCCTGGGCGGGAGACAGGGCTCGGGGACGTTGGTGATGAGCAGGAGCCGGCGTGATGGTGTCGTCTCTGCTCAGGCAGACACAGCTCCAGACCAGGCTGCGAACTGTATTCCCCAAAGGCGTCGACCAAGAGTGCCTTTCTCCACGTACTGGGCACGACTGCCTCTCCACGGCCTGTCTCCCATCTAGTGAATTCCTTATTTTGCAAAGAACAGGACCATCGCCTGGCCCGGTGGGCCCCAAAGGTGTCCCCACAGCAACGGCAAAACACTGAAGGGACCTGAAGGACAGGGGCCGGTGTTCCCTCTGGATCCTCAGCGGGAAGAGTTAGCAGAGGCCAGGGAGCGAACCCGAAACACCACTGGTGTCACACACCTCGTGACGTCTCTGGGGCTCAGTGTCTGGACAGCAATGGGGCTGGCCTCAGGCAGAGGGCGAGACGCACCCATGTGGGCTTCAGGTTCAGGGAGCGGGCCAAACGGGGTTTACGTGTTGGCTGAGGGGCCGCCCCCGCACATGGAGGGAGCCCCAGGATTGCCACCCAGGGCTGCGAAGAGGAAGGGATGACCCGGTACCAGGGTGCCTGGGGCCCTGCTCGGTAATGCCAGGTTCTGTCCTAACAGGAGGCCCCACCTTCAGGGAAGACACGGGGGACACCCGCTCCCCGGGCGCCTCCCACGGCCGGGGTGCTGGTGAGTAGCAGGCAGGAGAGTTGCCCCTGCTGTGCTGGCCTGGGGGAGCACCTTCCTCGCTTTGTCACACACGAGTCTCTACACGAAGTCTTCCTTTGCGAAGACGATCTATTTCACCTGAGAGAGACAGCGAGTCGGTATCCCCGACGGCCTTCACACCACGACCCACCCACAGCCTCAGCAGTCAGGTCAGGGACGCCTCCTGTCCCAGCGTGCTGGTGTGTGCAGGGCCAGGAGGCCGTGGGCCGAGGGCCGGGGGCCTTCCCGTGGGTATGCGTGAGCTACCGCCACACCACAGTCTGGCGCTCCCCTCGTTTCCTCTCCTGTCTCCTCAAGACTGCAGTGATGGGGCCTGTAGTGCCCCGTGTGTTGGCAAGGAGTGGTGACGAGGAGACTGCCAGGGACACCCAGAGGGCCTGGCCTGGGATGGGCATGGAAAGCCGGGCTGTTCCTTCGAAGGATGCGGGGGCCGGGGGCCGGGGGCCTGCCCGAGTGGGGATGGTGGACGCGCTCTGCATTGGAGACCACCCTGAGGGACACTTTCCGTGCTGTGGGCCTCGGAGGGTGGGAAGAGCCTCGGGGCAGCAGGAACGGAGGGAGCCACGTGGGGTCCTGCGGGGACACCCAGTTGGGGGATGCGGGCCAGAAAGGGACACAGCCTGCCTCGGTGCCCTCCGTCCCGGGAGGGCACCCTGCAACCTCACGTCCAGCTACCCAGCCTCTCCTGATGCAACAGCCCGCTTGGCTCCCTTTGCTCACATCTGAGGGCTCTGCTGCAGCACATGAGCAAGGGCGGGCACGTGAGCACACACACGCACGCACACGCACGCGCACACACGAGCACATGGATACACATGCGTGCACACATTTAAACACACACATGCGCACAGGGACCACGCCCTGGATCTGCAGGGCCAGGGCCGCCTCTCGTCACCCCCGCACCCTTTTCCAAGCCCTGATCACGCGGTCACTCTGTCACGCGCTGAGGCCCTTGGTGCCTGCGCGGGGTCCTCCCCACCAATGCCTGGTGCGCTGCCCGAAGGCACTTTCTCCCGGTTACACAGTCAGGCCCAGGGTTAGGCCTGACCCACGGGGTCCAGGGTGCACTTAGACACGACTCCCCGGGGTCAGTGTGTACAGAAGAGTTGGGGAAATGGTGAACGAGACCAGCACTTTTCAGAAGAGATGGAATGAAAGCCTCACATCTGATTCGAGTTCACCAGAAGCTGCGCGTCAAAAGGAAGCAGGAGCGTGTGAAGTTAGCTTTGCTATCTCACTTAACCCGTACATCGGGAATGTTATTTCAGAACGTCAATGGGCAGCTTGTGAGTGGCATGTTCACACCCTTGATGGGTGTGTGCTCAGCACCTCGCGGGGCCAGATGGCCACACACAGCACTCCCTCTGCCGTCCTCACACTGGGAAGGTCTGCAGGGCGGTGGGCCCAGAGCCACCACGGTGAGGCCAGGTGCCAGAGCGTGAAATGACACCGAGCAGGGCTCTGGCCTCCTGTCAGGACAGAGCCCAGTGCTGCCCATGCAGGTGAAGCCCCGCAGCACCGCTGGCTCGCTGAGTGAATGGATGCTGGCCACCAGGAGGACGGGTCCCCTGACGTGGGTCAGGGCCCCCTGGGCCCTCTCTGCTCTACCCCTCCCTCCTCTGCTTGGGCGTGGGTCGTGGTCACGTGCCCTTGGGCGTCTGTCCTGCCAGCAAGCCTGCAGCTGCGTGTCATGGGGGCTTTCCCCGGTGGCTCCCGGGGGAATGTGGCAGCCCCCTTTGTGTTGGGCTCTCTCCGCCATGCCTGCCTCGACATCGCGCTGTCTGCTGAGACGTTCACCCACAGGGCTGTGACGGACGCGGGTTTGACGCCAGAGCGGCTCAGAACTCGGCGCTGTTCCCTCGGCGCACAGCCTGGGCTGGTTTCCTTGACCCATTCCAGCCTCTCCAGGGTTTTCGAAGGCGTCTGGTTCGATGGAGGCCATAGAGGGGAGTCAGAGCCCCGCCACCCAGATTTCTTTTAGGTACTTGTCTAATGTAGACAACTTAGTTCACAGGCTGGGATCCCGTATTCCAAATGCACTTACTTTCCAGATAGAGGTAAGAGCACAAATGCCAATAAATGCAGGAGTTACAGGAAAATCAGAAGTGAAAATGTTATCTTAGAGAGGATCGACTTTATAGTTTAGGGGACAGAAGCCCAGAAAGGCACTGTGGTTCTAAGCCAACGTGGAGTGAGAGATAAAGAGACAGAGATAGAGAGACAGCGAAGTCCTTTAAAATGGCACGCCCACTCACCGAGGAGGGAGTCTGGCCTGTAGGAATGAGCCCCATGGTTTTGTCACTGAGATTATGCTCTCTTAAAGACATCTGAGAACAGTTAGCAAGAAATTCAAAATGTATTTCTAGGGACCAACAGATGGCGTAATGGTTATGTCACTGGACTCCCTCAGAGTCGACTGCAGTTCAAATCCCAGACCTGGCGGCTAGAAATACACTGGATGCATGTGCATGTGAGCCCAAAGTCCCGAGAAGAGAAGAGACTGTGGTGCAGTCATCCCCCAGGGGGTGATTTCTTGGTTTTTGCCTCTCTGTCTCTCTCTGTCTCTCCAGGCAAGCACATGTGCCCTGTAGCAAAAATCTCTCTAAAAAAGATAAAAATGTATTTCTAGGCCACAAGAGCTCAGATTGAGCATGAACTCAAAATTGAATTTATCTGCACCAAAGATTCTAAGTGAGGTTTGAAAATCTATTGACTGCTCTCCGTTCCTTTAACTGGGCTGGGTCCGCCAGGTAAGAATGGGACTTCATCAAACCCTTGCCACTACACGCTTCACTTAATCTGAAGTCAGAGGTAGGTCTCGAACCCCCAAGTGATCGCGCAGAGGCCCCAACGCAGCGCAGTGGATGGGTCTGTGAACCCCAGGAGTGATCGTGCAGAGGCCCCCATGCAGCGCAGTGGACGGGTCTGTGAACCCCAGGAGTGATCGCACGGAGGCCCCAACGCAGCGCAGTGGGCAGGTCTGTGAACCCCAGGAGTGATTGCGCAGAGGCCCCCATGCAGCGCAGTGGGCAGGTCTGTGAACCCCAGAGTGATCGCGCAGAGGCCCCCATGCAGCGCAGTGGGCAGGTCTGTGAACCCCAGGAGTGATCGTGCAGAGGCCCTGACGCAGCGCAGTGGGCAGGTCTGTGAACCCCAGAGTGATCGCGCAGAGGCCCTGACGCAGCGCAGTGGGCAGGTCTGTGAACCCCAGGAGTGATCGCACAGAGGCCCCGACGCAGCGCAGTGGGCAGGTCTGTGAACCCCAGAGTGATCGTGCAGAGGCCCCCATGCAGCGCAGTGGATGGGTCTGTGAACCCCAGGAGTGATCACACGGAGGCCCCAACGCAGCGCAGTGGGCAGGTCTGTGAACCCCAGAGTGATCGTGCAGAGGCCCCGACGCAGCGCAGTGGGCAGGTCTGTGAACCCCAGGAGTGATCGCACAGAGGCCCTGACGCAGCGCAGTGGGCAGGTCTGTGAACCCCAGGAGTGATCGCGCAGAGGCCCCGACGCAGCGCAGTGGGCAGGTCTGTGAACCCCAGGAGTGATCGCACAGAGGCCCCCACGCAGCGCAGTGGACGGGTCTGTGAACCCCAGGAGTGATCGCGCAGAGGCCCCCATGCAGCGCAGTGGGCAGGTCTGTGAACCCCAGAGTGATCGTGCAGAGGCCCCGACGCAGCGCAGTGGGTAGGTCTGTGAACCCCAGAGTGATCGTGCAGAGGCCCCCATGCAGCGCAGTGGGCAGGTCTGTGAACCCCAGGAGTGATCGCACAGAGGCCCCGACGCAGCGCAGTGGGCAGGTCTGTGAACCCCAGGAGTGATCGCACAGAGGCCCTGACACAGCGCAGTGGGCAGGTCTGTGAACCCCAGGAGTGATCGCGCAGAGGCCCCGACACAGCGCAGTGGGCAGGTCTGTGAACCCCAGGAGTGATCGCACAGAGGCCCCGACGCAGCGCAGTGGGCAGGTCTGTGAACCCCAGGAGTGATCGCACAGAGGCCCTGACGCAGCGCAGTGGGCAGGTCTGTGAACCCCAGGAGTGATCGCGCAGAGGCCCCGACACAGCGCAGTGGGCAGGTCTGTGAACCCCAGGAGTGATCGCACAGAGGCCCTGACGCAGCGCAGTGGACGGGTCTGTGAACCCCAGGAGTGATCGCGCAGAGGCCCCCATGCAGCGCAGTGGGCAGGTCTGTGAACCCCAGAGTGACCGTGCAGAGGCCCCGACGCAGCGCAGTGGGTAGGTCTGTGAACCCCAGAGTGATCGTGCAGAGGCCCCCATGCAGCGCAGTGGGCAGGTCTGTGAACTCCAGGAGTGATCGTGCAGAGGCCCCCATGCAGCGCAGTGGGCAGGTCTGTGAACCCCAGGAGTGATCGCGTAGAGGCCCCAACGCAGCGCAGTGGGCAGGTCTGTGAACCCCAGGAGAGATCATGCAGAGGCCCCCATGCAGCGCAGTGGGCAGGTCTGTGAACCCCAGGAGTGATCGCGCAGAGGCCCCAACGCAGCGCAGTGGGCAGGTCTGTGAACCCCAGGAGAGATCGTGCAGAGGCCCCCATGCAGCGCAGTGGGCAGGTCTGTGAACCCCAGGAGTGATCGTGCAGAGGCCCCGACGCAGCGCATTGGGCAGGTCTGTGAACCCCAGGAGTGATCGTGCAGAGGCCCCGACGCAGCGCAGTGGGCAGGTCTGTGAACCCCAGGAGTGATCGCGCAGAGGCCCCCATGCAGCGCAGTGGGCAGGTCTGTGAACCCCAGAGTGATCGCGCAGAGGCCCCCATGCAGCACAGTGGGCAGGTCTGTGAACCCCAGAGTGATCGCACGGAGGCCCCGACGCAGCGCAGTGGGCAGGTCTGTGAACCCCAGGAGTGATCGCGCAGAGGCCCCGATGCAGCGCAGTGGGCAGGTCTGTGAACCCCAGAGTGATCGCACGGAGGCCCCGACGCAGCGCAGTGGGCAGGTCTGTGAACCCCAGGAGTGATCGCGCAGAGGCCCCGATGCAGCGCAGTGGGCAGGTCTGTGAACCCCAGAGTGATCGTGCAGAGGCCCCCACGCAGCGCAGTGGGCAGGTCTGTGAACCCCAGGAGTGATCACACGGAGGCCCCAACGCAGCGCAGTGGACGGGTCTGTGAACCCCAGGAGTGATCGTGCAGAGGCCCCCATGCAGCGCAGTGGGCAGGTCTGTGAACCCCAGGAGTGATCGTGCAGAGGCCCCCATGCAGCGTAGTGGACGGGTCTGTGAACCCCAGGAGTGATCGTGCAGAGGCCCCCGTGCAGCGCAGTGGGCAGCCGCACCTCCTTCAGGGTCACGTAGTCTTAGACAAGGACTGGGTCATTAGGGAATGTCTGGGATCCCTGCAGGTTCTCTGCTCTGTCTTATATAACTTCTCCAGGGCAGAAAAAGCTTCATTCTTGGAGAACGGATTTCTAGAAAGAGTCAAAATCATCCGAGAAGCAATTCTAGTAAATAAAGCAAATACTCCCCTTGCTTTTACTCTTGCAAGATGAAAAGTGAAATAAAAATAAGAAGTGTTTAGAGGTGGCGAGGCTGGTCTCCCGGAGCACGCCTTACGAACTGGCTCTGAGCGGCAGGCCTCAAGGCAAGTTGGCGCCTCAGTCGAGGCCCCGCGAGCTCGTGACACCCCCGGGACCAGGGCCTCGGGCACACCCAGACCCTCTCAGCTGGCTCACCGAGGTTGCTGGGGCCTCTCAGGCCCCGGGGTGAGGGGATTCCGAAGGCAGACTGAGCACACGGTAGAGGCAGAGAGGAGGCCGCGGCGGGGGATCGGCAGTCGCAGTTCGCACAGAGAGCCGGGCTGCTCCAGGTGTCGGCCCAGCTGGGGGTCAGCCCCTGGAGTGGGGCCGGGGCGGTGTGCACACTGCCCTCCAGGCGTCGGCCGAGCTGGGCGTCAGCCCCTGGAGTGGGGCCGGGGCGGTGTGCACACTGCCCTCCAGGTGTCGGCCCAGCTGGGGGTCAGCCCCTGGAGTGGGGCCGGGGCGGTGTGCACACTGCCCTCCAGGCGTCGGCCCAGCTGGGGGTCAGCCCCTGGAGTGGGGCCGGGGCGGTGTGCACACTGCCCTCCAGGCGTCGGCCCAGCTGGGGGTCAGCCCCTGGAGTGGGGCCGGGGCGGTGTGCACACTGCCCTCCAGGTGTCGGCCCAGCTGGGGGTCAGCCCCTGGAGTGGGGCCGGGGCGGTGTGCACACTGCCCTCGGCTGAGGCTGTGCACACACGGGAGGAAGCCGTGGGGGCCGCTCGTGGGAGACACTCGGCAAGGGCCCCTGGGCACCAGGTGCCTCACCGTCTTCGTGGGGAGGACAGGGTGCGGCAGCTCCAGCTGGGACGGAGGGGACAGGGCCGGCAGCGCTGGATGGCTGGTGGCAAGGGGCACTGGATGGCAGGCCCGCTTACAGCCGCACTGTTTCATTTTCCAGCTACAGAAAGCACGTGGCATCCCAGGCAGCTCTCACGGGACAGCGATGTGTCGAAGCCCGGTCCCTTAAAACATCCACCCATCGGGACGCTCAAATCACACCGTAGCCCTCCATGTGGCCCGCGTTCCGCAACCTCTGTCCGTGGACAGCCCCGGGTCCTTTGCCGATCTTTAGTTCTTAGCACCAAACATAAGAACCGAGTTCCACCGTCCCTCGTTCTCTCAACAACTGCCAACGTTGGAAATACAGCCAAGAGCAACTTAGTGCCAGCGCCATTTCCCTGCGTGAGGGGAGGGCCCCGGGAAGGCGGCGTCTGCACTGAGCGCCCGTCCGGAGTCAGGGTGTCTGGCCGGCGCTCAGACCACCCACTCCTCTCCACACAGTCCGGACGTCCCAGAGGAGTCTTAGCCTCGAAAACGTGTGCCTTCCTGGCCAGGAGCTCACGTCCCACGTGAGGCCGAGGTCCCAAGCACCCCGATGCGTGTGCAGGCAGCACCCTCGCGTGTGTGAAGACAGGCGAGCCCGTGTCGGCGCTGCGAGGAGGTGGGCGTCGTTTTTGAGTGCATTCCCCTCGCGCAAGTGGCCGTGGTGGCCCGTGGACACACTTGGCATTCTGTGGCCACACAACGTGGAGCCCTTGGCCGAGGCCCTCCCAGCCCCTGACCCACTCTGTGCTGAGAGCCAGGAGCGAGGCTTTGCAGGGCCGTTCCAAGGGTGCAAAGGGTCGATCCCCACAAGGTGCCAGAAAGCGGGCGTCAGGGTGCCCACGGCGCTGGACTGTGGCAATGCGGGCGTCTGGGCCAGGGCGCGGCGGGGAACGAAGGTGGAAGAGCAAAGAGAACAGCACTTACGTTTGATGCTGTATTTATTTATTTTTAAAAAGTGAATCAAAATTGAGGATGTAGAATAAGAGTGCTTGTTGGCGTGAGCTGGGTTTCCTGCATTATTCCCGTGTTTTTCTACGTGTATAAAAGTGTTACATTTTTAAAGTCAACATAACTCCATTCATTTCTCTCTTCATCCCCCCAAACACAGCTACATAAACATACAGATCTTGTTTGATTTTTGCCCTGTTTTCAGTTCTCAAACACAGATGCGGGCATGGGAAACGCAGACCAGACCAGGGTCAGTGGGTAGCCCGGGGGAACCCCCTGGTGGCCTCGTGAGCCCCTTCCCTTCCAGCTCCCCCACGTGACCTCCTGCTCAGCCACCATACACGTCCCTGCGTTAGTCACCATCACGCCGGCTGGCACACTTCCTAGCCTCACATGCACTGCCAGCTGTCGTGTCTGTCCCTGTTTCCTGCAAACAGCCTTTCTGATCCACAGTCCGGAAGTCAGGATCCACCCCAGGGATCCACCCCGGGGGTCTGGAGCCCATCAGCTTGTGCCTGGTGCCGGCCGCTTCCTGCCGTGTCAGCTGCCCAGCTCTGCTCCGTGGAAGTTGCCGCCCTCCTAATCCTGGGGCTGTTCCTTGTGGGCCGGGGAAGGGGGCAGTGTAGCAGGAGGAGGGCTCCCCTGCTGGGAGGACCCCGGAGACTTCTACAGGAAAGGCCGGGGAAGTGGGGCTCTTCCCTCTTACCGACCGTTGTCAAGATCATCATTTCTTTCGACTTTCGAAGGTGATGGGTTAGGTCTTTCCCCACAATTGTAGCAAGTGGGTCCGACTACTCCTTAGGTCGCCACACGCTCACAGTTGCCATCGTCACCGGAGCCCAGAGTCCGTCCTCAGCCAGTGGGGAGCGAGTCCTGATGAACCGTGAATCTCTGGTTCCTGGGGTCTTTGGGGTGCTCTCTCCCTGGCAGGACAAGGCATCCAGGCGCATCTGCTCTCTGCTGCTCCGTTATCCTGAGAC
The DNA here is from genome assembly GCA_026018925.1 of Tupaia tana. Taxonomy (NCBI): domain Eukaryota; kingdom Metazoa; phylum Chordata; class Mammalia; order Scandentia; family Tupaiidae; genus Tupaia; species Tupaia tana. The sequence continues at coordinate 222,602,512 of JAKSZU010000003.1, forward strand.
ACGCTGGCTTCTCTGATAAGAAGTAATATTTCTATCCCACCGCCGCAGCGTGGGTGGTGTTAGCACCAGGCTGCTCTTACTCACAGGCTGCGCCAGCGGACACAGCAAGCAGCGCAACAGCAGAATGTCGTCCCGCCCCTTCCGATGGGCAGCGAGGGCCCCAGTGCTCCGTCTTCTCTGAGACACAGCCCTGTCCGCCATGTCCCTCCCACAGCAGAGCCCACTAGGACGTGGCAGGTGGCAGCATTAGAATATCTGACAGTAACCTTTTGCATCAGCCTAAAAAGCAGGCAAATCTCCAAAGAACAATGCTGTCACCGGTCCCTGACATCTCGCCCTCGTACCTAACACCGGACCACGTGCTGCCCTCCTTTCCAGACCTCTCTGGACAAGCGGATCTCCCAAATGCCTCCTGTTCTCCTCTTATTTCTTTTTCTTTTTCTTTCTTTTTTTATTTTGTAGAGGTTTTTGCTATAGGGTGCACACGCTCACTAGAAAGAGAGAGACAGAGAGACAGAAAGCGAGACATCACCCTCTGGGGGTATGGCCACGCCACAATCCCTTCTCCTCCATTCTCCTCTCGGCATCTTGGGCACGCACGCACACGCACCCGGTGTGAGTTTAAGCTACCGGGTCTGGAGCTTGAACCGCGGTTGACTACACGGGAGTTCAGCAGCATAGCCATTCGCTAACTGGTCCCTTTCTTTTGATTTTTTAAGAATTATTTATTTAATTTATTATTATCATTTTTTAATTTGACCAGAGAGAGAGAGTGAGAAAGCTGGGGCGGCAGGCAGCATGGTGGTTAAGGGTGCTGGAGTCCCACGTGGCCAACCGTGGTTTGAGGCCCGAACCTGGTGGCTTGCTTTCTCACTTTCCATCTCTCTCATTCTGTTCCTCTTTGGTCAAATTGAAATAAATACATAAATAAATAAATAAAATTAATTTTAAAAAAAAAAGGAAAGAAAATGAGAAAGCTAGCTGCCAGGTCTAGGACTTGAACTGCAGTACAACTATGTAGGAGTCCAGTGCCTTAGCCACTACACCACCTGCCAGCCCCTCATGTCCTCTTACTCCCGCCTCCCCTCCTTGACCAGGCCCTGCTCTGGCCCTGGGAGGCCATCCTCCCGCTGTCGCTCTCAGATGGACAGTCGGGACTCGGGAAACGAGACGCACAGCCGCTCCGTGTTCCTGGTGGGCACGACCTCGACGTGGCTCCAGCAGGCGGTAGAGGCACGTGGGGGCAGCAGAGTCCAGGCAAGGACGACAGAAGCAGTGTGAGGGGGGAGGGGAGGGGCGGCTTCTTGTTTCTTGTTTCTTTTTTTTTTTTCAAGTATAGCCAAGTGGGGAGTTCATTAAAAGAGAGTGGAGGAAAAAGAGAGCTCCCGAGAAGGGAGGGGTCCCAGAAAATGGGTCACCCAGAGAGGAAACAATTTCTGCACAGTCCCTGGCGTGGTAACTGGGACCAACCGTCCAGGGTCTATCCTCTCTGTCCGACGTACGACAGTTTACCCTCAGAGAAGGAACCCGAGAGGTGCTCAGAAACCAGACAGACTCTGGGACCAGCAGAGGGCGTAATGGTTACGTTCCTGGACTCCCACGTTGTCGACCGTGGGTCGAGCCCCGGACACGGTGGCTTAAAACTCATGCTGGACACATGTGCGCTTGTGCCCAAGATCCCAAGGAAGAACGGAGAAGGGATTGCGCTGTGGCCATTACCTCTGGGGGTGACTTCTCACTTTCTGTCTCTCTGTCTCTCTGACAAGCGCACATGCCCTATAGCAAAAATCTCTCTAATGAAAAAACACACCGATTTTTAGAACCATACTTCTTATTCTAACTCCTCTAATCAGTGTCCCTCTCCCTTCAGGTCCTCAAAAAGCCAAGGAGGAAAAGTGAGCTCTGTGAAACAGTGGGCCTGCCTCTGAGGCCCTGAAGAGGTTTGTGACGGTCTCCCGGGACCACAGCCCCCTCGTGTCACCTCACTGTGGACCTTCATCTGGGGCGTCCTCTCCTGATTTGACAGAAGGCGGATTTTCCCCATAGGACAGCGATTATTTACCTTTCTGGCCTTTATACACCTAAGAATAACATATCACATGAAATAAGAATTCGAAGACCATGGAATTGGAAAACGTTTTCACCCTAATAATTATTCGCATTATCCTTCGGTTAGTGGAATGTATCGGAGGACGCGTAGCCAACGGAAAGCAGGAGGTCTGGGAGGGCGGCTTCCTGTGCGTTTACACGGAGAGCACATGCAGACGTTCACGGCGGCTTCCTGTGTGTTTACACGGAGAGCACATGCAGACGTTCACGGCTTAGGGACTGCCATAGACGCAGAGGCCAGCCCCGGGGGCCGTGGTTCGGCCGCCCTGCCCCGTTCCAGGCAGTGGTAGCTATGAGGAAACGCCCGCACACGCGCCCAGGATCCAGATGGGACCGGCGAGTGGAGGCAGAAGGCCGAGGCGTGACCAGGGCCTGACACGGCTCTTTCTCTCTCTAGCACGTGCAAACTTGCAGCATCAGGGACCTTCTTCAGGACACTTGACAACTCAGAAGGGTTTTCTCAGGAGAGATTTGAATGGGGATTTGACAAAACCTATTATTCCCTGAATACGGAACGGGCATTCACGGTCCCCCGCCCCGGGCGCACTCGATTGTCTCTGAGGGCTGCCTTCCTTGAGCAGGAGACCCGGACGTGTTAAGCACGTAACTGGGGCCCTCGGGAGCAGCCACACTGCAGCCCACAAACACGTCAGTTCACATATAAACTAGAACCTGCAGTGAAACGTGTACGTTAAACTAATTTCCAACAATAACTATGGAACAAAAGTAAAGAAAACCAACTCAGAGCACCAGAACACAGTACAGACAGGAGGAGGACTTTCGTAGCTAACCGGCCTACGGTCAGTCCTGAGCAATACGATTCACTCGCTGAGGTTGAACCACAGACGGCGAGCACTGACTTTCAGACGTACTTGACCAATTATGGGAGTGTGTGTAAGACATTTATACATGTACACGCAGATTTACACACACACACACACACACACACACACACACACGTCAACGGCCCAAAGCCAGATTTAACAGGAGATGGGGTCCGCCGTGCTCCATGGCCATGCCTGAGGTCCCCTGAGCGCACCACGTCCCAGTCTGCAGGACCAGCCTCTCCTCGCACACGCTCGTCTGCCGTCCAGCCCCCGTGCCCCGAGCAGCCACATGCACACCCACCTTCTGAGCCGTGCTGCCCCTTGTCAGTGTGTGGGTTCATCTGGGAGTGGGTGGCACTCACCTGTCCCCACAGAGGTTTTCCTCACTAGACGTGGGCTTTCCGATGCCTGATACGAGATGCAGCCCGTCCGTTGCATAGTTACCTACTGCGGGGCCCTGTCGTCAGCGTCTCCGTGCTAATGTTCGTCTAAGGCTGAGCCTTCGTGATGTGTGGGGATGGGGTAAGTGTGGCTTCCCAGTTTGCGTGTGCGGGCTCGGAGCTCCGCGGTCATGCTCTGAACCGTGCGGAGTATGCGCCTCGAGTACTGCTTGGCGTGAGCGTCGAGTTCCCGGCTGCGAGCCTGGGGCTGATTTACGTCTGTGGCCGCAGTCGAGCTGCCCACTGAGACCAGCTCCTACTGAGGCCGCCTTCTGCTTCACAGGCGGTGCTGTCCCTAGACCTCGCACATGTGGGTCTTTAGAGTGTGTCATGCATTTTCTGTCGTCTTGTTTAGCATTTACTACAGAGCACATGCACTCACCCGAGAGAGAGGGCGAGAGTGCGAGAGTGAGAAAGCAAGCCGCCAGGTCCGGGACTTGAACCGTGGTTGGCCATGGGGGAGTCCAGCACCGTAGCCACCATGCCCCTGCTGACCCTACACGTAGATTTTATAATTACATGCCAATCACACCCGTCTCGTGAAGTTTGGGCTGGAGCCCGTCCGACACTGGCAACAACATGGCCTCCTGGGTTTCCGACCCTAAGTGTGTCTGGACCTCTTTTCTCTTTTCCTCACCTACTTGGAGCAGAAGACAAGCTCTTTGATCAGGGTGTTCTCCCGAGAATGGCCGGGCTTCACGCTGTCCCCTGCCTCCCCCGCTGGCTCTGAGGTCCGCGAGGCCCGGCCTGCATCTCGCCACCTCCGCCCTCGCGCTCCCTCCCGGCCTCCTGGCACTGTGTCTGCTGCGCCCTGGGCGGTGACCGCTCTTCCAGAGCCTCCTCCTGTGGCCGAAACTCACATGGCGCCTCTTACCTCACTTCCACGTTGCTGCTTCCCTCCCTGCATCACGTCTACGGAGCCACTGAAGAAAACCTAATCGCGGAGCTTCCCCACTTCCGTTAAAGAACAATAAGAAAAAGAAATACTACAGGATGGGGTCTCTCCTATCCGAAGCACTTGAGATCAGAAGCGTTTCAGATTTCTGACTTTTTGGGATTTGGGAATATTTGCGTATACATTGTGTGCTGTCTTGGATGGACTCAAGTCTATACACGAAACCCGTTTATACTCCATGGACACCATCCACACATGCCTGAAGGGGGTTTCTTACAGGAAATTGCGATTGCAGGGCTTGGTCTGTGACCCGTCACTTGACGTCAGGTGTAATATTCCCCTTGTGGCATCATGTCACTACTCAAGGGATTTAAATTTTGAAGATCTTCTTTTCTTCCTTTCTTTTTTTTTCTTTTTTTCTTTTTTTTAAGAAACATTTTTTGCTATAGAGTGCATGCACTCACCAGAGAGACAGAGAAACAGAAAGCGAGAAATCCCCCCAGGGGACAGCCAGGCCAGGTCACAATCCCTTCTTCTCCATTCTCCTCTCACTTGGGATTCTGGGCACGCATGCACACACACCCAATGTGAGTTTTAAGCTGCCAGGTCCAGGATTCGAACCGCGATCCACTACGTGGGGGTCCAGCGATGTAACTACTATGCTACCTGTTGGCCCCACATCTTGGAGACTTCCTCATTTCCGGTTCTGGGGTTAGGGATGCTCCACCTGTTGATGCCCACGCTTCCTCCCTTTTCTCCTGGGTGCAGGCGTGGGTGTTTCTGGCTGTGCTCTCCGGGGTGTGGACAGCAGGCGTGCCTCCTGGAGCGGGGCAGGGCATGGGTGCGCACTCGTTCTGTGGGTGCTTCGACCTTGAGCCTCTTCTGTGCAGCGCTGGGTCACAGTCACAGTGATGTGGGGCGGACGTGCCAGGCAGACAATCCCGTCTCAGCATTCAAACCAACCCCGAGACCCGCTGTCTTCTCCCGTGACTCCTAACCCTGCCTCCGATACCCTTCCCAGGCCGTGGCCGATGAAATGCCTTTGAGGCCCACAGTGGCGATGCTGCCACGTGCGCCGACAGCCGCACTGCTGCTCCACGGGCCACGCCCACGCCTGCGGGAGCCGGCGGCGACATCTGATTCCACAGGAGTCCCCACACTGCGAAGGGGCCCTCTGCAGCCACTATCGCGGATGGGCCGGGACGGACGTGGCTGCGCTGGACAGGAGCACGTACTTTCTGCTGCACCTGCATGGGCGGTATGGAGGCAGGTCGGGGAGCAGGCCCCCAGCCGCCGCTCTCACTGCCCTGACTGGACTGCACAACCAGCCTGCTAGCCCGGCCCTTCCAGTGCACCTGAGATTTAAATTTGGGAAGAGCTGGAAAAACGACAAATGAAACCCTTTATCGTAAAGTGGCAGGTGCCTTCCACAACCCACCGTCTGACGTCCACCTAGGGAGGGCTGGCAGCCTCGTGACAGGAGAACACGGGGACGGCACACGGAACGGGGACGGCAGGCAATCTGCTGCCTGAGTTCGGGCTGACACCGACTTCATACAGCTTTCGCTGTCCCGTACGTGCATCCCTGAGAAGAAACTGGCTCGGCAGACGTCCTACACGGCATTTTGCTATTCCCATGAATATACATTTGTCTAATTAAAAATCAGGGCAGTGCTCTATCCATTTACTCGCTCCACAGAACGACCAGTGTGCGTTTACAAAACAGTTCCTTAAATAATTAATTTTTAAGTCTAATTAAAATGGCAGCTAAACCAGGAAATGTGTACAGATGCCCCTATCCGTGGGCTTGCGCCCAAGGTTTCTGTTACCCGAGGTCAACTGTAGCACGAAATGTTACATGAAATTCTGATAAACAGGCCACTCCGAGCGGGGCTGAAGTCTCGAGCAGCCCTGCCATGTCCTGCCCGGGCCAGAGTCGCCCCTGCACCCAGACGACACACATGTGGGTGCGCCCTGTCTCAGCAGCCGCCCTGGCCATCAGAACCCCAGGTCACCGGCAGAGAAGGCAGACAGCTCAGTGAGCGGCTCTGGAAGAGGGGAGCGAGCACGTCAGTGCCCCTCACCAGAGCCCTCCGATCACCGGGCACCAGCATTGACACCTTACTGCAACTCATTCACAAGTTAAGCCTCTCTGCACGTGTTGGAAAAGGAAACATAGTACATATGGCATAAAACACCGTAAGTAACATGGTACACACATGCTGCACATATATGCACTTTGGGTCTTGGGACGAACCCCGACAGATAAGGGAGGATTACCGTATTAACATGCTAATTTTTTCTTGTGTTTGACAGCATCACTGTCACAAAATTTTGCAGTTCAGTGTTCTATGCATGTGTGCATTCATGTGTGGATGTATGTGTATGCATTTGCATGTATGTGTATATGTATGTGTGTGTATGTGCGTGCATATGTACATGTGTGTCCACTCATGTATGTGTGTGCAAATGTGTGTTGCATGCATGTTTGTGCATGTGTGTATGTGTTTGAAAACTACAGATTCTTGTTACTTCAGACCATCCGGGTTGTTTGGACATGAATCAGTATGAATGTAACACAGCCCACATCCTGTCCACAGAGCCACGAAGCTTTGGTGCGGTGTCCCTGACAGGTACAAACCCCATACGCCCGCGAGTGAGTCTGTCAGTGCGGCAGGCACCGTCTTGGCCCCATGAACGCTCGTACCATCAGTACCACGTGGGAGCGCTCTGCCCTCCCTGTCGGGCCTCGACAGTGCCCAGGTGATCAATCCCCGCTGAGACACCTGATGACCTGGGGTGATGCAGCTCGCTCGGCCGCCGGCCAAGCCCTCTCCTGGGTGGTGCGGTGTCGTGGCGGCTGTGCTCTGTCTCCTGCACTAGGACGCGTGGACACGGGAGGGGCTCCTGCTTCACCGAGTGACACTGGACGCCCTGTGCGATCCCACGTGTGGGTTTTTGTCTATTTTTTTGTTTTGTTTTTTAGCTTTTTACCAAAGGGTATGTGTGCTTACCAGAGAGAAAGTGAGAACTCACTCCCAGAGAGGATGGTCACGCCACAATCCCTTCTCCAGGCACCTCCTGGGATTTTGGCCGTGAATGCACGCACGCCTAGAGTGAATTTCAAGCTGCCAGGTCCGGGACCCCAAGTGCACTCTGGCGGAAGTCCAGCACCACCTGCTGGCCCCGGGTCATTGTCTTTAAACACAGGCTTCGTTTCCCCAGGTCATGGGAGGCAGCAGAATTGTCACAGACACAGGACATGGGGACGCAGAGACGAGGCGTGATGCGTGTCGGACGTGAGAACAGACAGCGGAGTGTGTGAGTGAGGGCGACAAGACCGTCCTGGTCTCCTGATGGTCCCCAACCACCCGCGTTAAGTGAGAGCAGTTGGGGGGGACGCACCGCAGCTCTGCACAACCGGGCAGCTATTTGTGAATTTAAATGGAAAGCTCACGGCTCTGGGAGTGCGATGCCGGCACCAAGGGGGGCCCCAGTCCCTCCTTTGATGCCTTGGCCATCAGCGGGCAAGTGACAGGTCCAGTGACCACGTGCCCGTCCCTCTGTGTGCCTTGTGTGAAAAGGAGCGCTGAGGAGTTGAGCAGTCATGAGAGAGAGTAGGAGACCCGGGCTTGTCCCAAGCAGGGACATAGAAGCCACTCCAGGTGTCCCCTGTGGAACAGAGCAGGCCGGAGGATGCCCACGGAAGGGCACAGGTAAGGAGGGCAGGGAGCCGCTGCCGGATGTCGGGCATTGCCCCAAAGGTCAGAGAGGCTGAGGTGAACACCAGCGGGTCCTGGGCAACGCCCGGGGCGTCCACGCTGCTCCCTGACCACCTCCAGCTACAGGAAGTATGCGGCCCTCATGCCGGCGGGAGCCCCAGCCCTCCCTGCATCTGCTGGGAGAGTGCCGGCTCCGTCTCACGTGGTCCAGGTCCAGGGTGCTGTCTCCTGGCCGTGCTGCGAGAGCCTTCATGGGCACCATCCCAGCCTAGGACGGGTCCTGATGCTCCACGCAGGCCTGCGCCGCGATGCCCACTGCGAGGCCATGCGCAGGCCAGTGGGGAAGCCCCCCACGCTCATACCTGGGGTTGCCATGCCAGAGACAGGGGCCCACACCACCCAGCAGGGCCCTGGGTTCACCAAAGGTGCACGGCCGTTCCCCTGGGCCCTGGCCGGCAGGAGGGGAGGCAGCTGAGGTCTTGGGGCCTGGCCCGCAGACTGTGCTCCCACAGCAGTGCACCGAGGCCGCATTTCGGCGGGCCTGAGCGGCCTCTGAGCCATCCCCGCACCGCTGGCATGGGTGTTGTCACTGGTGCGCTCGGCTCACCTCGGCCTCTGCTGAGGGCACGGAGGCCTAGGACGCGGCCTCCATACCAGGCCACCTTCACTGCCCAGGGGCTGAGTGGGGAGGCTCTGGATTTCATGCTCGGGTGGGACTTCCCACAGGTGACCGTGTCCCTCTTCCTGGTGAAGTTGGTGCGTAGTGCTTCCTCGACGCGGACCCAGCCCTCTTCACGGCCTCCGCAGCACCGCTGGCCCCTACGTTGATTCAGCGCTCCTACCGCCAGGGCCGGTGCTGGCCTAGGAGCCCTGTGATAGGTGCCATGCCAACTCCACTTTGCAGAAGACGGGCTGAGCCCCCGCGTACACGCTACGTGCTTACCGAAGAGCTCCGGGCCAGGAGTGCTTGCCGGCACACGGACGCAGACCTGGCCGCCTCCGACAGCGGGCTCCCGTGCTCTCCTCCACGGCACTGTGGGGACCGGGGGCCCGGCTGCCATGTGCGAAGTCCATCGACGTGGCCACGACTGGAGTTCCACTGTCTCTAATACTGAGCTTCTGTAGTGGGGCCCCGTCCGGGCCCGCCCAGCTTCCCCCTCCGTCGGCACCTCCCCGACTACAGCACACCTGAGATGATCAACGGGCCAGGTCGTCCCCTGATGCACGACAGTCCTTACTGTGCTCAGTCCTTACCTGGAGTCACCTCTGGGGCCAGGAGCCCGCGGCGCCCAGCCCCGCCCAGGCTCCCCTGGCTGGGAGCTTCCCCGACTCTCCTTCCCAGGATCTGGGCGGTCTTGGTCTAGCCACTGCGGCGCAGACTCCCCCTCAGTCTGGGTGGCCCATGTCTCCCACGAGTACTGGGAGGGTGCTCTGGGAGGAGGACCACAGCACGGGCCACACTGCCCACGGGTGCACACGCTAGTGTTCGGGGTCACAGCTGGGGTGGCGTGGCAGCTCTCAGCTGTGGCGCGACTCGCCTTCCACTCTGTGCTCCGGGGAGCGGCTGCCACATCCAGCCTCCGCGGCCGGTGCTCCAGCTCCGGCAGGGGACCCGTCCACGCTTCCTGAGCCCTCGGGCCGGTGGGTCCCCCTGGCGTTACCTGTGGACACAGCTACTTCCTGTGCCCACATGTCCTCGCAGTATTTGTTTTATGCTTTGGGGTTTAATTTTCTTCAGCTTTGCTGAGTGCTTCCTCGGACTGGCACCCATGTCCCTGCCGTAGGCCACGTGATGGGCTGTTTGGCCGTTTCCTTCTTCCTGGGACTAAGAAACACTCCCGGCTCACCGCGTGGCTCTCCTGCCTGGTGCTGGGCGTGGCCGCGTGGCCGAGGAGCCGGGGGCCTTTCACAGGAGCGTGGCTTAGAGACGAAGATCCGGGCTGGGGGTGAGCTCGGGCGACTGGCCTGGCGCCGTGGTCTGAGCACACGGAGCCGGGAACACGCCGTGCACGGCCGGTCCGCGCACACGGCACCGTGCCTATTTCTGTAGCTGCCCATCTGTCTCCACACCGAGTTACAGACGCGTCGTCCCGGTGGCTCTAAATCTATCTCATACCACATGGTCGGCTGCGGCTCTGCCTCGCTTCAGAATACATTTCCTGCCGCTCCTCGTGAGCCGTGGGCTTTCCCTCATTAGAGCGCGTACCTAGAGGGGCTCGCTGCTCTTCCCACCCCACGGCTGCAGAGTGAGGTAACCGCTTTTGTTTGACTTTTGTGCAAGACAAGAGTTGACTTCAAGTGAGAGTTTGAAAGGCTCTCTTACGATTAAAATCCTCAGGATGAGTCTCAGTCTCGTGGGGCATGTAGAGAACTCGATGTTGGCACTCATGTCCTCAGCGAGGTTCCAAGTACGAGTGACTCCGAGTGGGCGGTCCGTGACTGCTCGTTGTGGGAGCTCCGCTCAGACGGAAGTGTTCCTGAATATCAGTTTATTTTGTATTTCCCAGGTTTCCTATTTTAATATGAGATTATCATTCCCTAGTACTCTCTAAGATAATTTCTTTAGAACTTATAGACATGCATACATTTTAATCAGTCTTTTAAGATGTTATGTGTTGTTTATGTTACAGCAGAAGGTAAGAGTGCAGAGGTTCTTTGTCCAAGTCTTCAGGTAGTCTCCGTTATTCTTATACAAACTGCCGAATTTTAACCAAGTGTCTTAAGAGTTTCTGGATCATTGCGAGGGGAGAAAGACCCCATAGAAACATCCTGAGAGTGGAAACATGAGGCCGAGAGGACCTGGAGCCATTGGTGTTGGCATAGGGCGTGACCTGGGGAGACAGGGTGTCCGGGACAGACCCGCATCCACTCCCAAGACTGAGTTTAGGGTATTTTCTTGAACCTAGTTCAAACCTAGTTCAAGCTGGCCACACGTCAAGAACCCTCTGGGCTGCTGTATTCTGAACACTCGGCCCGCCTTCCACTTAAGTGTCAGGGACGCCCCTGACCCCAGGGTCCTGACGTCTGGAAGCTGTGGACGGACCCTGTACGTGAACCTCCTAGATTCACACTGAAGTGGGGCGGAGTTCTTGCTCTTACTCCGGCAAGTGCTGAATGGCCTTCTCCCTCCTGGGCTGGCAGGGGTCGCCGGGAGGTACAGAGGGAGGGAGACACCAGGTGTGTGTGCCATGTGGGAGGACGCGAACACTGGACCTGCAGAGCTGGTGGCCCGAAGTTCACAACAACGGCAGAGATGAGACGCGGCACACGCCCCGCGGGAAGACCAAAGAGCAGAATGAAAGGTGACAGCAGCAGGAGTCTGGAAGCCGGGACACGTCAAGTCAGCCCAGGGGACCAAGTGCCCCAGACACCTGAGAATAAAAGCCAACGTAAAACAGAGGGAGACAGAGGGCAGGTGAGCTCGGATACCTGGAGAAAAGAAAAGTGACAGAGGGAACTTCCGGGGTGCTGTCAGGGGACGAGGTGAGAGTTCACGTAAACAGGAAGGAGAGTCCAAGGGCCATAAAACTCTTTAAATACCAAAACTTCTCGGCACGTGAACAAGAGCAGCGAAGGAGCAGAATATCATCTCACGTCAATTTCTAGAAGGTGGACAGGAAGAGAAGGGCAGGTCGGACGGTTAGAGAGCCCGTCGCGTACTAGGACACCCGGGGGCAGAGGAGAGCCAGGAAGGGCCCCGAGCTGTAGCCACGGTGCATCCACAGCAGACCCGCCACGCACAGAGCAGGCCACCGCGCCGGGCCCAGGTGGAGGCGGGAGTCACGTCAAGCCCTGCAGCCCTGGCCGTCACCGCAGGAGGGGCCGCACACGAGCCGAGGCGGTAGCTGGCTCACACGCGAAGGTCGTGGGTTCACGTCTCGTGCAAGCTGGGTGTGCGCCTGCGTGCCTGGGAGCGGGCTGCCTGACAGGAGGATCGGCAGCGGAAGCCCTGTCGGGGTGCCTGTCTCTGTCTCTCCTTCTCTGTCTCATGGGAACATAAACTAGGCAACTAAGACAACCCGGGAAAGTAGAAGGCGAGCTGAGAGTGTGGGGCAGCACGACGGGGGATTTCTCCAAAAGTCTGAGAAAGTCACTCCAACCTCACATGGAGGCCAGGCAAATGGGCCAGAGGTGTGAAGGTGTGAGCACGGCTCGGCAGACACGTATGACGAGCCACGCACCGTGTGCACCCCGTGAACTACGTTTTGCCAAGGACCTCATTGTCCTTCCCTTCTTAGTCACGCTCTGTCCCCGAGAGTAAGGGGCCCAGGAAATGGCTACATCCGGGAGTGTTTACATCACGTCGCTCTGAGCCGCGAGATGTACGCGGAATCCTGCAGGAACATTTTCTCTCCCGAATAGAAAATAAAACACGTGTCAGAGGAAGCTTGTTTCCTTCTTCTTCCTGGAACACAGACAAGGAGAAACCCGAGGACGACGCAGAGGATGGCGTGGACGCGACCTCAGTGACGCCGCAGGGCCTGAGCGCCCCGCCTCCGCGCTTCCTCCACGTGGGAAGAACACGCCCCGCTGTGCCTCTACCACGAAGGTCAGGGTTTCGGTCCCACACGGATCGACGACCCCAGCACGCACGTGCCACGACCTGCCTCTCGTGTGTTCTTGCTACTGGAGAGACCCCGCCCATGCCCACGGAGCACCATGTCAGCCAAGGTGTAGACTGCGACCCAGCGGAAGGGGCAACTGGCCACATGGGGCTGCAGACCGAGAGAGCTACAAGACGTGGTCCAGGCGAGGGTGGGTGGTGTCATCTGGCTCTGGGGTGGTCCTCACGGTACACAGCTGGACCGGATTCGGACTTGGGACCGAGCGCGGAGATGAGCCAGGGCGTGCTGTCGCTTCAGGGCAAACCGCAGAAGTGACTCACAGGAGACGTGCAGCTGCCACGCCTGTGAGCCTCCGTGTCGTAAGGTGAAGTGACCCAGACCTTTGCTCTCAGTCAGGATGGGCCGGGTTTGGAGGCGGGGTGCGGGGTGCAGGGAGGAGCTGGCGCAGCCCAAACGGGGTAGAAGATGGAAGTCCTCATCTCCCGGACTGGAGAGTCTGGAGACCCTCACCCAGCCAGAGGCAGCCGGAAGTGCTGCCCAGATGGCACACGGCGCTGTCGCCAGAGCAGAGGCGCGGTGGAGGAGAGGTCACTGTCAGAGGAAGGTGTGGGCGTGGCCGCGCCCAGGACAGTGCCACGACTGACCGCTGTCGTAGTCCCCAAACCCTGGAGAGCTGCTGGAGTTTTAACCTAAATAAATGTGTGATTTTGATCAAACAAAAAGTGACCGGGATGTCCCATCCGGCGCTGAGTTCCGTTAGAGTTCTAGTAACACCTTAGGTAACTTTTTAATATGGAAGATTTTGTTTCTCTCTCCATCATCTGGATCAGTCTCTAATTTTCCATCTTTCATTTTAGCTATTTCTAACCTAGTGGTAAACAATACCGATGAATTAAAAGAACACAGAGAGATAAAGTCAGATTCCAATAGTGTGACTTTTTGGAGCTAAAGTATTTGCAATTTTTGAAGTATGGTAAATGTGCACAACTAGCATTTTTCTGAGAAATGACTACAGGACAGCTTTGCTGCATGGTCTCGCTGAGACACGCGGCAGCCACAGCCAGGAGGACCCTTGCTAGGAAATGCTGCAGAGGGCACCTCCCACTTCCGAAGCCCTGGATCGGAGCTAAGTCCCGCTCCTTCTCCCTGTCACACGGGATGCACTTGTGGGGTCTGCAGGGCCTGTTTGCTTCGGTGGCTCTGGGGTCAGTGCCCTTGCAGCCTGGCGCTGCCCGAACTACCCTCCTGCCTCCCCGAGGCTGAGTGCTCCGTGCCCTGGCTGCGCGGGGCCCACCTAGTACCCGCCTGCGTCCTCTCCGGCCTCCTCACGGCCTCTGTCTCACACTCTCTGGGCCCACGCGCTCACTCAGACCACTGGCTGGCGGCCGCCGACGCTGTTTCGCTCATGTTTGTCCCTCCTTTTATTCAATAACGTCACCACACACATCTGCAAGTTGGAGTCACAGCACGTGCCACATGCCTGTGCTGAGACTCCACAACCCAGAGGACAGCCACCGGGAAGCCCCGCAGCGAGGGCATGCTAGACGGGCTTCCCTCCTTGCGCTGCTGGGTGCGACGGACAGCCACAGAGCAGAGGCGAGCCCCATACCGGGGCCCGGCGAGGGAGGAGCGCGCTTGAGCCTGAGAACCCGAGGCTCATTGCCACGCGTGGACCTTCGCACGCTGTTCTCGGAGCCAGCCACCGGGGAACACACCTAGCCTGCACCAGGAGAGCCGGCAGCCCTGGCGGCACAGACGGCAGACTGCCAGCATATACAGACGGACGGGCACGGGGGACAGCGTGATGGAGCCCACACGCACCGGGGCCACCACCTCACACCACGGCCACCATCACTCCCCTGGGCCACCGCCTCACACCAGGGCCACCGTCACTCCCCTGGGCCACCGTCTCACACCAGGGTCACCGTCTCACACCGGGGCCACCGCCTCACACCAAGGCCACCGTCACTCCTCTGGGCCACCGCCTCACACCGGGGCCACCGTCACTACCTGGGCCACCGTCTCACACCGGGGCCACCATCTCACACCGGGGCCACCATCTCACACCGGGGCCACCATCTCACACCAGGGCCACCGTCTTACACCTGGGTGACCATGTCATACCCCCTTCCCCTAATTATGTAACTCAGAGAGCCACAGAGAGAGTCCTCCCACAGAAGAGGGCTTTCAGAATAAGGCCTTCACCCCAGAGGAGTGGCCTCGTCCTGTCTCCTGTACCCTGAATTCAGGGCCAGCTCCCTGGCACTCTGAGCCACTCCCTGTAGTCCATTGGAGCAGAGTTAAGCAGACCCCGTGTTCTCTCTGCACACACCTCTGTCACACGCTTCCAGGTCCATGCAGGTCGTCACCAAAGCAGGCGGCCCTAAATGTTCCCTCCAGGGCCCTAAGGTGTGTGCGCACACGAGGGGGAAGCCGGCGTAGACGCAATGGAGCTGCTGCCTGCGTACACGGGAGGCTGGGGCTGCCGGGGCCGCCTCGTCGGACACAAGCGCCTCCCAAACGTCGGCCGACTCTGGTCATCCACCCTACGGAGTCAGCCCGCGAGGACTGTTTTCAAAATCCAAGGTCAGCATCCTCACAAAGGGTCCCCGTGCTGACGTCATTATTAGCAGGTGAGCTTCAGGAGGGGCTGCTCACTGGCTCAGAGACCGTACATCGCCCTCGCAACCAGGAGGCCTCGGGTGCTCGAGGGAGCCTTGGGAGAGGTGGGGCTGTCGTGTTTCCCTCCGTGACCGTAGGCAGGGCAGGCCCCACCTCTGCCACCCACGTGATAGCCAGAAGGAGCGGCGGCTGTGTGGGTGCACTTCCTCTCTCTTTCCGGGCTGCACATGACCATGGGCTGTGCCAGGGACCAGATGTGGCTAGGGCACCATGGGGCCTGTCACCAGCTAACTGGGCAGGAGGCCGGGTCCTCAGGTAATGGCAAAGCCCTGTGCTTGGGGCAAACACTACTTAGTAAGTGGCTGCTTTCGAATTTCTGAGGTCCTGAAGTTACTTAACCCTTTTGAAATGGTTCAAAAGCAAGCCGGGACTTAGCCATAAGTTAAGAAATGATTTTGACCTTGACTAAATTTTTAAATTCACCACTTACACGGACACTAGTGACCCAAGACGTCCACAGCTTGCAATTTCTCAAGTTCGGTTTTGCCTCAAAAGACTACAAACAGTTGTCCAAAACGCTTGGAATCACATGTGTGTCAAATTCAGATTTATTTCTCAGACCCGAGAGAAGACACAGGACCCTGCGCATGGATGGCACCAGAAGGCTGGCCACACCTGGTCACCAGAGGCCACCGGCTGCTGCGGGGACCGTGTGGAGAGCCAGACCGGAGGTGCGACCACCCAGGGCAGCTCCCTCCACGGAGCGTGGCAGCGTCCCGCAGCTGCCTTCAGGGCAGGCTGGCGTCCACGGCCGCGGAACCACACAGAAACACTGGTTTCCAGGGCGTTCTGGGTCAGACCCTCAGACCACTGACTGCAGACCTGCCATTTTATCACACACACACACATGCACACGCATACACATGTATACAAAGTTCTGGGTCAGACCCTCAGACCACTGACTGCAGACCTACCATTTTATTACACACACACATGCACACGCACACACGTGTATACAAAGTTCTGGGTCAGACCCTCAGACCACTGACTGCAGACCTACCATTTTATTACACACACACATGCACACGCACACACGTGTATACAAAGTTCTGGGTCAGACCCTCAGACCACTGCCCGCAGACCTACCATTTTATTACACACACACACACACACACACACACACACTCAACGAGGGGACTTAAAAATTACACTGTGTGTTAGCAATCTTACCCAAAGAGCCCATGAGAAGGAAGCAAGCAATCAATGCAGTCACGCATGATTGAGTCTGTATGTGTTTCATGAACACATGCACGTGTGTGTGTAGCGTGCACTCACCTATGTTAACCCTGCCCGGTAAGGACTATTATCCGAAGCACACCGATTAAAGCGATCCTAAGGAAAGTGAGTTTACTGACTTAGAATAATCATGAAATGCACATTCTAGTAAACGAATCCCACTTCACCTGGACCGATTTCACAGGAAGCACACGTGGGGAGACTGCGCCTGAGGAGAACGGGGCATGTTTAAGAGAAGTGTGCATGGGCACCCTGCAGAGTTGGTGGTCGCTCACGGCAGAGGAGCTCATGCCGCTCTCGTCTGCACGAGTGCTGCCGTCGGGGCCGCCCCGTCCGCCGGCAAGCCCTTCACCCCTGCTCAGGCTGGTGAAGGCGGACAGGACACACACAGGTGCCCGGGGTTTGCACCACATCGTCTCCATTTCAAAGAAAAAGAGAAACCAGCCAAAACACTTGCAGAAAATTCATCAACGCCTTCAGTTAAATTAACTAGATTAATTCTTGGAGAGTTATTTGAGAATTAAATTAATTATTGAGGAAGAGGGGGCAACAAAACTAAACTACCTTTGGGAATAAAATTGGAAATTTCTTCATAAATGTATTTGGTAAATATCAGCTCACTTGGTGACCACAGAGCAGAGGAAAACAAGAAAACTTCCAAAAGCATGTGTTATTCATTTCTTCTGTGAGCAGGAGGACAGTGGGAAGCGAGGGCCGCGGCAGTGCACGTGGGTGCCACGGCGGTCCCAATGCCATGGTCCACCCCAGCCATGGCCAGCCCTGACCTGGGGCAGGCGTGCACTGGCAGACTCGCGGAGGTCTCCAGATGTGGGCCTGGAGCCCTCCCGCTGACGGCCTCTCAGAGCACTGAGACTCAGCACTGCCCCAGCACCTGGCCCCCAGGACGCGGTTGTAAATAGACATGAACAGCGATCTGGGCACAAGGCTCTGGGAGACGTTCCTCGCAGACTTGGGATGCAAGAGTGGACGAAGCTTGGCACCACGAAGGCTTGTGCAGGAGGGTTCAACTGCAGACAAGCCATTTCACGGAGGCCCTTGTCATGGACAAACACAAAAATAAAAATCGAAAGCAACCACAGAGCTCCCGCGATTTTGGAGGCTTGAATTACACTTGGCTTTGGCCCAACGCCGTGACTTCCACTCAGCTTCTGAACTATTTTTAACTCCGTTATAAAATACGGTGCACCGAGACGCAGTGTTGAAAGCAAGGGTCCGCTTAGAACACGACAGCAAGTGCTAGACACACCATCTGGGGAATCCAAAGGGCAAGATGGAGAGGAAGAGCCGTAGGAGACTGGGCCACGCGTGACAGCCCTGAGGTC
Organism: Tupaia tana; assembly: GCA_026018925.1. Classification (NCBI taxonomy): domain Eukaryota; kingdom Metazoa; phylum Chordata; class Mammalia; order Scandentia; family Tupaiidae; genus Tupaia; species Tupaia tana. The sequence goes on from JAKSZU010000003.1 coordinate 222,620,331, forward strand.
ACAGAGCGCGACCAGTAGCCGGGGACGTGGTCGGGTGAATACTTCTCACGGAGTTTCCCATGGAGAAAGATGTCAGCCATAAACGCAAAGGGAAGCCAGAGGAAGGGAATGGTGTGCGTGCACACTTGCGCACACTCACACACTCGATAGTTGTCTGCTTCTTTGTCTTGTGTAGGCTAGGAAGGTACTCACAGGGGACGGTCCCCTTACTGCCAGGACTAAAACTGCATGTGTTTATGATGTCTATGGCCCTCGGTGGCTTATAAATTAATTTACATGTATTTTTCAGGTGCTGTCACTCATATTAAGAAAAGCAAAATCATGCTGCTCAGCATGCCCTACAGTCCTAAGCCATGTGACCTGTGTGTGGTCATCATGTGCATGATGCCAGCAGGTGAGTAGAAGCAAGCCTTGAAAACATCCCATCTCATCTTTTTTGGTTTTTTGTTTTTTGTTTTGTTTTTTGTTTGTTTGTTTGTTTGTTTTTGCTATAGGGTGCGTGCGCTCGCCAGACAGACAGAGAGACAGAGAGACAGAAAGCGAGAAATCACCCCCCGGGGAGATGGCCACGCCGCAATCCCTTCTCCTTCATTCTCCTCTCAGGATCTTGGGCACACACGCACACGTGCCTGGTGTGAGTCTAAGCCACCGGGTCTGATTCGCAAACCGTGGTGGACTACATGGGAGTCCAGCGACATAGCCATTACGCTAACTGCTGGTCCCACCATTTCATCTCTTTAAACGTTTACTTTGAGTCATTGCCCACCTTTTGAATGTACAAAATGGTTTACCCCACTGTAAGTAGAGTACATGTTATTCAAGCTATGGCATTACCAGGTACGTGGTCAGTCATAGCTACTTTCACTTTTGTATCGGGTGGATTTTTTTCCCTCTCGCCCCTCCCATACTGTCTCTAGTGTCCTTGGGTGCCCTCCCTGCTATTATGCCTCCCTGTCTGCCAGGTCCTGCCACGGAGTGCAGGTATTCGGTGCATGTTACGTGCTGAGAACATAGTCCAGTGGGAAAAAGAACATATCTACAGCAGGTGGAGCTGGAAAAACTGGATATCCACCTGCAGAAAAATGAAACTGGACCCCTACCTCTCACTGCTAACAGAAATCACCTCAAAATAGACCAAAAATCTAAACATAAAACCTCAAACCATACGACTACTGGCGGAAAACACGGGGGGATCTCTTGGAGACATCAGAGTAGGCAAAGACTTCTTAAATAAGGCCCCCCAAAGCACAGACAATAGTCCCCAAAGTAGGCAAGTGGGACTACATCAGGCTAAAAAGCTTCTGCACAGCGAAGGTACAGGAATTAGAGCTAGGAGACACCCTTCAGAATGGGAGAACGTATTTGTAAGCTATGCCTCAGATAAAGGACTGATAACCAGAACACACAGGCAATAATCAAGCAGCTTACCTGCAAAGACAAACAAACAAACAAACAAACAAACAAAAACATCCGATTGAGAAACGGGCAAATGAGCTGAACAGGCAAGAAGACATACGAATGGCCAAAAAGCGAAAAAGCCCTTCGCATGCTCAACGTCTGTATCCTAAGGAAAATGTAAGTCTGTTCTGTGTTTGGTTGTTTTGTTTTGTTTTTTAATTTTTGACACGTCGTGTACTTGCTGAAGGGAGACAGAGAGAAGGAGAAAACATCCCCCACCCCATGGGGAATGGTCATGCCACAATCCCTTTCTCCCTCCTCTTGGCATTTTGGGAATGCTTGTACACACAACAAATGAGTTTTTGAAGTCACTGGGTCCAGGATTCAAACCACACTGTTGACCATGTGGGATCTTAACCAGCACCATTAACCACCATGCCACCAGCGGGTCCTATTTTGTCATTTTTTTTTTTTTTTGAGAGGTTTTTCACTATAGGGCGCGTGTGCTCGCCAGACAGACAGAGAGAGACAGAGAGACAGAAAGTGAGAAATCACCCCCCAGGGGGGATGGTCACGCCGCAATCCCTTCTCCTCCATTCTCCTCTCGGGTTCTTGGGCACGCACGCACACGCGCCCGGTGTGAGTTGTAAGCCACCGGGTCCAAGACGCGAACCGCTGTCGACTACGTGGGAGTCCAGCGACATAGCCATTACGCTAACTGCTGGTTCCCCTATTTTGTCATTTTTAATGACTAAGTTTAAAAGGGTTTTAGGTTCATGGGAAAATTAAGAGGAAGGTACAGAGGTTTCCTGGGCCACCTGCCCCACACACGAACGACTCCCTCGCATCAGCACCCCCATAGCCGTGCTCCACTGGTCGTGATGAGCCACCCTGGCTGACACGTCACCACAGTCCACATCACGTCAGGGCTCACTCTTGTGCTTACATTCTGAGGTTCGAATAAGTGAAAAGCGATGTGTACCCATCACTACAGTGGATTCTAACACTTCCTGAATCCTTCACTGCTCGACTCTTCTCTGTGTTCTACCCGTTTACCCTCCCTCCCCAGGCCCTGGCCACCACTGATATTCTCACTGGCTCCACAGTTTTGCCTTTTCCAGAACATCAGATCAACGGAGACCTCCCGGCTGCAGCCTCCCAGGGCTGGCTTCCTCCCCTTAGGAACGGGTATCTAGGGACGTTGTCCCTCTCTGGCTGGGTGGCTCCTTCCTCTTAGGGCTCAGTGACAGCCCGGGGCCAGCGGCACTGCAGACCACTCACCCACTCACCTACTAGCCGACATCCTAGCAGCTTCCGAGTTTCCGCAGTCCATAAACATCAGTGTGCAGGTCTGCGTGGGTATGTCCTAGTCTATGTTAACGTCACTCTCCTTCGAGTCTCGGTAACATCTTGGGAAAATAAGGAGACTTTTCACTTCGTCTGGTAGTTCACGTAAGCTCCGCCCTTTACCTAAGTCTGGCTCTCATTCCTGGCCAGCAGCGGCACAGACTTCTGCAGTGGGGGAGATGGGGCCTGGGTGACAGCTCAGACTGTCCCAAGTCTCTGACTTCATACATTAGGACTCGGGTCAAATGAAAGAACTGTTTATAATTGTAAAGCTTAAATATGATTCTAGTATTATAATCATAAGTCAAATACACTATAAATAGACCTAGAAAAAAATATTAAAAATTAAAAAATAAAAGTTAGTAGTAAAGCCATTGAAGCCAGTCACATTTGATGTTGTACATAGCCTGTATGTTTATGTATGTACGTGTGTGTGTGTGTAGACACACACAAACTAAGGGGTCGTCAAGAAGTTCATGAACGATGCATTTTATGAAAAAGCTGGATCTCAAAACTTTTTTGCATCAAACTCTTAAACTCCATTTCCATGAACTTTTCGAAGTCCCCGTGTGCATGCATGTATGTGCGTGTGCGTGCACATGTGTGCATATGTGTGTAGGCACAGTCATTCGTTTGTATCCAGATTGGTTTCAGACTCCCTGCAGATACCAAATTCTACAGCTGCTGGAATGGGGTGTTCCCTTTTATAAGAGGAACAGCATTTGCGTGGACCCCGCACATACCCTTCTGCCTGATATGATGCACCTGGGGCACACACAGTTGTCACGGCATCTTGTCTAGCGAATAAGGACAGCGTAACGTCTGCGCGTGCTCAGTGCAGACGCACCGCCGCAGGGCTGTGTACCCCAGGTCAGAGAGGGACACGTCTGCCCCGCAGGGCGCTACGTCTAGGAGCCGGGCTGCACAGACACGGAGGACAACCACACATGCAGGTACAAGGGTCTCCTAGAGCTCACAGAAAGTGCACGCTATGGAAAACTACTCATAAATTCAGACAGTTTTGTACCAAAATAGGACTCATACTTTAATTACAGTTTCCCAGGAACTTTTGGTATGTATATTTATATAGTTGTACATTTACATCACCAAGGTGGAGTGTCGGCTCTTTGGAACGCCGTGACTACCCCAGCAGGCAGGCTGACACGGGGGCGGCCCTCCGCTGCCCTCTGGGGGAGGGTAAGCAAGGTGGCTTGTACCCAGGGAACAGAGAAGGGCTTGTTCCGCACAGTCCCACAAGGTTTATGGGTAAGGACGTGAAAACCCAACTCGAGGGTGAGCAGCATTAAATGTTTAAGTCAACCCATGAGCATTTGTTGACCAGTCCCCTAACATAGGTAACACCTGAGCCAGTTCCTGGGGCAGACGTGACCACCCTGCCTGAGGGGCACACGGCCTGGAGATGCGCTCAGAGGAGCAGGCATGTAACAGCAGCCCTCCTTCACGGTGCCCCCAGCACCCACAGTGGGCTTCAGTTAAACAGCTGCTGTCTCCCTGCCCCGCGCCCTGTGCTTGTGTCCGCCCGCCCAGAATTCCTGCACAGCGCAGCCCTGAGGGGGCTAAAGGGTGGACACTTCACCTGATTATGGCCATGCGAAGTGGACCTTGGGCAGGGATAAGTGATTAAGCAGTTAGGGTGGGGCCCTGTGATTGAGTCCTGGAGAGGGACACAGACCAGACGAGAGAGAGAGAGAGAGAGAGAGAGAGAGGAGAGAGAGAGAGGAGAGAGAGAGAGAGAGACCCCGCGAGGCCACACGCGCCCTGCATGCACATGCCGTCCTCTGCTCGTGTCGGCCCTACTGCGTGGGGGTCTGATGCCACCTCCTGCCTGTGGACTTCCCAGTTTCCATAACCTCCCCGGTCTGGGCAGCTCCTGTAAGCCACACGGTGGGGAGCGTAGCGCAGCTCTGTCAGATAGCCGCTGTGGCATGTCCACGTTATGACTGGAGAGCCGTCGCTCACGAAGGTCGCACACAGCCCAAAGTCCCAGCATGCACTTGTCACCATGATACCTCGCCCTGAAGAGAGAGGAGGAGGGCCGGACGTGCCCACCGATTTCGGAGCAAAATCAAGGAGGAAAGGGTCCGATTACATCATCCGGACATGGCCAGAGCTCAGAACCTGCTCCCGAACCTGGTCCTGTTCAGCAGTGCCCCCTGTTCTCATCAACAGATCAGAACTCAGCATCGCCTGGACTCAGCTAGAAACTCAGATTCTCGGGACCAGCAGACGGCATAAGGGTAACACTGCTGGACTCCCACGTACTTGATCATGGTTCGAGTCCCAGACCTGCTGGCTTTAATCTTACGCTGGGCATGAGTGTGTGCGTGGCCCAGATCCCTAGAGGACAATAGGAGAAGAGGGACTGTGCCGTGGCTGTTTCCCCAGGGTTGACATCTCGCTTTCTGTCTCTCAGGTGAGCACACGTGCCCAATAGCAAAATCTCTCTTAAAAAAAAAAAAGAAATTCAGATTCTCAGACTCCCCAGGAGGGTGCCCCCCGCTCAGGTCAGGGTGCGGTGTGGGGGTCACTGCGGTGCCCTGCAGGTGTTCGTGCTGAGCCTCCCGCCCCACGCGTGGCAGCAACCCCACCATCAGCTGGCTAGGGTAACACCGGGTCTTCCTCGATCTGTCCCTTCTCGGCCCCGTAGCCACCCGCTCCTCAGCTGTGCCCACACCCAGTACGACATGCCTGGGGTCTCTGTCCTCGCCCCACGGCGCCTCCCTCAGCGCAGGCCTCCATCCGACTGCTGCAAAGCCTCCCGTCCAGGCTCTCCCCGCAGCCCTCCTCGGCACAGAATGGGCCGTCCAGCCGTCCCCCGTCAGCCGTCGCCGGGCGCGAGGGCCACTGCCCTCCATGTCCATGCCCTGCTGCGGAGCATGCACCTGGCTGGTGCAGAGGGGCTGGAGCTGGGACAGGGAACCCCACGGCCTAGAGCCGCTGGGCGGGGCGGCCAGATGCGTCCTGCTACAGCCACACACGGAAACGCCATGTGCAGCTGTGACGTGGAAAAGGCTCAGGTGACCTGCGATCCAGAAAAGCAGATCGATTCGGGGTCTTCGACAAGCCACGCTGGCCACGTAGCAGCCGCGTGGTCTCGGCCAAGGCACTCCTGCCGCCAAGCCTGGCCGTTCTGGTTCCAGCCCAGCCACAGCACTGAGTGCGGCCGGCCTCCCGCTGCTCTGAGACTGGAGGGTGCAGAGAGAGCAATGGAATCGGCTGTCACGGAGTCTCTGCTGTGCACACGGAGCGCGGCCTCTCTGGAATCGGCTGTCACGCCGTCTCTGCTGTGCAGATGGAGCGCGGTGGAGTCGGCTGTCACGTGGGCTCTGCTGTGCACACGGAGCACGGCCTCTCTGGAATTGGCTGTCACACGGGCTCTTCTGTGTACACGGAGCGCAGTGGAATCGGCTGTCATGCCGTCTCTGCTGTGCACACGGAGCGCGGCCTCTCTGGAATCGGCTGTCACGCCATCTCTGCTGTGCAGATGGAGCGCGGTGGAGTCGGCTGTCACGTGAGATCTGCTGTGCACACGGAGCGCGGCCTCTCTGGAGTGGAGACTCACAGAGCTGACACCCACAGCCTCTGTCTCGGCAGACCCCCTCGCACCCACATTCTAATGGCATGCGATTCCTCATGAAAGAGCCCCAAACCGTCCAGCCGGGGATTTAGCAGGCAGGTTACACCCAGCGGGTCACGAACGAGGGGCTGGGGGCCGTACGGCAAGTAAAAGAAGCCTCTAGTCCTCCTCGGCCACCTCCTCGCTGATTGTTGAACTGAGTTCGAGGTCTGCAACAAGTTCATGGTGACGGCGGGATGGCAGGGTGTCCCACAAAACATCTCAGCCCGGACATGGGGGCTCCGGACGTGGGGCAATCTAAGGAGTACCGCGGACTCCGAGGAAGGCAGGGCAGCTGGGAGGGAGGGAGGGAGCCAGAGAGAGGGAGCCTTCCCTCCCACAGAGCCCGGGCAAGCAGGCTCAGGCCTCTGGGCGCAGGGCGACACTCTCGGCCCACCCAGCTCAGCGCACAAGGCCGCTGCTCGGTGCTGCGGAAATGGAGACCCGAGAACCACGTTCCTTGTCGCCAGGGAGCTGACATGAGAAAGCCAGTTCAGAGATGGAAAGCCGTGAGCAGAGCTGCGACTCGGAAGGCCTCCCCTCTGCTCACTCGGAGGCTGGGCCGGTGTCCGTGGCCCCCCAGGTTGGAGGACACAGCCCGGAAGCTGCCCAGGGAGAAAGCCGAGCAGGATTTACTGAGATGGGAACAGATGGAAAAGTTCAGGATGATGAGCGTCTGGCTTAACAACGGGAAGTATGACGGGGCCGGCAGGTGGTGTGGTGGCTAACGCGCTAGACTCCCACATGGCCGACCATTGTTCAAGTCCTGGACCCGGCGGCTTGCTCTCTCCCTCTCTCTGTCTGCCTCTCTGGTTAAACTGAAATAAATACATAAATGGATAAATGAAGTTAAATAAAATAATTTTTTTGGAGAGGTTTTTTTGCTATAGGGCACGTGCGCTCGCCAGACAGAGAGAGAGAGACAGAGAGACAGAAAGCGAGAAATCACCCCCCAGGGGGGATGGTCACGCCGCAATCCCTTCTCCTCCATTCTCTTCTCGGGATCTTGGGCACACACGCACACGCACCTGGCGTGAGGTTAAGCCACCGGGTCCGAGACTCGAACCGCGTCGACTACGTGGGAGTCCAGCGACATAGCCACTACGCCAACTGCTGGTCCCAATAAAATAATTATTTCTAAAAAAGAAAGGAAAAAGGAGGTGAGGACAGAGAAGCCATATCAGGAAAGACAGCTGGACAGCGACGAGACCTGATGAGCGCAGGGACTCTATCATGGGTGCATCCACACGGGTCTGCGAGGAGTGTGTGGAGACACTCGCGGAAAACGAGATGAGGCCATCACAGCTTTCGTACCAAAATAAACTGGTACTTGACTGCATTTCTACATAAATTTATTATTATTATTATTATTATTATTATTATTATTATTATTTTGGAGAGGTTTTTGCTATAGGGCACGTGCACTTGCCAGACAGACAGAGAGAGGCAGAGAGACAGAAAGCGAGAAATCACCCCCCAGGGGGGTGGCCACGCTGCAATCCCTTCTCCTCCATTCTCCTCTCGGGATCTTGAGCACACATGCACATGTGCCCGGCGTGAGTTTAAGCCACCGGGTCCGGGACTAGAGCTGCAGTCGACTACGTGGGAGTCCAGCAACATAGCCATTATGCTAACTGCTGGTCCCTCTACATAAATGTTTTAAATCCCCTAGCACATTTCAATAAATTTGAAGGCCTCAGTGAGATGACCAAACTTCCAGAGAGATAAAATTTCCCACAATTGACTCAGGCAGAAGCAAAAAAAAAAAAACAACCCTACATACAGCTATTAAAATGTGACCATGAACTATCACTCACATGGGACCAGCAGTTGGTATAACGGCTATGTCACTAGACTCTCATGTAGTCAACTGTGGTTCGAGTCCCAGGCTTAAACTCATGCCAGGCGCGTGTACGTGCGTCTCCAAGATGCTGAGAGGAGAATGAAGGAGAAGGGATTACAGCATGGCCATCCCCCCTGGGGGGTGATTTCTCGCTTTCTGTCTCTCCTTCCTCTGTCCTTCTGGTGAGCGCACACACCTTATAGCAAAATCCTCTCAAAAATAATATAAAAAAAATCACCCACAAAGAACTGCAGAAATACATGTTTACAGATATATGTTATAGGTATACACCCAACTTGAAAGCAGTAAATATCCTCATTTACCTCAAATATTCTAGAGCATATAAAAATATAAATATATCAAATTACTCTTTTTTGTATGTTTTTGCCATAGGGCACATGCACTTGCCAGAGAGAGAGAGAGACACAGAGACACAGAGAGAGGAAAAGTAAGAAATGAGCCCCCGTGGGGGGACGGCTGTGCCACAATCCCTTCTCCATTCTTCTCCTGGGATTGTGGGCACACACATGTGCACACAGTGTGACTTTCAAGTCACCAGGTCCCGGACTCAAACCACAGCCAGCCACGTGGGGGTCCAGCATCTTAACCACTATGCCACCTGCGGCCCTTCAGCTTGGTTCTGAGGCTTGATCAAGACAACACAAAACAAAAACAAGAACAGCCTGGAAAGGACAGCGTGGAGGGCTGCAGCTGCGGTCCCGGGCGAGAGTCTGAAGTCGTGTGCTGACGACGAGGAGTGCGCAGCACGCGCTGTTCTCCCAGGGACCAAAGCCCGCTGGACTTCCCCGGGACTAAGTGGGATCTACGCCCTCGAAGTCGAATTCAATAATTGGCCAAAATAATTATTTAAATCAGGAAAATCTTATGACCATCTCAGTAGATGAAAAAATTATTTGAGAAAACTTATTATTTAATTATCCTTTACTTAAAACCAGCAACAAAATTCTCTTAGTGGAGTAAACAAGTGAACCAATCAAATAAGCAGCTTTTGCATTCCCGCTTCTGCCAAAACCCCATGAGGACCATGACAATGGGCTTCATTTGAAAGGCGTAAGCGCAGGTTTTCAGGGGTGGGTGAGGTTGGTGAGCACGCCACGGCGGGCCCGGGCCCAGGCCTGTCAGTGCAGTGTCCCGCGCCCCCGTGGTTTCCTATCTCGTGACCACGACTGTGCGTCCCCAGCCTGGCCGGTGAACGGGTCATCCCAGGTGAGACACAGCTGTGGTGCTGGGGAGCGAGTTTAAGACTGGAAATGTCTTACTGAGAAAAACAACTTCCAAGCGGCAATGAGAAAAGAGGAAAACGCCTTAATCACGTATCCGAGTGTCCAGAGTCCAGGAAACGGTGGTGTCGCAGCTGCGGCGGCACGGCATGACAGGGCGCCATGCTCCGCCGTGCTGGAGCTACACAGGAGGTCCCCACTTCGCATCCCAGCGCCTCCCCGTGTGTGCCAGGTGAACGTGTGCCCTGCCCAGGCCGGGCCAGCTGTGCTGTGAAGACACTGTTGGGGGTGGCTCTCTTTCTTTTTCTGATTAAATAAACTAAAAAAATAAAGGAAAGTAAAGGAAACAAAAGTGTGTAAAATCTTTGTCAAAAAAATAATAATAAAACTGATGACATCAACTAAGTGTGAAAGTCCCAGGAAGGGTCCAGCAGGTGGCATGCTGGTTAAGGAACTAGACTCCCACATGGCTGACTGCGATTCGAGTCCAGGACCCAGTGGCTTGAAATTCACGCTGGGCGCATGTGCATGTGTGCCCAAATCCCAAGAGAAAAATGGAAGAGGAGGGGCTGCAGCATGGCTATGCCCCTGGGGGAGTTTCTCTCACTCTCTCTCTCTCTCTCTCTCCCTCGTCTCTGGTGAGTGCATGCTCTCTATAGCAAAGATCTCTCTTTAGAAAGAAAAAAGTGCCCTGAAATGCTGCAGCAGGTACCCTGCAGGTGGCGTGGTGGCTTAGGCACTGGACTCCCACATAGCTGACCACAATTTGAGTCTCAGACCTGGCAGCTTGCTTTCTCTCTCTCTCTGGTGAGATCATGTGCCCTATAGCAAATTTAAAATAACAATAATAGTAATAATAATAATAAATAAAATTAAATAAATAAATGTTTTAAAGAAAGTAAAGAAAGAAACATTTGTGTGCAGTCCTGGTCTGTCTCCTGGGGTCACCAGGTAAGTCTGGGAGCTGAGGTCTCTGTCTTGCTCAGTGGTGCCCCCAACAGTCTGGAGTGGCAACTGCTCCTCAGCGACCGCTGCGCGTGCACTGTCCATCCATGTTCTGAGTGAGTGAAGTCGCGGTGAGGAACAGGAACGCCTCCCTGCTGTCCCACCAGCCAGCACCCCGCCCACTCTGGCAGAGCGCCAGGCAGTACTCCGCAGGGAACCGAACAGAGGTCTTCTCAGTGCTAGGCCTCTACTGCGGCACGGCCTGCTGCAAACACCCCAGGGCAGCTTTGCCGACGCAGCCTTCGTGGGCGGGCCTGGCTGGCGGGCGCTGATGGTGCCACCAGGCCGAGCTCTGGCGTGGTTCTCCAGATCTCAGGCTCCCTGGTCTTCCTCACGAAGGGGCTGGGCAGGAGCAGGAGCGGTCGGCCACCGTAAGCCCCGAGCACTTCCTGGGGGTCTGGGTGTTCACGCAGAAGCCAAGCGAATTCCTCAGCATCATTCAGTAGGGAGCAGGGCCAGGCCCTGGGGCAGGTGGCTCTGGCTGCACATGGGAACCCGGCTGAGAGGCTGGCAGCATCTGGCAGGCCGCCAAGACCTGGGTCCTATGCCTAGAATGGCGGCCGTCGAGGTGCGAAGCAGCGCCGAGGAGACGCGTGGTAGGGGAAGCCACGGTGCGGAAGGGGCGCAGGTGGTGGGGCAGGGAGGCCTTGGAGGGGACTAAGCGCCCAGCGGAGGGGACAGTGGCCTGGCTCACTGGAGGGGGCATGGCAGAAAGGGCTGCAAGAGGAAGGGCGTGGAGTCCCGGCCTGACCGCCTCGGCCTGGCACAGCAGTGGGGCATGAGGCAGGGCGGGAGGCAGGTCTGGGGGCCCAGCTCCCCGTCCATGTCCGTGGCCGGAGCTGAGAGAAGGGTGGGCTGCACGTGGGGGGCGATCTGGCTCTCCCCGCTGGACACTCGGCAGGGAAGTGACCCTGAGAGGGAGCGAGCGAGGACGAGGCCAAGCCAAGTGCCCCGAGAGGGGTGACAAGAAGCGCAAGCCCTAACATCGCCCACCTGAAACGGGTGCTTCCAGGGCCTGCCCGGGCTCCTGTCCAGGCTTACTATGGGGAGCCAGCGCCACCACCTCCAGGGGGTGCTCCGCAGATGAACCCCTCTGACCTCCTGCGAGAGCGCCAGCTACCCCAGCTGCCACCGCTCCTAACACAAGGGCCCGCGCCCAGGGAGCCCGAAAGGCCAGGAGAGGAGCGCGAGTCCTGTCAGGCGCCGTGGCCGGCATCCCGGGCCGTGAAGGCAGCTTGCAGAGCCGGGCTCGGTGGCTCAGGGAGACGCCCTGAACCTGAGTCTACTGGCTCCAGGGAGGCGTCTTTTTCCTTGGGAACTTCCTGTAGCGCAAACTTGGTGTTGGGGAGGGCCTCACTGTCACTCCGGGAGGTTCCCCGCCATCATCCCATAGGGAGGGGACCTGGGAAAGGCAGTGCCGACTACACCAGGCCCGGCAGGTTTCCCCGGCTCACCCGCTGGCCCTTCCCAGCATCTCTGTCCGGTCCTCTGGTGACACGTTCGCCTCGCTGGCTGCCCCTGGTCATTCCCGTCACAGAGCCAGCCTCTGCCGTGCCGGATACCTGTCGTCCTCCCCTCGCTCAAAGACTGCTTGGGTTTCTAGAGACACTCTGGTAGCACCAAGGTGTGACAATACGAAGCAGAGGGCAATAAAATAAAAGGTGGCCCACGTCTGGAAAGGCACGGTGTATGTCGCCTTTGGAACGAAGCGCCCTCCCTGTGGACAGCTGGAGAGCCCGTCACAGCAGACACAGGAGCACCGCGTCGTCACAGAAATCGGTCACCACGGGCTGCGGGGACACCGGGCCATGGAGTCCACTGCTCCCCATGTGGCCGGGGAGTCCACTGCTCAGTCACACATGTCGTCCACATTTCCCAGTGGCCACCCTGACGCCTCGCAGACGGCATCAGTGCACATGTCCCATCTGCTCCCCCCACCCCGCGACCTCCCCACCCCACCCGCCGTGAACAGCAGCTCCACGCGGGTCCTCTCTCAGCGCGTGCCCGGGAGCAGACTTCCAGAACACGCTCAGAGCCCGACCCGCCCTCCAGGGCCTGCAGAACCACCGCCCCGCAGCTGGTCCCCTCCGCCGTGTGCAGAGCCACGCACTGGGTTTCCTGTGGGTGCTGACCAAGCTCTCCGGCAGACAGACGGACAGAGTGCCAGAGCTCTTTTTTTGTTTTGTTTTTAGTTTTAGTTTTAGTTTTAGTTTTAGTTTGCTGCTGTAAAGGCACGTGTGCTTGCCAGAGAGAGATGGAGAAAGACAGGAAGTAAGAAATCACACCTCTGGGGGGCCAAGCTGCACCGCATCTCCTCCATTCTCCAGCTGGATTTTGGGGATGCACGCACACACGCCAAACGTGGTTTGCAAGCAGCCAGGTCCAGGACTAGAACCACAGCAGGCCAAGGGGTGTCTAGCACCTTACACATCACTCCACCTGCGGGCCCACGCGGCAGCACTTCTAGGGAGTAAATCACATCACTGGCACTCTGCTCAAAGTTCTCAGGGCATTCTCAGTGCATTCAAAACAAAGACTCGAACCTACGGACTGCCTTCCCTTAACTGCTGACCTCACTCCCGTGTGCTCTCACACTCACACCGTCATCCAGGTCCTCACTCCCGTGACTCACTCCCGTGTGCTCTCACACTCACACCGTCATCCAGGTCCTCTCTCCCTGACTCACTCCCGTGTGCTCTCACACTCACACCATCCATCCAGCTCCTCACTCCCTGACTCACTCCCGTGTGCTCTCACACTCACACCGTCATCCAGGTCCTCTCTCCCTGACTCACTCCCGTGTGCTCTCACACTCACACCGTCCATCCAGGTCCTCCCTCCCCTGACTCACTCCCGTGTGCTCTCACATTCACACCGTCCATCCAGGTCCTCACTCCCGTGTGCTCTCACACTCACACCGTCCATCCAGGCCCTCACTCCCGTGTGCTCTCACACTCACACCATCCATCCAGGTCCTCACTCCCGTGTGCTCTCACACTCACACCGTCCATCCAGGTCCTCACTCCCATGTGCTCTCACACTCACACCATCCATCCAGGTCCTCACTCCCGTGTGCTCTCACACTCACACCGTCCATCCAGGTCCTCACTCCCCTGACTCACTCCCGTGTGCTCTCACACTCACACCGTCCATCCAGGTCCTCACTCCCGTGTGCTCTCACACTCACACCGTCCATCCAGGTCCTCACTCCCGTGTGCTCTCACACTCACACCGTCCATCCAGGTCCTCACTCCCGTGTGCTCTCACACTCACACCGTCCATCCAGGTCCACTCTTCCTTGCTGTGCTTTCCATAGGCCATCCGCATGTGTGGGTTGGAACCTGCATTCCCTTGTCCTGGAATCGCCTTCCTACACACACACACACACTCCTACCACACCTACATGCTCACATACATGTGCACATGTGCACACACGCTTGCCTAGACACAGACACACACACACACAGTCCCTCCCTTTCCCACGCAGCTGCTCCAAGCTGTGTGTGGGGGTCTGTGCAGCTCTGCTCGCCTGACCTTCCATCTTCCCCTTGGCTAGTCCGACGCCCTTCCCCTCTCTGACTTCTCTCACTGGTCTTCTCCACCTCATCTGCCTCTGGCACCCTCGTCAGGACAGGGCATGCGGGAAGGCAGGGATCATGCCTGTCGTCCACTGAACTCCCAGCACCTGGGCTAGGGGCCAGTGCAGAGCGGATGCTCCAAACGGCTCTTTCAAGGAATGAATGAACTCAGCGTGTTGGGAGATGTGTCTCAGAGTGAGCAGACTGCTGGGGTCTGGAAAGCCCTTTTGGAACGACGGGTTCCATGAGGCCCGGGCTCCCAGAACCAAGGGCCTCTGTTCCCCCTTTGAGCACGTCTCAGGCTGAGTGCTCCGGCCGGCGCACTGTGGGTGCATCTGCCGTTTCACCGCTGGGGTGCTGAGCCCCACTGGCAGGCCATCGGCTTCCCAGGAGCTCACAGGACAGGGCGCTGGTGCTGTGGGCCTCCCTCACCTGGCCCCTGGCAGCCACGTGGTGCTCGTCCTCACTGGCCGGGAACTTGGAGTGAGGACGGCGGCCACTCCAGCCCCTGGTCTGTACAGGACTGCAACTGTGGGGCTCTAACTTTTCTTTCAGTATGATATTTTTTTTTTAATTTTCCAAAGAGCAATTAACTACGAGAAGAATTAGAAGTTATCTCAGAAGCCATTGGCATTCATGGGACAAAGTGTATTATTTTATCAAAGCTGGGACTCGGAAGGGCACCATCAAGACCTGTCCACAAACAGCTGGTCCACCCTGACTCATCTTCCAGGGAGGTCTCAGAGAAACAAGCTAAGCTGGCTCTTCTAACTCCATGATGGCCGATCAACAACTTGTACTAGCTGGTAAGCCTGCCTCGGATCAAAGCGTGCACATTTTATCAGATGATTTCCACAGCGACCGACCTTCGAGGTAAAGCAGCAGACATGGGCACCTGGCCTCCTCGGCCTTCAGGCGCACTGAGCACCTGATCCCTCCCCTGGGTCTCTAGCGGTCTGAGTGCCAGAGCACACCTAGCCTGGAGAGGTGCAGGGCGGGGCAGCAGGAGGGAGCAGTGAGGTGTAGGAAGTGCTCCCGAAGGGCACATGCCCTCCGCCTGAGTGACACTGGGTGAGCGCGTAGTGATGCTGACCTTGGCTAGTTTCCTGTAATGCTTCTTCGTAGCAGAGAATCAAACTGCCTAGCTTTCTAGAAAACGGGAAATGCTCTTCTCCTTTAAAGATAATCGCTAGAAGGGTTCAGAGCGGCATGGTTATGTCCTCCATATCCAGGAAGCACGATCCAATGCTTATGAACTATCTTCTTTAGAATCTTTCAAGAATAAGAAGTTGTCATGGGAACCCCAAGACAGACTTCTTGCAGCTGGAGGGGCCGTTGCACACACACACACACACACACACACACACCGCGCAGGTCTGCACCCGCAAGTTCGCTGTCAGCTGCCGGGGGTGGGCAGCCTGATTCCAGCATCATTTCCTGCAAGGAGCCTGAGGGAGGGGGACCAGCAGGAGAGCCTCCGTTCCCATGGAGACAAAGAACCTATCCTTCACAAATGGAAATCCTCAGAATTCTAGACTTACTGATTTATTCATTCAACAGATTTTACTGCTCCCACGAGGCAGGGGAGTTTCCGTGGAACTCAGGGAGAGCACGGTCCTGCAGTCCAGGCCGGCGATGGGTGAGAACGCAGCCCGCGGTGACACCAGCAGGTTGAGTGCCCTGTCCTTTCGAGCCTCTCAGGAGGCAGCACCGCCCCCCCCACTGACCTCCCCTCCTCCAGGCTCCTAGAGAAGAGGGCTCCAGGAGGAGGTGAGCACGAGAAGTCAGTCAGATTCTGACGATGACGCGCCAGCCACACTGCCTAGAGGCCAGACAGGCTAGTGAGCATTGCCGTCTGCAGGTGCTGAAGCTCAGAGCAGGCTGACAAGGACTGGATTTTCCTCCTCCTCTGCAGGAGAGTTCACCTGAGCTTTTGTGCTTCGAAGCTGTCCTGGGTGCTGCGACCCAGGGGGACTCGACGTGGTAATAGTGCAGGCAGTAGAGCACGGGGCTGTTGACTGCTCAACTCTGGAGCATGTGACGGGCCCCTGGGAGTCCGGGACGGTGGCAGGGGTTCCTCTCCGTGCTCAGGGGGTGCTCCAGTGAGCATCAGGGAGGAGCAGGCGGCCCAGGTCACTGACAGAAATAAAAAGCGAAGACGATCTGCTGGTGGCTCCTGCATAGGCTTGGAACACCCGCCTCCGAGGCTTCTGTAGCCGTGACCTGGGAGCGGCACGGTGGCCGTGACAAGCAGACACGAGCACCTGAGGTGGGCACCAGAACGGGGAGAAGCCTGTCCTGGCAGTCTGGGGCACGGGCAGAGGTTAGAGGTAGGCGGAGCCTCAGACCCAGAGTAAACAGCTTCCGAGAACGAGAGGCCCATGCTGCGCACGCGGCACCACCCCCAGACGACAGGAGGACGGGGCTGCCAGGGCAGGACTGAGTCAGTCCTGGGCGGCTGCCGCTCCCGGGAAGCCCACAGGGAGTGCAGTCCGACCTTCGTAGACACCACGCCGCGGCCGACTGGCTATAAGCTAGCTTCCACTTGGAGGGGAGATGTGAAAGAAAAAGAAAAACTGGTTAGCGTAGGGGTGGGAGGGCCAGAGGGCCGGGAGAGAGAAGTCTGGAGCCGGGAGAGAGAAGTCTGGGGCCGGGAGAGAGAAGTCTGGGGCCGGGTCTACTCCCAGCCTCCGCTGGCTCACCGAGGCCGCTCGGGCCTCTCACAGTCGGCACGCCCACACCGTTGGTACCAGTCTGCTAAGAGGGTGAGCGTGAAGGCTGGAGAGAGTCGAGCCTACCCACAAACCCAAATAGGGTGGAGTGGCTCTTCTGGGGTGGCGTCTGGGAAAAAGCCCACCCCTGCTCACAGACAGGGCAAGGACACAGCGGTACAGCCCCCGCCCCAGAGCAAGCCAGCAAGCGCCGACAACGCGCCCCAGATCATGGGCGGAGAAGATGCGCATCGGACCTCGGACCTCGTGTTGAGCGCTCCGAGAGCCTGTTCTGCCACGGACCCCACCTGCGAGCCCTGGGGAGGGGACGTGTGCAGCAGACCCCATCCACCCCGGGACAGCGAGTGCTGGGGGTGGGCCACACGAGGGGCAGGGCACCCTCTGGAGCAGGTGGTGGCTGAGGGCTCCGGTCCAGGTCTGACAGCCATCGGGCAGAACTGTTCTTAGAGACCGAGACTGGTTCTCGGTTAGCACGGCCAGAGGGGGTGTCCCCGTCACTGCTCCACTGTCCTGTCCCTCAGCTGTGTGTCCTGGCTGCGGTGTCCTCACAGAGGCCGCCGAGGGGAGAGCGCGCCCGGAGTTGGGGCCCTGCTGTGACGCAAAGGACTTCCTGCTGGCAGCTCCTGTGGCCGTGGGGTGCTGTCACGGCTCGCGGTCCCCTCTCACGCCGCGCGTCCCCTCTCATGCCGCTCCAGCGAGAGTGCTGCGCCCATTACTGTCCGTTTCATAGTCTATGCATTATATGGATATGCGATTTTGTGATTAACTAAGAAACCTATGAATGTCCAGATCCATGGGGGGCCAGCAGGTGGCGTGGTGGTTAGGGACGCTGGACTCCCACATGGCTGACCACAGTTTGAGTCTTGGACCTAGCGGCCTGCTCATTTTCCTCCTCCTCTCTCTCTCTTTCTCTCTCTCACTCTGCCTCCCTCTCTGGTCAAATATATATATATATATATATATATATATATATATATATATATATATATATATAAAATAACTAAATAAATAAAATAATTCTTTTAAAAAAGAAAAGATTCATGGGATACTCCCAGAGCACAGAGGGGAACGGCTCACCTACCTAGTCTGCGTCGCTGCCTTGGCCACCGCTTGCTCTCTGTAGGGCCAGCTTTAGAAGCCACGGCGAGCCCTGCTTGGTAAGCCAGCACGTGACATGCTTTGGTACACATCGCACACGCATGTGAAAACGGCGCGTGTCCTGCAGCTGGGGGCGCAGCACTCCCTGTCCTTCCCGTATTGCTGTAGCCGCCATCAGCTCGGGAGCAGAGAGCGAAGTGCCTCAGACCGGAGTGCAGGCCGGGGACGCACGGCCGTGCCTTCCCGCTGCTGGAGGGGTGACCAGAGCCCGACGCCGGCACGCCAGGTCCTGCGAGGGCGATGCAGCCTCCTCCCTCCTGCGTCTTGGAGTGACAGAGCACGGTCAGTGTCCCTTCCGCTTTTTATGAGGGCACGGGTACCACTGGGGGCCCCACCCTCCTGACCTCATCTAACCTACCCAACTCCCCCACCTCCCTGCAGACAGGGCTGGGCTTCCACCTGCAGCCTGGGGCACGGGGGATAAACACGCGGGCCGTAGCGTCGTTCAGAAAATCGGCTGATGTAGTCAGAATTGAGAAAAGGTGTCTAAATATCGCAGTACGACCGTGTGTCTGTCCACCGCTCTCCTCAAGTTCGATCATCATCGCTAACTAAGCTGTAGGTGTGCAACTCGTAAGCCTGCAGTTCAGTGTCCATACTAACCTGGAAGGCGTCTACCGTGAGTTCTCACACGTCGTGGCCTCCTTGCCGTTCTGTCCGCATGCTGGGATGGCAGTTCCACGTTTCCAGGCTGTGGTGTGTCTGAGCCCTCAGCTGTGCTGTGTCCTCCTGTCACCCCTCTCTGTGCCTGACTCCAGCCGTTTCTAGGTTCCCATCTTCAAGTGCATGGACTTCTCCCTGGTGGTGCCGCACCCACTGCTGACCTGCACAAAGGCACTCTTCCTGCCTCTCAGGGTACCCTTCCGTCTAAGACTGTCACGTGATCCTTTATCACTCCCAGTCTCTGCTGAAATTCCCTGCCTGGGGACCAGTAGTTAGCGTAATGGCTATGTCACTGAACTCTCGTGTGGTCGACCACAGTTCAAGTCCTGGACCTGGTGGCTTAAACTCACGCCGGGTGCATGTGCGTGCGTGTCCAGGATCCTGAGAGGAGAATGGAGAAGAAGGGATTGCGGCGTGGCCATCCCCCCTGGGGAGGTGATTTCTCACTTTCTGTTTCTCTGTCTCTGTCTGTCTCCCTGGTGAGCGCACACGCCCTATAGCAAAAAAAAAAAAAAAAAAAAAAAAAAAAATTAAAAAAATTCCCTTCCTGGTCTTCCTGCCCACCTTTTAGAGCAGGGACACAACACACAGGCCTGTGTGGCCCGTCTGGTCACTGAACTCCTGGTCTTTTCTGTGTGCGGTTCAGATGCTCGTTCTGTCTCTGTGCAGTTTGTCAAGTTCTTCTTGCTTTCTTTCATGCTTTATTTTTGTTGAACGCCAGATATCTTAGATAAGAAAGCAGAGCCCGACGTAAACAGATCTGGGTGCCTGGAAACGGGCATGTCTTCCGTCTGCCTTTAGTAGGTGCTTTGAGTCTTTCTGGCTAGAAGCTGAGTTCCTTTGGGGGTTGTTGTTATAACACAAAATGGTGAATCAACAAAAGCTTTACGTTTGAGATCAGAACTTGTTCTTAACTTATCGCCACTTTTGTTCAATATCATGTTAGAAATTCCAGCCGGGACAGTAAGTCAAGAAAAACAAATATATATAGCATATGTATTTGGAGAAAAATAGCTAAAATACTGTTATTATACTGATATGATTAGGTACAAATAAATCTCTAATTTTTTTCCATTTAACTATAATTAAAATGTTAGATTAGCAAGTTGCTGAAATAAAATTTTATATAAAAAACTTTATTTAGAAAAACAAAAACATTACTCATGTACCTCAGGGTAAACCTAACTAGATGTGAAAAGATACTATGGGTGATATTATCAAATGGCTTGACAGACATTGGAAAGGCCCAGTCGGTGACGCTGTGTGAGGCTCGTGGGTCGGAAACCTCGGTGTAGCTAACAGTGTCTACTCACAAGCCTATTCAGGAATTTCCATGGTCTCAGCTGAAACCTCCACAGCTCTGTGCTCAGAAGCCTAATGCAGTCACACAGCGAGCCGTCTACACCGACGTGACCCAGGCTGGCTTCGGAACCCTGATGGTTAGGGCGGGGGAGAAAGTGGCATCTGTGTGCCACGGCTGGCCAGGGCACCCACGGGCGCTCAGGGAATGCATGCACGCGCGGCAGAGTCCACACTTCAATCCTGGGAGAAATAGTGGAGAGTGGCCTACGAAGCACAGAAAGGTTCACCGTAAGTTCACACGCACCCCAGTGCAAGGGCGGGAGAGGCCTGCCACGTGTGAAGGCAGCTAGCGCCTGGGGCCACTCCTGGGTCAGCGAGCCAATAAGAGCGTGGCCCTCTCACAATCTAGAAGTTTCTGCTCGTCAGGAGCTGTCACTCACAGTGTAGAGAAGGCGGAGCCGGGGAGACATTGCTGTCCCTAACCCATGCCGTGCCCGCCTGGCACACGCCTGGTCAGGAGCAGGCCGCCTTCCGGAGGTGCGGCGGGCACACCTGCAGGGAGCCGGGCCTCACGCCAGCCCCCGGGGGCTCAGCCACCTGCCAGGAGCCTCTGGCCTGGCACAGACAGCCACGGCCATCAGCTGGCCGAGACCAGGCGCAGGGCAGGACGGTGAGGGTGTCAGAGCTGGAGCCGGGCCGGGCACAGAGGAAACTGCAGGGGCCCCCCCTGAGACGCCCGCACGGAGACAAGGGCCAGCAGGTGCTGACCAGGAGGTGAAAAGGCAGAGGCAGCGAGCAGCAAGTGCTGGGTCCAGCCGGGAGGAGGGCAGGAACAGAGTCAGAGCCTCCTGGGCAGGACGCGTCCTTGGGTGCCACTGGGCGGTGGGCCTGCCAGGGTGTAATGTGCCGAGGGGTCCTGGGGGTGAGGCGCAGGGCCCACAGCAGCAGCCGGACCGTGGAGGGCGGGGAGCTGTTTATGGGGAGAAGCCGCCAAGTCTCAGGACTGAAACGGGCACAGTGGAGGGAGAGCCACCGGCACGATAACAGAGGCTCACATCGAGGCTCACACCTCCGCCCAGCCTTGGCCTATGCAAGGCCCCCTCCTCCAGGGCACACACCTGTGCGCGACACATGCCGCTTTGCAGACGGGGAAGCAGGTCGCGGTCAGGACCTGGCCACACTTTCCGGAGTGAGCACACGGCACACTAACGACCAGTCTATTTAAAGCCCTGCACAACTCTACTGTCTGCAAGAATTATTAATGAGGTATTTACATCCTTCTGCATCTGCCTTCCAGATCCAGTGTGTACTTTACACTAACAGCACATCGCGATTTGAATGCCAATTTCTCATTGGAAATAGTTGGTCTGTATTTAGATCTCATAAAACCTATAGTCGGAAGTTGACGCGCTCACCCACGTTGCTCCGGACGCGGGCGGTTCCCTGTAAGGCCCAGCCCTGGAAGGCCTGGGTGTGATTCCCAGCCCCTGAAACCCTGGCGTGAGTGCAGGCCTGTGGGCCCAGCTCTTCCGGGGCTCAGGCAGAGACTGCGACATAGGGAGACCCCGTCTAAAGCACATGCACATACACCACGGACAAAACGCTTCCCACACACAGAATCATTCAACAACTGAACCCATCCCGCTTCCCACGGAGTCAGGCCCAGCAGCCGCGGTGCGGGCGGGTGCCACTGCGGGACCCTGGAGACGCATGGGGAGGGCCGGCTTCGGGCTCCAGGTTGAGCTGAGGATGCTGGGCTCCCCGAGGACTTCCGGGACCCGGCGTGAGTGCAGATCCTGACGACGGCTTGTCAGGGGGTACCTGCTTCTCTGCCGCGGTGTCATAAAAGAATTTCATTAAAATCAGTTAAATGCACCTGAATCGCCACTTCCGCAGGGGCCCTAGCCACACTCAGAACCGGTTATCACCCATGGCTGGTGGAGCCCGTGGGGCACAGCTCCGGCCACGGCACACCACATTCTTCCCAGAGTTTCAGCGCAGGTTTCCAGCTCCCGGAACACCCGAGAGGCCTGGTCACGGGGTCTACACGGCAACGCGGCTCACCCGTCTAGCCTCAGCTCTGCCCACTTCTGTTATTTTTAAAGTTTATTTATTTCCTCTGAGAAAGGAGAGAGAGCGAGAGACAAAGAGCGCCCAGCAGGCTCTTGACCCCACAATTGCCCAGCTCAGCCACCCGAATCATGGGTGTGCACGTACCCTTGCACCCGCAGGTCACCCATCAGCGACCTGGGCCCTCCCCGTGGTCAGCTGTGCAGATCCCTATGTTCACACCGCACTACCACCGGCGCCCTCCCCTCGTGGGAGAGCCCTGCGCTCGGACTTCTCTCCCCTCCTGAAGCTCCCCTTGCCCGGAGCTCCCACCCCATGCCGTCGGAATGTGTGTCTCTGCAGCCTCAGGGTCTCCTGCTCAGAGCCAAGCACACCACCGTGGGCTGCTCTGTGGCGCTACGCAGCCCCACGGCGGGAGCTCAGCCGTCAGTAGTAAGCGCTACTTCGATTCCCCTTTAGCTGTGCTGACGTGCAGGTATATGCACGGGGCGGAGGGGTCACCCTCCACGGGCCTGCCATGCCTTGACCCTCCTCCAGTCATCTGTCTGACCCTGGGTGCTTGCCCACATGCCCACATGTCTGACCGGGCCCAGGATTCAAACTGTGGTCCCCATGTGGGATCCAGCTGCCCTGGAACAATGTGTGACCTCTATGCCCGGCACCGGCCTTGCGTGCCTTTTTTCCCTTTTTTGTAAAGAGAGATTTTTGCTCTAGGGCACTCCCTAGAAAGACAGAGAAACAGAGAGAAAGCAAGAAGTCGCCCCTCAGGAGGGATGGCCACACCACAATCCCTTCTCTCTCCTCTCGTGAGTTTGGGCACACATGCACACGTGCCTGCAGTGAGTTTGAAGCTGCTGGGTCCAGGACTCAAGTCAGTCAACTACGTGGGAGTCCAGCACCATAACCATCACGCCATCTGCTGGTCCCTGGCCTTGGACGCTTTTTAAAATAAACATGTTTATGGGAACCAGCAGTTAGCGTAATGGCTATGTCGCTGGACTCCCACGTAGTCGACCGCAGTTCGCGTCCCGGACCCGGTGGCTTAAAACTCAAGCCGGGCGCGTGTGTGTGCGTGCCCAAGATCCCGAGAGGAGAATGGAGGAGAAAGGATTGTGGCGTGACCATCCCCCGTGGGGGGTGATTTCTCACCTTCTGTCTCTATGTCTCTCTCTGTCTGCCTGGCGAGCGCACGCGCCCTATAGCGAAAACCTCTCAAAAAAATAAAAAATAAAAAATAAAAAATAAAATAAAAATAAACGTGTTTAATGTCGAGGGTAGATTCCATACTTAGAACAGCGCCTGGCCCACAATGTGGGATATGTAAATATTTGAAAGAGCACTGTGTCCTGCAGCAGGGGGGAGGTGTAAAGTACAACAGATGGCCGCCCCATGGCCTGAGGTTCGGGCGGGCTGCGAGGCCCTACGCCTCGGGGCGCCGTGTGGGTGAGAGGCCCAGGGAGGCTGCTCGGAAGGAAGCCAGACAGGTGCTCTTTTGCAACGAGGAAGTAGCGGCCGTTAGGCTGAACGTGGGGAGGACCGCCTGGCGCACTAGGCTGCTCGGAGCAGACACCGACCTGGGGACGACGTGGGTCAGCCAAGCGAGTCAGAGTCTTCTCTGGTCGGAAAGGCCCTGCGAGCTCTGCCCAGCACCTGCCTGGCCTGGGAGCAGCCCTCCCAGGGTGGCCAGTGGCCAGGCGCTGTCCCCAGTCTCTACGTCCGTCTGAGAACAGGCACCTCCCGCTGACACCCCGAGCCCACCCAGCCCACCACATGTCACTGCTCTGACCCTGGGCGGGGTCCTGGGGCCTCACCTGTCCTTCCTGCCCTTTCAGGCAGAGGACACACGTGCTCCCACTACGACAACGCTCCCCGTGTTCTCACGCTGCAGCTCCCTGGGCTCCGGAAGCTGCAGCCTCAGTCCGGGCGGCCGGTCCCTTTCTGTACCGCGTATCCCGAACTGGGTCCCGAGCAGTCTCCATCCTGCTTTAGCTCCCTGCCTGGCACCCCACGGTGACCTGCCCCAGGGAGTGGGGCGGGCTCCCCTTCCTCCACGCAGATGGAGACCAGATGCATTTTCACGGGTAACTTCTGCCAGATCCCCAAGATAAAAATGGTAATCTACCCTAAGACCACGTAAAACACCCCAAGTATGGACACATGATAACCCGAAGTCAGCCTGTTTCCATGCTACGGAAGGGCCTGGGTGTGAAGACACGGGCGGGGTGGGCTGCCCTTTGGCAGGTGTGCCCAGGTGGGGGCTCTCTCAGAAGCAGGGAGAGGCTCTCAGGGAGCCCCTGTGGATGGCACGCTCCAGGGCGCACAGCCAGAGACGGGGCTCCAGGGCTTGGGAGCTGAATAGAAATTCAGATTCATGATCGCCACGTACAGCGCCCATATGTCCCAGACAGGCTGGGACAGACCTGAGAGCGAATGTTCTGTCCCATTTTCAGAGCATGTTTCAGACCATATGTCCACATTTATGTGTAAGAAATACAGTATTCATTTCTTTAACGAGAAAGTAGGCCCAGAGCTCCGAGAACTGCTCCGGAATCTAAATTGTGCCTCTCTCCACCTCTCTCCGTGCTAACGCGAATGCTCAGTGTCCTGGCAGGCCCAGCCCACCTGGGGAGCCACCGCGTGGTCCAGACGCTCAGCCCGCCAGGAGCCAGGTGGACCGCCGCCCTGACACGCCATGCCACCCCAAGCCAGGTGCGAGGCGAGTCCCTCCCATTTCCTGAGTTCTGTGGCAGTAACTGATGTGATGGGGCCCCGCTTGCTCCGAGCAAGCAGCTCAGTCTCTCTCTAAGCAGAGTTCTCTGGGTGTCTCCTAAAATTGGCGCGTTCCCTCTCCCTTCTGCTTCTGAGGGTGGTTTACACACACGTGTACCTAATTGCACAGTAACGGACATAGAGGACGAGGAGCAACTGACTGCCTTCCCCACGGGTCACTCGGGACAGTACTTCGTGCCCTCACTGCAGGCCTGCCTCCTCCCAGGAAAGGGCGTTCTTTACAACCGCTGCAAGCAGCACAGTGTAGCGTGTACAGCGGGGTTCCCTAAGGCCCCCGGGAATTCTGAAGGTCAAAGTTGAATGCCCTGAGACAGTCATGTCACTAAACAAAGATCCCCAGAGACCGCTGGGCAGAGACCGCCCAGAAAATGTGTATTCACATAAAAACAAAAATACACTCCGTCATCGGGTGATTATTCACTTTCAAAACAAGATTCATGCCCCAGTTCAAATGATGTGTTACAATTTGATGAATTTATATCTGTATTTATTGAACGGTTTCTTATTAAAGGAAAGTTGAAAATCTGATAGCGATAATCTAATTATAATATCTAATTACAGAATGAAATAAATCACTAAAACCAGTCTAATGAGTCTTAAATGCTAATTAATATTCAGACAAGAAGCTGGGATTTTGACATCCCAGTCATGCAGTGAAAACAGGGGCACGTCTCAGCACACGGGGCCTCACGTCCTTCGAAACCTGGCGGGCTCTGTTCCCTGGGCTCGGTCAGCAACGTCCCCACCGTCCCTACCAGTGCCGGGGCCCCTCAGCACGCGGAGTCAGAGGGCGGAATCTGCTGCAATTGCGGAGGGACCCTGCAGACTGCTGCAGAGCAATGGCTTTTATCAGTGGCGGGTGGAATGGAGGGGTCTCCTGAGCGAGGTAGAGACAGTGCAAGGGCTGCATGAGTGACATCGAAGTTGCCAGTGTCCCCAGGCACTTCCCTTCCTGGGTTTCTGGGCCGAGAGGGGAGGCCTGGGCCACACCGCTCACCACTGCCCAGAGGGCCCCCAAGGGCCGTTGTTCTGAGACCCCGGCGTTAGGAATCCCGAGGCCCCGCCTCCCCCCGGAGCGTGTTGAACCAGGAGCAGGTGTGACCGCTCACATACGCCATACGTGTGACTACGGGCTCAGAGGTCAGGGTGCGGCCCCGAGGCTGGCAGACAGCGTCAGGGCGAGGTCCCCGCCCCTCCATCCACACCCCGCCAGGGTATGTTATGGCGACTGGCCCACAGGAACCGGGAAGTGAATAATTCTCGAACTCGTCAAGGACTTCAGAAAAGCAGCATCTTTTAAAACTTATCTAAAACTGGATTTAGGTCATGCCTGGCAGCATCCACCAAGCAACCCCCGTCGTCTCCACGCTCCTTGGCAGCGGCGCAGCTGATCTTCAAACAACAGATTGGACGGGGTGCCACTCTTTCCTTGCCGCCTGCTGCAGAGTAGGTGTCAGAGCTCCGGGCAGATCCAGAGACACTGCAGGGTCCTACAGAACTATCTAGTGCCAGGACAGGCCCCCGATCACGGAGGGTCGCTCCGACCTTGGTGTGCTTTGTTCACAAGTGCAATTCACACGCGGAGAGGCAGGCGGGGTCCGGGAGCACCATTCATCCCGAGGGTGTGCCACCGTCCTGCTCCAGAGCATTGCCCCTCGGCAGTGTCCTGTGTCTTGTCTGAGGCCATGAGCTGAGAGGCCCAGCTTCAAGTCGTCCTCCGTGCACTGCGATTACACGACCCTCTTCCCAGCCGGGAGCACTGGGTCTCCTGTTCCACTCAAGTCACTTAAAATGCAAAACAAAACAAGAGCCCTTTGTGGGGTTAGCCCCGGTCACAGAGGGCTGTAGCGAGGGTAACCTGTCCCTTCCCAGGGAACAGCCCTCACTCTGCACGGCCCGTTGGCTCAGATGTCAGACTCACGGGATACCATTCAGCCCTCACACCATCTGCAGTGGCCGCGCCTCTGCCCGGAGCCCTGTGTGGGCCCCGGCATCCCGCGTGCTTGTCCCTGACGCAGAGCCTGGCACTGCAGCCGGCCGCAGCCTCCTGGCTCACCCTCACTCCCGGGACGCTCACGACGGGGCGGCGTGGAAGCAGAGGGCATCCCAGGTGCTCGGTCTGTGCTTACTGGGTAAAAGAAGGACAAAAAGTGTATCCCGCTCATTTAAAAGCATGCACGTGCGTGTGCTATGTGTCAGACGTGCTCTCGGTATGCAGACGTGTGGGTCTGAAGCCGAGGTGCCTGTCCACGTGGAGGTCACGTTCTGCTGTGGAGGAAGATAAAAGCAGGTATAACACACGTAGTTGTGCGGCATGTTCGAAAGCGACAACTGCTGGAGAGGAGACCTGGGAGTCGGGCACGCAGGGCAGGGTGCTGGGAGGGGCCGCGCCAGACCAGAGGGAAGGCTGGGCTCCGAGAGTGATGTGGGAGCCAACGGGGCAGGCCAGGGCATCCTGAGTGCCTCGGGGGGCTTTCCGGCAGCACAGCAAGAGCTGGCAGGGGCTGGAGGGTAGAGGCTGTGGGTCAGGCTCAGAAGAGCAGGGGGACCCACAGGGACAGGTGCTCAGGAAGCACTGGGTGCCCTGCACAGCTCCAAACTCAATCGGGACATCTCCGGGCTGACTGCATAGGACGACTGGGTGGGAAGATTTCCGATCTTAGGAGAAAAGCAACAGTGACTACCACGTTCAGCAATCAGAGAGCGGGGAACTTAATGGGCAAGCCACCAAGAATCACAAATAAGAGGAGGAATCAGTTCTAAACTGAAAATAGACAACTTCAATTTTACACACCATCCAGAATTGCCAAACTATTTAAAGAAATAAATGATGACATATCTGTAAGATTAAATACTCAAGCGATTTTAAATCATGTTTAGAAAAATAATTAATGCAATAAGAAAATGTGCATTAAATAATGTAAAGTGACTAAAGAACCTTGTTTAATAATATACACAACACATTTTAATCTTAGGTTTAAATTGTTCATAAATGCATTTTAATGCCTGGAAAAATGAACACTTTACAGTACAAAGGTGAATTTTTATATGCTTTGTTGTTCTCTTCTATATTCTGCAAATTTTATAAAATGAATGGGTATAGTTTTAATGTACGGAAACAATACTTTCGGGCCAGCAGTTGGTGTGGTGGTTAAGGGCGCCGCACTCCCACATGGCTGACTGCAGTTCAAGTCCCAGACCTGGCGGTTTGCTTTCTTTCTTTCTCTGTCCCTCTCTGGTCAAATTAAAACAAACGCTGGACTCCCACGTAGTCGACCGCGGTTCGCGTCCCGGACCCGGTGGCTTAAAACTTAACGCCGGCGCGTGTGCGTGCGTGCCCAAGATCCCGAGAGGAGAATGGAGGAGAAGGGATTACGGCATGACCATCCCCCCTGGGGGGTGATTTCTCACTTTCTGTCCCTCTGTCTCTTGCTGTCTGGCGAGCGCACACGCCCTATAGCGAAAACCTCTCAAAACAAAACAAAACAAAACAAAATAAAAACAAAGAAATAAAGGAAATAAAATAATTCTTTAAAAAAATACTATTATAAAAGAGCAAAATCTCTGAAACAGAATCCAACAAATACTTTTAAAAGCCAAGAGCAGCCTTGCACACTGGGAAAGGAAAGCTTCATTTGACAAGAGTTGCCGGGCCATCCCAGACTTGGTTGAATAAAACCCAGACCTTCCCTTACACCACACGTTAAGACACGTTCACATCATACTCAGTTGTGTGCAAAACATTCTTAAAGAAAATAAAGTTAAACCCATAATTGCCTTCTGGGTAATAAAAATGAGTTGAATTGACCACATACATTTACATGTTATTATTTTTTAGTAATGTAAACAAATTTGAAAACTTCTCCAAGTTCATAGCTACCAAAAGGATTAATACAAAAATGTGAAAATAAGGATGGAAGAGTCATAATTTATTTGGCAGAGAGAATGAAGCTATGAATAAAATACCTGTATGAGGTGATGTCAAAGAGAAGAAGGCTGACTTGCCAAGTCTAGATAGATTAAAACAAAAACTGTAGGAGGCATAGGACTATTTGCTAGGAACAAATACTTAAAAATGTGGGAGTGGCTTTGGAACTTGGTTATTGACAGAGAGTGGAGGCATTTGGAGGACCAGGCTAGGAAAAGCTTAGACTACATTAAGGGTGCTTCTGTCAGGGAGTCAGATGAGCAAACTAGTGTCAGTTTGGAACTTCTTAAAGACTGAGGAAAGGTAAACGACTAGGATACTGATGGAAATATGGATAGTAAAATCATTGTTAGAAGGTCTCAGAGGAAAATGAAAACTTATGGAAAATTGAAGGGTTATTTTATGTTGCCTTGTTGCAAAAGTTTGGCTGCACTGTTGTGTGGTATCCCAAATTTAAGAGTCATGATGATCTGGCAAATAAATCTTGAAAGCAAAATATAAAAGGATCTGTGGAGTTGCTTTCAGAAGCTTGCAGTGAAATTAAAGGGCAGAAAAATGACTTAAAGACACACTGATAATTAAAAGGGAAGCAGAGCAGAAAATTTTGAAAAATTGACAGCTTTATCATGCAAATAATGAAAAAACAATGTGTTTGGCAGGGAATGTTAAAAGCATGGCCAATAAACTAGCATTACAAAGATTAGCATTAATTGAAGGGATTCAGGTGCTAACTTGCAAGACAATGAGAGCAAAGCCCTAAGTGTACTTCTGAGATCTTCAAGGCTGCCCCTCCCATTACAATCCCGAAGTACTAGGGCATGGCGATCCCCCCTGGGGGTGATTTTTCACTTTCTGTCTCTCTGTATCTGTCTTTCTGACCTTTCCAAAAAAACACACCTGTATGCTAGTGGGGCCAGGACACCTGGAACGCCACCACGCAGTGCACTAGGAAGGTCTTCCTCGTCTGCCACTGAACCTCCCATTCCCTGGGCAGATGTGCATACAAACAGCTCCCACCAGTCCAGACATGGGACACTCCAACCGTGCCCACCCACAGCCCATGCCCGGCTGCCAGAGGGTGTCTGCAGCCACTTCCCAACTGGGCCCATGACTGCACCAAGGGATGCGTGCACCCTGACCACCCAGACTTGTACTCGCACAAGAGGACAACCCTCCCCCCACCTGGCCCTGCAGTAATGCAAGAGGACATGCACAGCCCCCCACTTACCCACGTGCAATGAACTGCCATGGAGGTATGCCATGGTAAGAGTCAGGTGTTGGAGGGGACAACTTCCTTCCTCTCCAGGGACTGCACACAATGGGCTCGCTAACCGGCTACCCACTGCTGAGTTACCTCTCCTCAGCCAGCGCTTGCATGCCTCCTGTGCCACCTACCCAGGGCAGGGCAGGGCAGGGCACTATGCACCTCAAGGTGGTGTCTTCACTCAGCTACATCCCCTGGAGGAAGATCCCACTCTCTTTGTAGGGGCAAAGAATTCACTCTACAAGCCTGACATTAATTCAAGAGAAACCATCACTTCTACAAGAAGCTCAGTGCACATTAACCTCACCTAGAACCCAAAACACAAGCCTGGGGTCCTTGTAGACCCCTGTGGTATCTCTTAAAATGCATAGTCTTCTTCTTCTTCTTCTTTTTTTTTTTTTTTTTTTTTTAGATATTTTTGCTACAGGGTGCGTAAGCTCGCCAGAAAGACAGAGAGAGACAGAGAAACAGAAAGCAAGAAATCACCCCCCAGGGGGAATGGCCACACTGCAATCCCTTCTCCTCCATTGTCCTCTCAGGATCTTGGGCACGCATGCACATGGCCCAACCTGAGTTTAAGCCACCAGGTCTGGGACTCAAACCACAGTCGACTACATGGGAGTCCAGCGACACAGCCGTTATGCCAACTGCTGGTTCCAAAATGCATAGTCTTCTATACTGAGCCCAACCAGAAACATAGCCAATATGGTTTGCTCAACTAATACTAAAGGACACAGCCATTTGAAATAATAAAGGGTCAAATAAAATAATAATAAGGTACTGCCACTATGAAGTCTAATGCACATATTAGAAAGAAGTGATACTCTAACAGACACCAATCAATATGGTGACAAAAGAAACATGAATAAACAAGGAAATATTTTTCTACCAAAGGTATATACACCCCAAAAGTCACACACTAACAATAAACAGAATACATTAAACCGCAGAAATGTTGAAAATGAATTTCAGAATATTGATTATAACAAAACTCAGAGAACACAGATAATTTCAGTAGATGAGAAAAACAATGCACGATATGGAAGAAAGACATAATAGATACGTAGACCTATTTTAAAAAGAATCAGAAAAGATACCTGAGATAAAGAATACAATTCGAGAAATAAACACAATTATATAGAGAGCATCAACAAGTTAGACCATGCAAAAGAATCTCTGAATTTGAAGATACAACTTTGAAACAACTCAAACCAACAAAAACGAAGAAAAGATACATGAAAAAGTAAAGAGAACAGGAGGGAACTCTGACACCCGTCAGTCTACTGAATACCCACGTAATGGGAATGTCGGGAGGGAAAGAGGGGAAGAGGGGGGGGAAACACATAGAAGTTCTATTTCATGAAATATTAACTGAAAACTTTCCAAGTCTATAAAGAGACACAAGCATCTAGATTCAGGAAATTCGAAGAATTCCAAATAGACAACATAAGAAGATCTTCTCCAAGCACATTACAATCCAGTGAGAGAAGTCAAAGATAAAGGGAAGATGGCTGGAGAGAAGCATCGGGGTACATCTAAAAATATCCCACCAGACTAACCTCAGACGTCTCGCCAGAAACTTTGCGGGCCAGAAATGAATGTGATGATGTACTGGAAATTCTGAAATAAAAACAGTTTCAACCAAGAATACTAAACCCAGTAAAATCGCCTTCAAATTTAAAGGAGAAACAAAATCACTCTCAGGGAAACACTTAAAGGAATTCCCCGACATGAATTCGGGTGCATTGGATCGCCAAGGCATACTTAAGGGATCATTACATCTAGAAATGAAGGCAGCAGCACCATGGGAACGGGATGGCATAGAACTCTCCAGTAGAAAAACCACACGAAGAAAGAAAGAGGTTTGGGGGCCCGCAGGAGACGTGCCGGCTGCTGGCACTGGACTCCCACACGGCCAGCTGTGGCGTGGTCCCACACCTGGCACCTTGCTGGCTCTCTTCCCTCCCCACTGTGTCCCACTCTGATCAAATTTAAAAATTAATTAATTAATTGAAAAATTAAATTAAAAAAAAGAAAGAAAGAAAATGATTCTATCCCTACCACTGTCAAAAACTAGCAAGAAGCAAAGACACACAGAAGAAAATGGGAAATGAGAAACACACAGGCAGCAACCAACCAGGAAAGCTGCAGCCCACTATGTACACACCGGTAATGTGGAGTGTAAGTGGGTTCACCTACCCAGTCTAAATAGATAGCTTGGCCAAATGGATGTTTTAAAAAGGAATCACCTGCGTGCTGCTTTCGAGAACACACCTCACGGACAAAGACGTAACTGAGATTGGAGGACTATGGAGTCACTCTCGGCACGCGGCAACCAGAAAACCAGCAGCTGCTCTTTTAATATCAGACAACAGGGACTTCCAGCTGCAATGTGTAAAGAGAGACAAAGGAGGTCATCACATAGCACTGAAAGGGTTAACTCACCAAGAAGACATAGCAACTATAAACACTTACGCACGCAACGTTAGAGCACCCATACGTCAAACAAAGATGGCTGAAACTGAAGGAGGTGACAGGCCCTAGCACATTAATTGCTGGGACTTCAATACCCTCTCACTGGGTAGGTCACCTAGACAAAAAATAGACAGACACTGAAGTTAAGCGATACCCTAACCCAAACGGATGAAAGCCGTCTACAGAACAAGGGGCACACATTTTCATCAGTGGTGCATGAAACATCTTCTAAGATGGACCACGTACGAAGACGTAAAGTGAGCCTCTACAAATTCAAAAGACTAAACATCATCTCTGGCATATTCCCTGACCATCACAGAATTAGAATAGAAATCAAATAATAGAAATCAAAGAACTTTAGAAAATACATAGTTATGTGGAAAGTGAACCATATGCTCCTGAGTGATTTTAAATCTGCTGAAGAAATTAAGAATGAAACTAAAAATTTCTTGAAACAAATGATAATAAAAACAAGGCACTCCAAAACCTTTGATATTGAACAAAAGCAGTACAAAGAAGAAAGTTTATAAGTTTATAGCAATCCGTGTTCATACAAACACACACAATGCCTCCCCTCCAAATGATGGCAAATAAGCTACCTAGTGGTGCCTCTCTGGGAGCCACAAAAGCAAGAATAAGCTTAAACCAAAAAAATAATAAAAAGCTGAGAAGAAATAAATAAGAAAACTCAAGAGTAATATTTTAAAAATCGATGAAAAAAAAAGCAGGTGCTTTGAGAGAATAAACAAAGTTGACAAATGATTAGCAAGGTTAACTAAAAACAAATAGAAAGAAGACTAAGATAAGTAAAATCAGAGATGAAAAAGGAGACATTACAGGGCTGGCAGGTGGCATAGTAGTTAAGGGCAATGGACTCACACATGGCTGACTGCAGTTCAAGTCCTGGACCTGGTGGCTTGCTTTCTCACTGTTCCTCTCTCTCTCATTCTTTCTCTCACTCTGTCCCTCTCCAGTCAAATTAAAATAAATAAATAAAGTTAATAAAAATATTCTTTTAAAAAAGGGACATTATAACAGATATCACAAA
Organism: Tupaia tana; assembly: GCA_026018925.1. Taxonomy (NCBI): domain Eukaryota; kingdom Metazoa; phylum Chordata; class Mammalia; order Scandentia; family Tupaiidae; genus Tupaia; species Tupaia tana. Next base: position 222,653,810 of record JAKSZU010000003.1, read on the forward strand.
CATGCAAAAAATCATAGGGATTGCTGCAAGCAATTATATACTAACATACTGGGAAACCCAGAATAGAGGGACAAATTCCCAGATACATACAGCATACCTAGATTGAACCAGGGTGATACATAAAACCTGAACAGAACCATCCCAACTAACAAACTGATGTTGTAATGAATGGTCTCCCAACAACGAAAAGCCCAGGTTCAGATGGCTTCTTTTCTGAATTCTGCAAATCTTTTCATGAAAATTTACCACCAATTTTCCTCGAACTATTTTAAAAGATGTAAATGTAATTTGATCAGAATTGCATTAAATTTATAGATTAATTTGTATAGAATTGATCTTTTGATTATATTAATTCTTCCATTTCAGAAGCATAGGATATTGTTCTTCCACTCTTTTGTATCATTTTTTTTTTTGAGAGATTTTTGCTACAGGGCGCATACATACACTCGCCAGACAGAGAGAGACAGAGATACAGAAAGCGAGAAATCACCCTCCAGGGGGGATGACCATGCCTCAATCCCTTCTCCTCCATTCTCCTCTCGGGATCTTGGGCACGCATGCACATGCGCCCGGCGTGAGCCACCGGGTCCGGGACTCGAACTGCAGTCGACTACATGGGAGTCCAGCGACATAGCCATTACACTAACTGCTGGTCCCTCATTTTCAATTTCTTTTGTATTAATTTTTCATATTTTCTTTATAGAGGTCTTTGACATCTTTGGTTAGGTTTATTATTAGTATCTTATTGTTTCTGTAGCTACTGAATTATGGGATCCTGCCACTGTGTTGTATTAATTTATCAATTGCAGGAGGTTTTATTTCCCCCTTTGTAATTTCTTGTGTTTTCTATGTATATAATCTGCACAAAGAGATATTTTCACTTCTTCTTATTTGAATGACTTCTATTTTATTTTCTTGACATTGCAGAATTAGAAAAAGAAGTCACAGAATCTATCTGGAAACATAAAAGGTCCCATTATCACCAAAGCAATACTGTGCAAAAAGAATGGAGCAGGAGGCATTTGACTCTCTCAGTCCAAAATATATTACAAAGCTGTGGTAATCAAAACAGAATGGTACTGGCACAAAAACATGCATGGAGAGCAATGGAACAGAATAGAGAACCCAGAAATAAACTCCAAAACACACAGCCAACTGGTTTTTGACAAAGTAAACAACACAGTCCAGTGGGGAAAGGAAAATCTCTTCAGAAAATGGTGCTAGAAAAACTGGATATCCACCTGCAGACAAGTGAAACTGGCTCCCTATCTCTCACTATTAACAAAAATCAACTCAAAATGGATCAAAGATCTAAACATAAAATATCAAACTATAAAAAAACTAGTTGAAAACACAGGGGGAACACTTGGAGACACTGGAGTAGGCAAAGACTTCCTAAATAACACACCTAAAGTACAAGGCAATAATCTCAAAAATAGACAAGTGGGATTACAACAGGTTAAAAAACTTCTGCACAGCAAAAGAAACAATGATTAGAGTGAATTGACAACCCTCAGAATGGGAGAATATATTTGCAAACTATGCCTCACTCAGCTGGAAAAACACTTGCACATCCATGTTTATTGCAGCATTATTCATAATTGCTAAGACATAGAATAAACCCAAATGTCCCAGAACAGATGAATAGATGGAAAAAAAGTGAGGCACATCTACTCCATGAAAGACTACTCAGCCACCAAAAAATAAGTAATAAAATAAATGAGAGAGAGACCCTGGCATTTAGTAGAAAGCAGACAAATATGGAAGACTTAATGCTAAGTGAAGCAAGCCAGACTATGAAAGAGAAGCATTGCATGTCCCCACTTAATATACACCAAATGTCTGCACTCTGTGACAGAAACGGAAAGACTGGAAGGTATAAAAGCAGGGAGAGCATCTTCAGATGCTAGCGACAGTGTGGGAGGAGGGTAGACCATGTAGGAAGAGAGGAAGAAAATAAAGAGGGGTGGACAAAGTAGAATGTTCAATGGACACAAAAGTGGAAAATTATTTGTTGATGATAATGTGCATGATAATATCTCTGGCTAGGCTAATAAGCAGCATACTCATCCTGGAAAGTCTATTTTGTATGCTGTCAAGATGTATAGTAATTAAATGTAAATAAATAAATAAGGTTTAAACAAAGAGATTTCATTTCACTGAAAAAATTCCAAATATAGGAAACACTTTAAAATTCATTTTATGAAGCCACCATCATCTTGGAATCAAACACAAAGATATAACAAAAAAAATTACAGACTATTATCCTTGATGAATATTGGTACAAAAATTCTCCATAAAACATTAACAAGCTGGGACCAGCAGTTAGCATAATGGCTATGTCGCTGGACTCCCACGAAGTTGACCATGGTTCGAGTCCTGGACCTGGCGGCTTAAACTCACGCCGGGCACGTGTGCGTGCGTGCCCAAGACCCCAAGAGGAGAATGGAGGAGAAGGGATTGCGGTGTGGCCATCCCCCCGGGAGGTGATTTCTCGCTTTCTGTCTTTCTGTCTCTCTCTGTCTGTCTGGCGAGTGCACGCGCCCTATAGCAAAAACCTCTCCAAAAAAAAACATTAACAAACTGAATTCAACACATTAAAAAGAGTATACACTATGACCAAGTAGGATTTATCTCAGGGATACAAGGATGATCTGACATATGCAAAACGATAAATACAATTTATCACATTAACAGAAAGACAAATTTATCTGATTAGACCAATTGGTACAGACAAAGACTCAAAAAAATAAGTGCAGAATATATATCTCTTAGCACAATAATGATCATATTTGACAAACCCGCAATTAACGTCATATTCAACATGGAAAAGTTGAAAACTTTCTCTTGCAAAATTGGAACAAGACAAGGATGGTCACTTTCTCCACTCCTATTCAACATTTTATTTATTTTAAGAGAAATTTTTGTTGTAGAGCGTGTGTGCTTAATGGAGACACAGGAAAGACAGGAAGAGAGAAAATGAGAAATCACCTTCCAGTAGGGATGATCATGCCACAATTCTTTCTCCTCTATTCTCAGGATTTTAGGTATGCATGCACATGCTTCCAGCTAGAGTTTCAAGCCACTGGGTCCGGGACTCAAAGCACGGTCAACCATGAAGGAGTCTAGTGCTTTAACCACTATGCCACCTGCTGACACCTCAACGTAGTATTTTAAGTCCTGGCCAGTGCAGTCACACAAGAGAATGAAATGAAATGCATCCAACTTAGAAAGGAAGAGATTAAACTGTTGCTATTTACAGATGATATGATTATATACATAAAAATCCTAACAGGTCTACCAAAAATTCTTCAGTGTGATAAACAAATTCAGCAAAGCCAAAGGATACAAAATCAACATAACAAAATCTTTAGCATTCATGTACACTATCAATGAATGAATTAAAATGCATTAAATGTTAAATGTTAACATGCATTATTACCCAAAGTGGTCTAATAAGCAGCATACTCATCCTGGAAAGTCCATTTTGTATGCTGTCAAGATGTATAGTAATTAAATGTAAATAAATAAATAAGGTTTAAACAAAGAGATTTCATTTCACTGAAAAAAATTCCAAATATAGGAAACAATTCAATGCAATTTCTATCAAAATTTCAGCGACATTTTTCACAGAAGTAGAAAAATATCATAGAACTTGTCTGGAATCATAAAAGACCCTCTATCACTAAAGCAATACTATGCAAAAACAGTAAAGGCATCTTGCTACCTGACTTCAAAATATATTACAAAACCATAATAAGCACAGAGCATGGTACTGTCACACAGACACACAGACCAACGGAACAGAAAAGGGAATCCAGAAATAAACCTACAAACACATAGCCAATGAATTTTTTGACAAAGCTCAAGGCAATCCAGCAGAGAGAAGATAGTCTTTTCATCAAATGGTGCTGGAAAACCTGGACATCCATCTGCAGAAAAATAAAACTAGGCCTCCATCTTTCATAATCTGTTAAAGTTAACTCTAGATGGACTGAAGACTTAAATATGAAGCCCTAAACTGCGAAACCACTGGCAAAAAAATGCAGGATAAATGCTTCAAGATATTAAAGTAAGCAACGATTTCTTGAATAAGGCCCTGAAGCCAGCACAGTAACACCAAAATAGACGAGTGAGATTACGTTGGGCTAAAAAGCTTCTGTCTATCAAAGGAAATGATAAATAGACAACCCATGGAGTGTGAGAAAATATTGGCAAACAATACTGCAGATAAGGTGTTAATAACCAGACTAAGGAGACGAGCAGCTCACCCTCAAAAAAATGAATAATCCAATAAAAAAGGACAATTGATCTGAACAACTCTCAAAGGAAGATATACAATGGCTAAAAAGCACATGAAAAAGTATTCAGTATTTCTTATCATCAAGAAAATACAAATCAACCCTTCTTGCTGGAGCACCTAACTGCAGTTAGAATGGCTATGATCCAAAAAACGAAGAGTGACCAGTGGGGCCAAGGTCGCAGAGAAAGGGAATGCTCGTGTGCTGCTAGTGGGAATGTCAGCTAGTGCAACCACTGTAGGAAACGCATGTAGGGACCAGCAGACGGTGTAATGGTTACGTCGCTGGGCTCCCAGGTAGCTGGCCATGGTTCAAGTCCCAGACCGGGCTGGTGAGGCAGTGGCTGTAGGACCTCGCAGACTCAGCAGGCTGGGCACAGGCCTAGCAACCTCTGTAGCTGCACTCCCGGGTAAGACACCGGAATGAGGACATGCCTCCACACGTCTGTCCTTGTGGAGTAACGAGAAGCAGCCACAACTCCATCAATCATCTCTTAGTCATGGGAAATGTGGGGTCACCCGTTCCAATTTTAAAAAAGACACATGAATGGAAATACATGAATGCATTATTTGCAAGTGCCAAGTTTGTATACTTGAAAAAACCAGAATAGTCTTGAGTTTTGTTTTGTTTAGAATTAATGAGTGAACTTAGTAAGGAGATGGGATACAAAATCAATGCAAGTAAAATGAGCCGATGTCCACATCTTAGCCGCGTACTAGGGAGTAAAATGAGCAACGTCACGCTACATGAAATAGCATCAATAAATATCTAACGGCACCCAGGAAATGCTAACAGAACAAGTGCAAGGCTTCTGCACGGATAAATACTTACGCTATTGAGAACAAATAAAGAAACGCAAATAGATGTCTACACCGGTCGCCATGCGGGACTGGGAGGGCAACGCTGCAAAGAAGCCGGTCTCAAAATCCATGCATCAACCCAGTGCGCCCTCGCCCCACAGAGAACATGGGTCCGTGTGACTGTGGGTTTCACTCATAAATCAACAGGGTGATTCCAAACGGATATGGCCCCGCAGATGTCAGGGAGCTGAGCCAAGATAGAAAACAACAGAAAGAAGCGGGACATTTAAAGAACACAGAAGTGGAAGATCATCTGAGGAGGGCGATGTGAAGAGCAACGTCTCTGGGCTAAATGCAGTGTCTGGTGTGTCTATCCTGAGGAAATCATTGCATATGCTGTCTGGGTGTACAGTGATTAAATGTGAAACACATGCGCACGCACACACACACGTACACACACACACGCACACACTCACGCACACATAACAAAATAAAGGAAAACTTAAAGCTGGAGGCTTCCAGTGGGAGGCCGTGGAAACCCGCACGCCTGCAGAGTCATCACAATGTGCTATTAGCGCAGGAGAGAAGACAGGTCATCCGAACGATGAGCAGTACCCAGAACCGGCCCCCATGCCTGCATGTACCTGGCTGGTGACAGTGACACCACGGGTCCTTTAGAAGTCGCACTAGCGCTTTGAGTTTTCCATACGTCCAAAGCCATCCACATTCTCATTTCAAACTGTATACCAAATTAACTGAGGGGTATTGCAGGGCTCCGTGTGGCAGCAAAACGACAACCATTAAGGGGACATGCATGTTCATGGCCTTCTAGTGGGAAGTATTTTTAAATAGATTACAAAAAGCATTAGCCATAGATGAAAAAAAAAAGATCAGTTGAAACATATTAAAATTAAGAATTTTGGGGATCAGCAGTTAGTGTAATGGCTATGTTGCTGGACTCTCATGTCATCAACTGTGGTTCAAGTCCCAGACCTGGTGGCTTAAACTCACACCGGGCATGTGTGCGTGCGTACCCAAGATCCTGACAGGAGAATGGAGGAGAAGGGATTGCAGCGTGGCCATCCCCCCAGGGGGTGATTTCTCACTTTCTGTCCCTCTCTGTCTTTCTGGTGAGTGCACATAGCAAAAACCTCTGAAAAAAAAAAATTAAGAATTTTGACCATCCAAAGATACCATTGAAAGACAGTGAAGAGGCAACTTCAAAAAAGGAGGACAAGGGAACCAGCAGTTAGCATAATGGCTATGTCGCTGGACTCCCACGTAGTCGACCGCAGTTCGTGTCCCGGACCCGGTGGCTTAAAACACACACCGGGCGCGTGTGCGTGCATGCCCAAGATCCCGAGAGGAGAATGGAGGAGAAGGGATTGCAGCGTGACCATCCCCCCTGGGGGGGTGATTTCTCGCTTTCTGTCTCTATGTCTCTCTCTGTCTGGCGAGCGCACGCGCCCTATAGCAAAAACCTCTCAAAAAATAAAAAATAAAAAAAGGAGGACACATGGCAAAACGTACGTCCTACAAAGACCTCTGTTATGTCCAAGGAACTGCTACCTACCAGTAATAAAGGGACGGGCTCCCCACAGGAAGACAGATATGGAAAATGGCCAGTAAGCTCTTTTTTTAAAAAGAGATTTTTATTTTTTCCTATAGGACACGTGCAGTCACCAGAGACAGAGGAAGAGACAGAGAGACAGAAAGTGAGAAATCATGCCCCGAGGGGATGGCCACGCCACAGTCCCTTCTCCTCCAGTCTCCTTCCAGAATTTTGGGCAGGCACACACATGTGCTCAGTGTGAGTTTTAAGCCTCTGCTTCCGAGATTCGAACCACCATCGACTCTATGAGAGACCAGCAATGTAACCATTGCGCCAGCTGCTGGTCCCAATAAGCATTTCTTAAGAAAGAAAAGTGTTCAATTTCCAAATTGTTAGAGCAGGTAAGAGTATAAAAGTAACTCAATTTTGTAGAAGTTTCAAAAGGAGAAAAAGAAATATGGACAAATAATTGGAAAAGCAGAAAATATAGATCAGCTTCAAGTAGATAAATATTTAATTTTTAAAATTAGGATACTGAATTAAACCTAATTATATGATATTTTGATAAATACTTATAACTCAAGAATACAGGACTGTCAAAAATAAACCTGAAAAAATATGCGATTTAAATTCTAAAAGAAAGTGTGGCTGTATCGATACCAATGAGACTGAGGTGTGTGTCGTATTAATTAGTAAACAGCAAACGCTCTATTATCCGGAAAGACGTACTGACTTCTGAGCTCCGGTGTGAAGACCTGTGCGTGTCTAGGACACGTGCAGATGCTCGGAGCAGCATTGCTCACGACAGCCAAGAACCGGGAACAGCTAAGATGCCCGTGGAAGGAGGGCGAGTCCATCAGGGCACCAGCACACGCAGCCCCGCCCCAGGTGACGCCCGACAGCGCACACGTGTGCTGGGTGCTCAGTAGAGCAGGGAGTCTAGTAGCCCTGACCTGGAAACCATCGACGAGCCCGACAATAACAGAATGAACAAAACGTGGCATCGTCATACCAGGAAGTCTTACAGAGACAGAGTGAGACAGCTCCAAGAGCGAATATTGTATTTCATACACCGATCTCCCTGCACATGACGGATGGCCTGCAGCTGGCTTTGTGTTCTCACTGCCTAGTTCTTAATTCATACGTAACTTGGGGAGTCCCTCTCCCCACGGACGGTTTATGTGGAATGGAATGTTTTAATGTTTAAGTAACTCTTCCACCCTGGGGTAATTCGGGTGATGCTGATGGAAATTCAGGTGAGGGTGGAGACAGTGACTCTGAGGATGGTCACCGTAAAGATGTCGCCGACGACGTGACGGCAGTGAGCAGTCCAGGGACCGTGCTGGTCCGCAGGGTGGGGGTGACGCTGACGGCAGTCGGGACAGTAGCAGATGAGAGCAATGGCTGCGGTAATGAGAGGTGAAGATTTCTGCGATTTATTATTTATTTCATTCTTTACTCATTCTTAAGTTAATTTTCCCACTGTATTTTCTGTAAAATCACCCTTATCTTCTAAATTTTCAAATTAATTTGCTATGTGTTTTCTGTTATAAATACTTTTATAATAACCCATCTTTTTGGTGATATTCTACGTCTAGTTATAAATTTATTTTCTTTTTATCAGATTAGGAAAACATCTATTTTTATTCTTTCTATGAAATATGGTTTTAATTTTAGTGATTGAATTTACTGCCTTTTTAACATATTTTTGGTTTTACTTTCTATTTAATTTATGCTTATATTTTTGTTGAGATAGTATTTCCACTGTTTTCTTAGCTCATGGAAATGAATATATATTTCATTTGTTTTCAATCAGTGCTATTCTAATAAATGTGTTTCAAAGTAAAACCAGTAGTTCAAGGCTACCTTGATGGCAACACGGGAGTTTTGATTTGTAGTTGTCATTTCCAGTTGTTTCTGAATAGTTTGTTATTTACATTTTGACTTACTCTGTAACACATACATCACCTTAGGGGGTATTTATTAATTCCCAACTTACCATCCTACGTCACTACTTCCTCTTAGAAAATAATCTGCTAGAAGTGACTCCTAAGGTCACTAATAAATCTCAAATTTTTTATCATAAATTTTTTGCATTTTGATGTTAAACCCAACAAATATCAAGAGCCAGCAATGTGCGCACCTTGTACGGGGGTTAAAGGACGGCGGGCTGGTGGGTGTGTGTGCACGGAGAGTAATCAGGCCCTACCCTGAGAGCCGGCAATGTGTGCACCTTGTATGGGGTTAAAGGACGGCGGGCTGGTGGGTGTGTGTGCACGGAGAGTAATCAGGCCCTACCCTGAGAAAATCCATGAAGAGGAAAGCGACCTGGCAGTGCATACGCATCTGAGGACACTGCGGGCCAGCAGTTGCTCTTTTAATATCAGACAACAGGGACTTCCAGCTGCAATGTGTAAAGAGAGACAAAGGAGGTCATCACATAGCACTGAAAGGGTTAACTCACCAAGAAGACATAGCAACTATAAACACTTACGCACGCAACGTTAGAGCACCCATACGTCAAACAAAGATGGCTGAAACCGAAGGAGGTGACAGGCCCTAGCACATTAATTGCTGGGACTTCAATACCCTCTCACTGGGTAGGTCACCTAGACAAAAAATAGACAGACACTGAAGTTAAGCAATACCCTAACCCAAACGGATGAAAGCCATCTATAGAACAAGGGGCACACATTTTCTTCGGTGGTGCATGAAACATCTTCTAAGATGGACCACGTACGAAGATGTAAAGTGAGCCTCTACAAATCCAAAAGACTAAACATCATCTCTGGCATATTCCCTGACCATCACAGAATTAGAATAGAAATCAAATAATAGAAATCAAAGAACTTTAGAAAATACATAGTTACGTGGAAAGTGAACCATATGCTCCTGAGTGATTTTAAATCTGCTGAAGAAATTAAGAATGAAACTAAAAATTTCTTGAAACAAATGATAATAAAAACAAGGCACTCCAAAACCTTTTTTTTTTTTTTGAGAGGTTTTTGCTATAGGGCACGTGCGCTCGCCAGACAGAGAGAGACAGAGAGACAGAAAGCGAGAAATCACCCCCCAGGGGGGATGGCCACGCCGCAATCCCTTCTCCTCCATTCTCCTCTTGGGATCTTGGGTACGCATACACACGCGCCCAGCATGAGTTTTAAGCCACCTGGTCCGGGACGCAAACCGCTGTCAACTACGTGGGAGTCCAATGACATAGCCATTACGCCAACTGCTGGTTCCCCAAAACCTTTGATATCGAACAAAAGCAGTGCGAAGAAGAACCTGCTGGAGGACCTGGAGTCAGCTGCTGTGCAGCCACAGCACAGGAGCCGTGCAGACTAGACTGAGACCAGACTCTGTCCTGTCTCTGACCCCACAGGACCCGGGTCTAGCAGTGAAGTGACGCTGCAGGGCTCCTGGCACTGCTGTCACCTCTGAACCAGCAGGTTCAGGACAGACCCTGGGTAGCCAGGGTGGCACTCAGGCCTTGGCGTTCGGGATCAGAATTATCAATGACAACAGGGGAGCCAGCGGTGGGCTCTGAAACCGAATGGCAGCTCTGAAGGTAAACCAGGAAAAATCTCATCCCCAGAGGGCAGGAATTTGTGCCGGGGCAGTGATTTCACCATTACCCCATTTAATTCACCAGCCAGGGCCTGCAGAGAAACCAGGCCGGTTCTGAAAGGACAGTCCTCGAGAAGTGGAGTGCAGAGTGACCCCGGCTGCAGTGCAGGGGCCGCGGCTCGGCATGGCACCACGGGAAGCCCTGGCTGGGGAAATGCGCCATCTCCGTCCGAGAAGGCGATCAGTGACCCGTGTGATCCGTGCAGCTCCGACAGAACACCCGCCACGGGCAGGTCGTAATGGACCCCGTGCTTTTGCTCAGTTCTGGAGGCTGGGACGGCCAGCGTCGGGGTGCCGGCGTCAGTGAGGGCCTTCTTGCTGCATCATCAGACGTCAGGAAGTGAGGCGGAGGAGCGCAGAGCAGACCAGGCCTGCCCTTCTGTAGCAACGTCAGCCCCTCATGGCCAGCCCTGCTCAGGTGGCCCACCTGCTTTTCCTTTTCCTATCTCTTTGATTTTTTTTTTTTTTTTTTACTTTTTATTATTATTATTTAAAATTTCCAAGCAACACTTGCCAGAGAGGGACAGAGAAACAGAAGAGAGCGAGGAGTGGGAGGGAGCGGTGCTCACTCAGCCAGGTAGGCCAAGGCACCTGGCCGGCTGCATCAGCCGGTCTCCGCTGGTGGTGATGGGCATGTGAACGGAGAGCCCGCCCTGGTAGGAGTGCGGCAGCCAGGCCCAACAGCCTGGGCTTGCACCGGCCAGGGCTAGCCTCGCTCAGGCTGCCCATCGCCCGGGTCACCCCCACGGACCTGTGCTAACCCTGACGCTGTGCTGCTTGCTAAGATGACGGGACGCGCAGGGCCTTGCCCCTCCAGGTCACACTGTCCCAGAGCGCGGTCCACTCTGGCAGGAGTAGACACACATGCCACGCCCACGTCCCGCTCTCTGTCTGCGGGCCTCAGCCAGCAGAGCCTGCAAGGACTTCTGGAGCTTCCGCTCTGATGGCGGGAACCCCTTCACGCTGTCCGACCTGCACCTCCTTCACAGCGGGACACGGAGCAGGCCTGGGTGAAGCCCAGCATGGCGCTGCGCACATGCGGACGCCGCCCCGGAGGCCCAGCACACGGCTGCCGGAGCGCCAGGGGAGCCGTCCCCGCTGTTGGGGCTGCCCAAGGCTACGTGCTGAGGTGCACCCTGTGTGACCCCACACCTGTGCGGTGCCACGGCTCCAGCTTGGAAATCGCGGGATGGGACCAGGAAGGGTCCTCGTCACTTCCATCTCCATGACCCCCTGGGGGAGCGAGTTCCCACCTCCTCCGCGCTGGGCTCTGTGTGAACGGAGATGCCAGTTCCAAAGGTGGGCGCATCCGAGAGGAAACAGCATCCCCAGGGGGTGACCGGCCTGGGGTCTTTGTGTCTGCACAAAGGGCAAGACGTTTGCCATCCTGTCCCAGGGAAATGGTGCTTCTCAGCAGGAGGCGAGGCTGCTCCTGGGGTGGGAGACGGGACCGAAACCCAGCTCATCTGTACTGGGTCTCCTCGGTTCTTGCCCAGGAGGGATGGTAAATGGACAAGCGCGACAACCCAGGTTCAGAACGGCCCATGACCACGGCGGATCCCAGCAGATGTGCGACGGGTGTCCTGCGTCTGGGCCGGCACTGGGTAACACGGACTGCAAGAGCCGCCGTGTGCGCTGTCGTGACATAGCACGTGTGCGCGCGCAGTGAGGCAGGGAGGGCAGGGAAAGTGAGAAATCACCCCCGGGGTGGCCACGCTGCAATCCCTTCTCCTCTTAGGATTTGGGGCACACACATGCACCCTGCTTGATTCTTTTTTTTTTCTTTTTGAGAGGTTTTTGCTATAGGGCACGTGTGCTCGCCAGACAGAGAGAGACAGAGAGATAGAAAGTGAGAAATCACCCCCCAGAGGGGATGGCCACGCTGCAGTCCCTTCTCCTCCATTCTCCTCTCGGGATCTTGGGCACGCACGCACACACTCACCCTAATGCCCTCCCTGTGACCCACACGCACACCCTAATGCCCTCCCTGTGACCCACACGCACACCCTAATGCCCTCCCTGTGACCCACATGCACACCCTAGTGCCCTCCCTGTAACCCACACGCACACCCTAATGTTCTCCCTAGGTAAGGGCCTCCCCTTGGTGGCTTCACACCCCAGACGCTCTTGCTCGATAAACTCCCCTCTCCGTCGGAGAGGGTTCCTTCCCGAGTGCACTCGGAGCCAGGAGGCATGGAAACGGGGAGCGGCACCCAGCGGTCCAGTCGTACACGACGCAGGGTGCCCGGAAGGCTGTGGGGCAGAGCAATGAGAGGAGCCGCTGCAGACGGGCAGAGGGCAGCAGCTGTGTCACTGCAGTGGGAGAACGTGGCCCACAGCTGTGGTGGCCTGACGGACAGCGACGTGTGAGCCTCGTGCCCTCACTGACCGCCTCTTCCCCGCTGAGACAGCCGTGGAGCGGCAGCCCCGGGAAGCTCGAATGCCCTACCCTGACCCACAGCCGCTCCACAAGCAGGACTCGGGCCCAGCAGTGTGAGCAGGCCAGGACCTCATGGCCGCAGGAGCCCGGTCCCAGAAGTCCCTGCGCTCACACGTGTGCCTGCTTGTGCTGAGTCGGGTGTGTCCTGCCTAGGTGACCTGGTGCAGACCCTCCATAGGGATGGCGAGTGCCTGTCACGGTGAGGCCACTGACACCTGACTTCGCTGACGACGGCGGGGGCAACTCAGCCCACGCGCTCAGCTTCCCAAATCCATGCCCTCCACAGTCTGTGGGTCTTGAACAAGATCAATTTTTTCTCAAAACTTCTAAATGTACAGGGACCAGCAGCTAGCATAATGGCTATGTCACTGGACTCCCATGTAGTTGACCGCGGTTCGCGTCCCGGACCCGGTGGCTTAGAACTCACACCAGGCGTGTGTGCGTGCGTGCCCAAGATCTCTAGAGGAGAACGGAGGAGAAGGGAGTGCGGTGTGGTCATCCCCCCAGGGGGTGATTTCTTGCTTTCTGTCTCTCTGTCTCTCTGTCTGGAGAGCGCACGCGCCCTATAGCAAAAACCTCTCCAAAAAAATGAAACTTGTAAATGTACAATAATTCATGATAAAAGAGTACAAATACTAAAATAAAATGTGAGTTTCGTTATTAGTATTTTCCAGACCGGGTCTTGTGTCCCCTCTTGCCGCCGCAGCCTCTCGGATGGCGGGGCTCACAGACACGGGCGCTCACTCCCTGCAGCATCGAGTGACCGAGAGCCAGCTCGAAGGCCTCGGGGCGTTGGCCGCCTGGCAGAGCCGCGGCTGAACCACAGACCCAGTTACTCCCCGGTATCCGTACACCAGCACGGGCGTGGCGGGAGAGACGTGGCGGTGAAGGCCGGGGAGCGGGCAGGCTGGGCAGCACTGGTCGCCGAGGGTCTGCTCTCAACGCTGCCCTGAAGTGGCTGCCAGCTACCAGCTGCCAGTGCCCAGGCCAGCTGCCCTGAGGTGACTGGGCGCTGGGTCCCACACAGCTGACCGCGGGGTCTGAGTCCTGGGCTGGGGGGCTGGAGGGACCTGCCAGGCATGTGTGCACATGCCTGGAGTCCCGACAGGGGCGCAGTGGAAGAGGAGGGCTGCCCCAGTAACCACCTCCATGGGGCACAGGGCTTTCTCGCTTTCCCTGTCTCTCCGTCTCTGTCTCTCTCTGCTGAGGGCATGCACTTCTGGCAAACAACAACAGAAAACCATTGGGAAGAAGCTCGCGCCCACCTGTAATGCACAGTGGAAGCTAAAACTGCGCTCAGAGACCGCCTGTCACCATCAAGGGGCTGCACGTTCGCCCGGAGAGCCCCGCGCAGGGCTGAGGCGAGCTCCAGAGCAGGCGCAGTGGATCGAGCGCGTTAGCAGAACGCAGGCTCCCACTCTGCCCCCGCCTCCGTCCCAGCCCACGGCGTATTTTTAGCACAGCAGCCGGAGGGTGATTACAGAGCCCGCGCCAGGCAGGTCACTCCTCTCCTGCAGCCTTCCGGGGCTCCCCGTGCTCTCAGAGAAGAAAGCGGACTTCCTCCAGAGGCTCACGGTGACCCAGATCCTCTGGCCCCAGTGACCTTGCCTCATCACCATCTTCTACAGAATTCTTGGACTCTCATTCCTATTTCAGACATTTATAAAAACATGCCGAAGCGAACAGACCGTAAAACATAAACCAGGGTAAGCAGGTAATAGACGAACAGCTTAACGAATTATGTGATGAATCACAATTACACGCTCGGGGGAGGCTGCTGGGTGGTGGCGGGGGGTGACACCTAGACTCCACAAAGCAGACGCACGGGAGTGTTCCAGGTTCGAGCCTGGAGAGCTCCCAGCACCCTGGCGTGCGTGTGCCACCGTCCGGGGCTGGCTGAAGCTGCGCAGACTGGGTGCCAGGACCTGGTGGGGGTGCTCTTCCCGCTCTTTCTCATGGAAGAAATAAATAAATAAACTTAAAACAAACCAAAGCACTCCACGGAGCCGCCATCCGAGTCAAGAAATGGAACGCTGACAACACGCGCTTTGCGTCCACACCAGCTGCCACCAGAGGGGTCCTCTCTGGTCAGCTCAGAGGCCTATCCTGGACATCAGCGTGCAGCCGTGGCCTGGTGTCTGTGCTCACCTCGTGTCGGCCAGAGCCCGCGTGGTAAGCAGGGGTGTGGGGTGTCCACCTCACTCCTGTGTTGCGTGTGGCATGTCGTATTGTGTCACGCCATATCATGCCATGTCCAGATCACACGAGGTCATATCACATCGTATCACACGTATGAATAAACAGTGAAGGACTCACCCCTTCTGCCATAGAGGGACCCCGGAGTGGCTTCTAGTTTGCAGAGATCAATCACGGAGCTAGCATACCCATGTCTCCGGTGAGCATGCGCATAGGAGTCTGACTGTGGGTCACGGTAAGCCCACATGCGTGTGAGCACGTGGTGCCGACGGCCTTTACAGAGGTGTGCTCCCACCAGCACTCTGGGTGTTTCAGTTGCTCTGAAAGTATTTTCCAAAAGTAGACACAATAACTCAAAATGGAAATATTCTCAACCTTTAAGAAAAAAGAATAATATCCCCTACCTTGTAATGGTTTCTGATTTTTTCAAAAGAAGTACTTAGTACATCTAAAATCAAAAGCTTCCTGATAACTCTAATTAACCAGAAACTTTGGTAAAGACGAGCACGGGGTTTTGCTCACTGCGGCCATGCCCCGTGCTCACCTTCTTAGGAAAGAAGTGCGCGGGAGACTTCGCGCTCTGCGAGCCACCTCGCCGGTCCGTTTCCTGGGGCGTCCAGGCTTTCTGGTGTAGCACGCTTGTTACTTCCAGGGCGAAGGCCAGCTGCGGCCTCCTACGCTAGGCCAGTGTGTCCATTTCCACACAGCCAGCTCTCCTCCCCACACCTCCACGCAGACCTCCATTACAAATACACTGGGCACAGGCCACTTGCAATCCCTCTGCTTTGGCTTTCCTGGGACCACCTGTGGCCTCTTACTAACTGTGGCCTTCCTTTTTCCTTTGATGTTCCCAACGATAATCTTCAGGCTGCTCTTTCTCCACAACACCTTAGCTTTCAAACGAGAGAAAATGAACCCAGAACGGCTGATGACCTGCACCTCTCAGAACCGTCGGCCCCTGCCTGCTCCCCCAGACTCGTCAGGTGTGGTTCAAGGCGTGGCTCAAGGTGGGAGTCTGGCCAAGCGGTCAGTTAAGCTGACAGGTATAATCAAAACTTTCTCATAAATTGCCATAATTTTAAAACAATAAAAAAATTAACTTTACTCCCTCTCTCCCCCCAAAAAACGTCCTCAGGGTTTCTTTGCATCAGTCTGTGAAGGGGGTAAAGCATGCTATCCTCATGTTGGGAGTCCACGTGCATCTAGCGCAGGGGCTTGCTCTTCGGAAATCTGTGCTGAGGGACTGCGAGAAGAGAGCACGCCTGAGCGCACTGTGGCAGCCGCATCTTTTCCTGGTCTCTGAAAGCGCCACAGTGTCTGAGATAGAACTGTTGTTGTGAAGGAAGCTGAGGCATATGGTAACATGTGACCCACTTCGTTGTAGCGCTCTGTCTCTACAACCCCGTTGGCTTACAAGTTTAACGTGTTCTTTTTTTGGTACCCTTATTTTAGTGAGTTAAAAAATTTCTTGATGTCACAGGGCAAACCGCTTCATCCAAAATTCAAAGTCTGGACATATAATAGAGACAATCACAGAAAGCCATTAGCAGAGTCTAGTGGGAATCAACACCAGGCCAGGCTCATCTGAACCGTAACTGACGAACTGCAAAGACTCCGTATGGCCAGGCAACAGGAACAAAGAAGGCCCATGTCAGGTTCGTTCATACCCAGGCTTTGCTGAGGAAACAGTCTCTGAGCTTGAGGACTTGTCATGGAAACACAACCTTATCAAAGTCACAGCAGACATTGTGTGGAAATTGGCAAGCTGATTCAAAAATTCATTTGGAATTCTAAGGGACTCAGAATAGCTAAAACAACCTTGAAAAAGAAGAGCAAATTAGGACTTACATTTCAATTCAAAAATTTGCAACAGAGAAACAGTCATCAAGAAAAGGTGATATGGTACAAGGGAAGCCACATAGAGCCATGAGATGAGAGTGGCAGAATTGAACCCACACATGTATGTTCCGCTGATCTTCAACAAGGGTGCCAAGACTATTAGATTGGGGAAAAGACTTTTCAACCAATGATGCTGGGAAACTCGCAGCCACGTGCAGAAGAATGAGATTGGGTGTTTGCCCCACACCACAAAAGTTCACTCAAAATGGATCAAAAAACCTAAATATGATAAACATAAAATACTTCAGAGAAAACATAGAGATAAATCCTTGTAACCTTGGATTGGCACTAGATTCATACAAGTGACAAAATCACAAACAAAAGAAAACACAGACATTGAACTTCATCACATGTAAAATCTCCTTCCAAGAACAGCATTAAGAAAAAGACAGCACACAGAACGGGACAAAACTTTTGCAAATCAGACACCAAATGAGGGATTTGTATGGTGAATATATAAAGAACACTTGCAACTCAGTAATAAAAAGACAAATAATTGAAAGTTGACAGAAGATCTGAACAGGTATTTCTCAAAGGAAGATGTATCAATGACCGATATGCCTCATCATATCCATCAGGCCTATATGCCATATCTTTAGCTATCAGATCAAACCGAACCAAGCAAGATGCCACTTCCATGCAGTAGGAGGACTTAGATAAAGAAGTCAAATAATTCAAGTGTCATTAAGTACGTGGAGAACCACACCCTCACACATGCCGGTGGGGATGGAGAATGGCACAATGGCTCTGTAACCCACAGTCCGGCAGTTTCTCGAATGAAAGGCCCAGCCATTCTACTGGCTATGTACTCAAGAGAAATGAGAACACATGCCTACATGTAAACTTTGAAAAAGAGAACTGCGCTGTAAGGCATTTAAAAGTCGGGCACGGCGGTTGAGGGTGCTGGGCTGCAGCATGGCCAACCGTGGTGCAGGTCCCAGACCCGGCAGCTGGCTCTCTCACTTTCCCTCTTGCTCTTTCTCTTTCCCACTCTGGTCAAACTTAAATAAATAAATAAATTTAAATAAAAATAATCCTTTAAAAGACAAAAAAGTCAGCCTTAGAGGTACGTGGTCATGAGAGTCAAGTTATGCTTACCTAAAACCTCTCTAAACAGAGAAAGAGGAATTTACTCCAGGCTACTATGTCTGACCTATACACCGACTTACATGGACATCGGGTCATCAGGAAGGTCAGGATAGATTTTTCCGGTTTTCTGTGCAAACATGCCTCATGACTTTTCAGATGACCCAATAGCTAAGATGTCACAAGAAACTTGTGGCAGAAAATGTTGACCCTAGGGACCAGTGGACTGTATAATGGTTATGTTGCTGGGACTCCCATGTAGTCGACCATAGTTCAAGTCCTGGACCCAGTGGCTTAAAATTCGTGCTGGGCATGTGTGCATGTGTGCCCAAAATCCCAAGAGGAGAATGGAGAAGGGATTGTGGCGTAGCTGTTCCCTGGGAGGTGATTTCTCATTTTCTGTCTCTCCAGTTAGCACATGCACCCTATAGAAAAAAATCTTTCAAAAAGAAAAAACAAACAAAATAAAATGTTGACCCTAAAGACATCTCTAGCCAGTAAAAGTGTATGTTGAAATTATCAGTTGATGTAAATTCTAGAAAAACAACTTTTCTATCCATCACCCTTCTCTCCTCCTTCCTCCTTTTTCCTTTTAAGAATAAACTCACATCCACCACGTGGAGCATGAGCTCTCTTCCAGGGTGGCTACCCTCCTGCCTTGGCTTGATAAACTCTGCTTACTTGACAAACTCTAATCGGACCTCTTAATTTCAGGTTGACAACTTGTATACAAAAGCTTAGAGAATCATCTTTCATTATAGCCAGAAGGTAGCGACAACCCAAAAGTTTATCATGTAGCGAATGAAGAACTGTGGTATGTCCATACAACATCACAGTATGTGGCTACAAGAAAAAGTCCTGACGTGCTTCAACACAGATGGCCCTTGGAAACATTAGACTAAATGAAATAAACCAGTTATAAAAGACCAACGACTATTCAATTCCATATGTGCAAAATGTGCAGAAAAGAACATCACGGGCAGGGACTTCCTCACTGGCCTGCGGCGGGACGACGGCTGCAGGACAGAGAATGGAGCCATGGCAGCCGAGGCATGTGGTGCGTCTTTCTGAGGGGCCGGAATGTTCTGAAATGGACACTGGTGCTGGCTGCACATATCTAGGAAGAGATTAAAACCACTGACCTGAACGCTTCTATTTCTTGAGAGAGATTTTTGCTATAGGGCACATGCACTCACCAGAGACACAGAGAGAGAGAGAGAGAGAAAGTGAGAAATCACCCCCTGGGGGGATGGCCACGCCACAGTCCTTTCTCCTCCATTCTCCTCTCGGGATCTTGGGCACGCATGCACATGGGCCCAGTGGGAGTTTAAGCCACCGGGTCCAGGATTCAAACCATGGTTGACTACATGGGAGTCCAGCGATGTAGCCTTACGCCACCTGCTGGTCCCTGAACTGAACTCTTGAAGCAGGTGACGTGCATGCTCTATGTGTGACTTGTATCTCACATACATGTGTTGTGCTGTTTTTTAAAAAGAATTTTCCACCGGACCCACTACTCACACCCCAACAGGCAGGCATGCCCGCACACTGGTCCCTCCCACAGACTCAGGGCTGCAGTGAATCCATTTTTTTCCTATTTGAAGTTATGTGAGGAGAATTTTTTCTATATTTTTAAAATCTGATTTAAAAATAGAAAAATTTGAAGTCTGATAAATGCATTTGGAATTAATTGAATAAAAGGAATTTCAAAAATTATTCTTTAATCTCTTTTAAATACGTCAGATTAGGGACAATTCACTTATTTTTTTTTTTAATGCTAGCACACACACACACACACACGGGAGAGACACAGAGAACGCCACTGCGGGGCCTGACCTCTGTGATACTTTTCCTCCGGTCTTCACCCTAGCAGGTCCTGGCCATGCATGTGCACACCTGCCACGAAACTGACAGGCTGGAGCTCAGACCCCAGTCAGCCACGTGGGTTCTGGGTTTTTCTGACTAACCACTATGCTGTGGAACTGGCCCTTCCTTCGATTTCTAAAAAGCCATTTAAGTGCGTGTGCTTGAAACAGGCCACCCCTGGGCTCACTGACTAGACCCAAACTTCCAACAAGCCCCTCGTGGCTGGCCAGCCCCACGCCCGTCTGTCTGGAGTGAAGGTGGGCTGACAGAGGAGCAGCTCAGAGGCCAGGAGTCCCTAAAATACGGAACGCGCCCCTCTTGCTAAAGTGTTGAGTGATGAAGGAGTCACTTCGTGTGCCATTAAACGTGCCCTAACAGGAAAACCCCCGTCTCAGGGAAACAAACATCAGGACACTGGTCTCGGTCTCCCGGCAGTCCCGATACCCCGCTGGGCGTGTTCACCGTGCTCTGCCCGGCTGAGGCTCTGGCTCGCCCGTTGCAACTCCTCGGAGACTCGCTGTGGCTGGCTGTCGCGTGTCCGTGGCTCTGTGCTCGCCCGTGCTGCTGTTTGAGCAGGACGGACATTTGCCGAGTCCAGGAGCAGAACCGACTGTGGGGGAGATGGCTCGGGGCACAGGAAGAGGACCACGGACAGGTACCTGAGCACCAGGGGCTGGGGAGAGGGACAGAGAGAGAGAAGGCGAGGGAAGAGGAGGGGAGAGGGGAGGGGAGAGTAAAGGAGGGGAAGGGACAAGAAGGTGTGGAGCGTGCCTGGCGTGGGGAGAAGTCTCGTTCCCGTGGGAGACCAGAGGAGGGCTCTGTGAGGAAGCGAGCGATGATTCCACACGGCAAATGCTGAGAGAAAGGCGCTATCGGCCGGCGTTCTGCGAGCTGCCCAGTTACCGCCACTCGCACCGTCTGAAGCTTTTTTGCTTCTTTGCCATGAGCTGCATCCGGGTGCTAGGGAAGCCCTGCTAACCACCCGGGCCGCAGAGGCGCACCGCCGCCAGCTGGAACGGCAGTCGCCTGAGAACCGATCTCCGCTGATACCAGCTCCTGTTCCCCCTAGGAAGAAACTCACAAAGAGTACAAAAGAGCAACATTTGCCAAAGGGTTTTCTTTGGAACACTAGATCCAAAGGAGTGCTAATTTTTTAAGTAAGACATGCATCAAGTAAACCCATGGAGCTCTGGCCTAAACCAAGGTGAACTTCGTCCTGCTCCACTTCTCTGCTGGGCATTTCAGGGCCTCCCCACCCCGACGCTTGGGCAGCTGCTGCGAGGCGCCGGGCACTGGCACCGTCAGGTCTCGGCGGCGGAAACATTGCTTCCTCTTTATATATATATATATATAGCCGGGCTGATTCCTCTGGATGATACTGCTTTGTCTTCTATATCTTAAATTCTCATTATCTTAAATGAGAAAACGTGGCAGGAAGTCACATCAAACCAAAAAGAAGACTCCCTGCGCTTCGCTTCTATTTTCTGTAGTACAGGCAAAGAGCCACGTCCCAGGCCCGACGCGCAGGCTGGCGGGAGAGCCACCCAGAAGCGTAAGAATGAGCGTTGCTGTAGTTTTCTCCGAACAAACGTGCAGAAATGGCCTCTGCCCCAACATGACTGATAAGTCAACGAAAGGAATCTGACAGAGCAGCTTACAACAGGTTCCTCGGCTCAGCGCCGCACGGAGGAGCTATTCAGCCCGGGCCAGGAGCTGCGCGGGCAGAGAAATCCCGCCCTCGTGGAGACTGCGCTTTGCTGGAAGAGGCGGACCAGAAGCGCAGGACCACGTGAGTTGGAGTGTTGGAAGCGGCACCGAGACAGCAAGCAGGCATGGGGCCCAGAGGTGTACCCACAGCTGCCCAGTGACGAGCCAGCCTCCGCGTGGGGAGACCGGTGATGGGTCCAGCCTTGGAACGGGGCAGGCCGCTCGTAAGGAACGCGAGGGGCCTAACTGTAAGAGCCCTGGGCCAAAGCACAGGAGCGCGGCACAGTCCAGGCTGAATGTGGAGACGCAGAATACCCGTTTTCATGATGCTTGGCTGATGTATCCCGCGAAGGAAGCCCTAACCCACGGCCAATGCACGTGAAAATGCCTCTTCACAAACTCTTCCCCTTTTACACACAGGACCAAAGGCGTCAGGGGGCAGAGGTGAAGAGAAGAGTGGGGTGTGCCTCTGCCAGAAGGCCTTCATCACTAACGGCAACGACATACCCTGACACGGACGTACTGAACAACAAGGTCTAGAATATATAGACAACTGGGCCAACTTCACTTTAAAGAACGATATGCCCGCCGGGCTGGTGGCAAGGTAGTTAAGGCAGCTGGACCCCACGTGGCCGACTGCATAGTCCTGAGTCCTGATCCAGAGCTTGGGAAATGCACCAGGCACGTGTGCGTGTGTGTGCATGCATGTGCGTGTGTGCGCATGGGTGTGTATGCGTGCCCCAACCTCAAGAGCAGAAAGGAGAAGGGATTGTGGCGTGGCCATCCCTCTGGGGGTGCTCTCTCATTTTCTCTCTGTCTCTGCCTCTCTCTCTAGGGTAAGGTAATAAGACAGAAACCGTGGAGAACTTGGCAGTGGTCTCTGGAGGCTGGGACAGATTGGGGGGGCTGGTTAGGGATGCCGAAGTGCAGGCAGGTAAGAGGAAGAGGCTCTTGTGTTCTACAGCAAAGCGAGGTACCCCTGCTTAGGAATCTGGCGTGCACGTCCAGGTAGCTAAGGAGAGGGTTTTGAGTGGTCCCAACAGGGAGTAAGGAAGAACTCTGAGAGGGAGATCATGCTAATTACCCTGACTTGATCACTCCACACTCCATTCATATACTGAAAATCACGGTACCCCGTAAATACATACAGTTATCGCGACGATTACAGACAATGAACACATGAAAGAATACGAAAAGAAAACACAACAGCCTAATTAGAAGCAGCCAAAGTTTCCACAGATACAACCCACACGCACACGTGTACAGATGGCAAACAGCATATCAAAGTGGCCGGATGGCTGAGCCACGAGGGCACTGGGGCTGAAGCCGAGAGGCCGTGCAGCAGGGCCCGCCCGCGAGGACGTCCACAGGCCCGGGCGCTGGTGGCCCTGGGTGCCGAGGGAGCAGCTTTCACTCCTGCTGGGGGAATGCACAATGAAACAGCCACTTTGGAAGTCACTGGGCATTTTCATAATTCAGACACGATCCACCTTACAATTCAACAGTTGCCCTGACTGGCATTTACCCTGGTGAACGGAAGACTCACATTGACCCAAGAGCCTGCAGGAGCTTTTGTAACTGATTTTTAAAGTAATTTTCAAAACTTGGTGACAACTGATACAAAGGGACTTCAGAAAGTTCACGGAAAAATGGAATTGAAAATTCAAAACATTGGGACCAGCAGATGGCCTAATGACGACATCGCTGGAGTCCCATATAGACGAGTGTGGTTTGAGTCCCGGACCTGGCGGCTTAAACTCACACCAGGCATGTGTGCATGTGTGCCCAAGATCCCAAAAGGAGAATGGAGGAGAAGGGATTGTGGTGTGGCCATCACCCCCTGGGGAGGGGGTGATTTCTCTCTTTCTGTCTCTCTGTCTCTGTCTTTCTGGCAAGCACACATGCCCTATCGCAAAAACCTCTCCAAAAAAAAAAAAATTAAAAATATAAACTTAATTTCTCAACAGAAGCTCAAGTTCAAGACTCTTCCATAGGCAACGACACCAGTCACCCAATCTGTCTGACCCGAGGGCCCTGACAATCTGGCACGTCAGTGCAGTCCTCTGTGTGTCGGTAACAGACAGAAAGGTGCCTTCTAACCTGGGGGGTTTAAATGAGCAAACAGGAGCCAGTCGGGACTGCGGGCTGAATGCGTGACTGCCCACGACATCCTCACAAAATCGCCCTCGTTTGCTGAGAGGAAGGAGCAGGAGGGGACCCCCGGTAAAGCTGCCCAGGCGTTTTCCTGCCACAGCCTCAGCTCTCTGTGTGTTTACAGGGCATGCTCACTCGCTGGAGACAGAGACAACAGGCAGTAAACCAGCGCTTGGGGAGGCCACACCGCAACCCCTTCTCCTCCATTCTGCTCTGAGGATTTTGGGCACGCACACACACACACACCTGGCACGAGTCTCAGGCTGCTGGGTATGGGACACAAGCCATGGTCAGCCACGTGGGAGTCCAGTGTCTCTACCACGAGCCTCCAGGAAGCCAACGAGCAAAGGCCCTGGGCTTGCCAAAAACTTTCCGTGACCTTTAGCCTGGCCAGTCCCTCCGGGCTGACTGGGCCGCACCCACTGCTTGGCAACCCTGCTCTCGGTGTGTCTTGTCATCAGGGCCACACTGGAAAGCCACACGCCATCTCTTGCTACGTTCTTCAGAGCTGCTCCAAGACCCTGGGCCTCTAGCTCAGTCTCCACCGAGATCCCAGCTCTCCGCGCTCCACGTCGCGCTTCAGCCAGAACCGTGTGGCTGAGCCAGTCGGGATGTCTGTGGGGTGCACTGTGGGCTCTGCCGTGGGTCACGTCCCTCCTGAACCGGGGCAGGGGCGACAGCCATTTTGCAAACTAACGTGGACAGTCTGCTGTGGGCAGCACGCTCCACATCGTCTTGTCCCTTCTGGAGCGAGTCACCCATGTGGAAACTGCAGACATCTTTGGGGCCTGGAACCCGCGGACGCCCACAAGCATCTCTCATCTCAGCATTTTTCCTCCCAAGCTTGAGTACGAACTGGGTGGCTGTTCTTGCTCAGTTCGAGCAGAATCCAGGCTGCTCCACCAGGGGCTTTCGAACTAAAGTCCACAGAGCGCTGCTCTAAGCCTGCACAGGCGTGTCATTGCAAGTTCCCTCAAATTGATTTTGGTGCAAAAACCATTTCGAAATCTATGCATAGCTTTTTCATAATACGCATTTTCCGTGAATTTTTTGAAGGCCTCTTGTGCACCCTTCTGTAGGTGAGTGGGTAAATAAACCTTGATATATAGCTTCCAGACAATGGAATAATATTCAGCACTAAAAAGAAATGAGCTATTAAGCCATGAAAAGACAGGGAGGAACATTAAGTGCATATTGCTAAGTATAAAAAGCAGTCTGAAAAGGGTGCAAACCATACGATTCCAGCTCTGTGCCATTCTGGAAAATGAAAACTACGGAGACAATAAAACGATCAGTGACTGCCGGGCTCGGAGGGGGACAGAGGACGCGTACGGGGGGATTATCCCGTGCCGCGTCGTAAGGGCAGACCCTGCCGTTTCTCAAAAGCCATAGAACCCCCGCAGTAAGCAGAGAGACAGCCCTGACGCCAGCTACAGGCTGGAACTAACGAGTGTTTCCCGCAGGTCCCCCACTGCGCAGCGCTCCACGCTAACGCAACGCGTGGGGGAGAGCGGGGACCGCAGGCTGTGTGGGAACTTGGCACTTGCCACTCGATTTTTCTTCACACCTAAAACCTTCAAAAATGAAGTTTATTAATTAAAAGTAAATATATAATACAATTATCATGTCAAAAAGACGCAATCGGTTTGTTTTAAACGTCAGAATGTTAGAATCTGAGCTAGCAGGATGACAGGGCCCCAGGCCTGTGACATTCTTCCTGTAACACGAAGTCTGTTTATGCTCCAAGGTGACCTTAGTGACTATCGTGGGTCATGTGTACGAACTCCATTTGCCAGGTTTATACACAATGTTTTACAGTTTATTCACGTGGTGATTTAGTTGTTGTGTTGTAAAAAGTCAGCGAACTTGGGGCTGGCAGGTGGTATGGTGATTAAGGTGCTGGACTGTCACATGGCCAACCATGGTTCAAGTCCTGGACCTGGCAGCTTTCTCTCTGGTGAGCTCATGTGCTGTGTAGCAGATTAAAATAATAAATTTAAAATTCTAAAAGAAAAAAAAAGGCAACCAACGACAGTTTGTAAATGAGCCCACACCATCATTTGCAGTGTGACCGCGAAGGCAGAAGGGGCCTCTCCCTCCGTCTGAGACGAGCCTCGGCGACTCTGCAGAGCCCCTGCCATGCCTCCTGCCACCCCTCTCACCCCTCGTTCCCTCTGTCTCGTGTTCCTAGCCCTCAGTCCACAAGGAGACACGGCCCTTCCCTGTAAGGCACTGCACCTCCTCCCACCCGCGCGTGAACAGAAACTGCCCTTCCTCCCGTTCCGTGGAGCCCGACTCTCCCCTGTGACCAGGGCCACCTGTCCTGGGGCAGCTCCCCCGGGCTGACTCCAACTCCCCGATCACGCTCCATTTGGGGACGGGGTGGAAATCCCTGGTGGGCAAGCCGAGACCTGCACCTCCTCAGACCCTTTCAGTGCCTCCCTCTCGGCTTCCAGACAGAACTCGCCTGGAGCCTCGCTCGATGGCCCTGCGGCCTGGCCCTGCCTCTCTTGCCAGCTGCCCTGGGGCCCTGCTCGCCCCTCCCACCTCTGGGCCCTGGCCTCCTCCCGGCCCTGCTACGAGCCGGACAGACTCCTGCCAGGACCCATCCCGGATTTTCCCAGGAGAGCTTGCTCCTTGCCGCCGGCCTCTGCAGCGGACGGCTGCCCTCCCGCCACTGCCGCCTTTTACACGGGCACCCCGCGCCCAGCACGGAGAGCCAGGTCAGCAGCCAGCTGTGCCTGAGAGCAGGTGTGCCCACGACTGCTCCTGCCCACGGCCTCTCAGCTCTCAGAGATGACCAAGTGGGCCCTGGCCACCAGCCATGACAGCTTGTCCACACTCACCTGGGGCCGGGGTGTCCCACGGAAGCCCCCGTCTGAAAATATAACTTTGATTTCCAAATCCCTAACAGCTCCTCACTCCATGCAGATAGCAGGTTCCCGGGCTCCTCACGGCTGGCCCCGGCATGCCCCGGCTCACCCGAGCTGTGGGGGGCACCAGCGAGGACTGGCTCACGCTGGTGCCCTTCAGCCCCACGAGTCACCGACGGGCTACCACGTGGACGACAGCCCGGGGAGCGGGGCATGGATCACAGGGACGACCTCTGGTCTGGCCCTCAGGGACAAGTCCGAGCACCCGGAGGGTGGCGACCCGCCCGCTTGCACTACTGAGCGCAGACACACTGCGGGGCCTCTCTTCCGAGACAGGCACGGTGGAGTCTGCTGCCTGACCACTGTCCGGTTCCCACGTGGCCGTGCACTCAGAGCTGAACCCTGGGCTAGGCTGGCGTCCAAACGGGAACGCCGCGGCCCAC
Source organism: Tupaia tana (assembly GCA_026018925.1). Classification (NCBI taxonomy): domain Eukaryota; kingdom Metazoa; phylum Chordata; class Mammalia; order Scandentia; family Tupaiidae; genus Tupaia; species Tupaia tana. The sequence continues at coordinate 222,680,754 of JAKSZU010000003.1, forward strand.
CCTGCAGCCCGCGCGGCCCGCGACCTGCCTGGCACTGGTGGGCTGCGGCGGGAGGGGACCGTGCGGCATCGCTTCCAGCCGGGTGCCTCTGGAAAACTGCCGCAGGAAACCTTCCCTCTTTACAAAGGCACTGCCCACTGCCTAGGTCTCGCCTCAGTCAATATGACCTCCCCTTAGGGTACCTCTGCAAAGACGCTACTCCCAGTGAAGTCGCACTCGTGACATCCGGTCAGGGCTCGGACACGTCTTTCCAGGGGACGCAGTTCATCCCCCGTGTCGAGCACCCTCCTGCTGCGTGGAAGAGGCCGGTGCTGAGCCCTGAGATGGCAGCTTCTGAGTGGGGGGCCCAGAGCCCACCCCCGGCGAGTGGCTACAGGGGAGCTTTTCCATCGTGCGGAAGCCTCCGTCCTCACTGCGGGAGACACCTGCTCTGCATTGGACCGACCTGAAGCCTGTTTGCCAGAACCATCGCCCGGGGCACTGCCACACCAGCCCCTCTGCGTGCTCCAAACCGAGACACCTGCTCAGCGCGATGGTCCGCAGAGCACAGCCGCCTAACTGACACCGCCCCGGGCTCCGTCCCCCACTTGCACGGAGCCCACAGCCTGGGGCACAGCCATGAACCGCTGCCAGCAGGCACCGCCACTCACAGCCACAGCCGCAGGGCCTGGAGTCAGGGCTGAGAAGCCGCAGCTGGTCCTCCCACCTCCCCTAATAACCCGCTCCCACAGCTGGTGCCGGGTACCTCTGGATTCCCCAGCTCGCCCAGCCGCCACGCCCTGTCTTGCTTCTTGCATTCCGCCTCTCCAGCTCCTGCTCACACTTGAAAGCGCCACGTGCGTGCAGCCTTTCTGTGTCAAGTGGACTGGCGGAGCTGGCTGTGAAACACTCGTGGCACCTCCGTTCCCCTCGGGAGAGCACCCCGGAAGTGGACGGGAACGATGGCTCTTTAATGTCTCGGCTTGTGAGTCTGGCGGGGCAGGTCTAGCGCCTGAGTCCTTCTAGAATGAGCACGTGGTGAGTCAGCACAGGGGCACAGGAGGGGAGGACAGAGGACCCTGGGTTGGTTTGTGCTTACTACGAGCTTAAGGGGGCTGGAGCAATGAAAAGATTTTTTCTCAGAGATAATTGAAAGCCTGTGTTAGTAAAACTTTTGAATTAATTAAAATTATCTTAATCAATTGAGACCAGTAAGAAGAGGAGGAACTGTCTGGGATCAGCAGATGGTATAATTGTTACATCGCTGGACTCCACATAGTCGGCTGCGGTTCAGGTCCCAGACCTGGTGGCTTAAACTCACACTGGGCACATGTACGTGCGTGCCCAAGTCCCGAGAGGAGAATGGAGGAGAAGGGATTGCGGCGTGGCCATCCCCCCTGGGGGTGATTTCTCGCTCTCTCTCTGTCTCTCGGATAAGCGCACGCGTCCTATAGTAAAAATATCTTAAACGAAAAGAAGAGGAAGAACCGTTGTTCTGCTCCTGGTGAGACGTGATCAGGGTACAGCAGGGCAGCACATGTGCGGTGAGCGAGGTTGGGCAGGCCCCACAGCTGCACGTGTGCGGTGAGCGAGGTTGGGCAGCCCCATGGCCACACATGTGCAGTGAGCGAGGTTGGGCGGGCCCCACAGCTGCACGTGTGCGGTGAGCGAGGTTGGGCAGGCCCCACGGCCACACATGTGCAGTGAGCGAGGTTGGGCGGGCCCCACAGCTGCACGTGTGCGGTGAGCGAGGTTGGGCAGCCCCATGGCCACACATGTGCGGTAAGCGAGGTTGGGCAGGCCCCACGGCTGCACGTGTGTGGTGAGCGAGATTGGGCAGGCCCCACAACTCCCAGCAAATCCCATTTGATGGATTGATTTTTATCTTTCTGATCATACAATTAGCATAACATTTTACAATATTTTTTTCAAAATAAAAATAAATATTTTATATAATTTTGTTTACTTGGTTGATTGGAAACATACTTTTTATTACTGGAAAGGAAGACTAATTTGACCACAATTTTATGTTTAGATTTATAAAAGAACAATTAAAAGTAAAGTAAGATCTTATTAATTGAGCTCACATTTTAAAAAGTTTAAGCCAATTGTTTCTAAGATCAAGGATGGGTAGGTCCAATGTCTACCATATCATAATTCTGCAACATGTATATTAAGCGGAAATTATTTCAAAACGAACAGTTAAAAATTCACCTCCTAGAGATTGCATTAGCAATCCCAAGTGTGCGTCAGTCTCCTGGCCACTTCCTCAGCCCTCGAGCCCGGGACCAGTTTGCTGATTTTCTGTGGCGTTGCACACGCCGTTCTCGCCTCCTCTCGTCCGTGTGGGCTCTTTGCTCTTCTCTGTCCCTGTCCTTTCCTTTGAATTTACTGTCTCTGTCATCAAGACACAGTGGAAAGTGCCATGCATGTAAGGTTTAAAAAAAAAAAAAAAAAAAAAGCACCTTTCAAAAAATAATTGAGGATGTGCACTCACCAGAGATGGAAACAGAGACAGAGACAGAGAGGCAGAGAACAAGAAAACACACCCTGTCCCCCGCATGAGGGATGGCCACCCTGAAACCATCTGTCCTTCACTAAAGCCTCCTTTGGAAATTGTAGGTATGCACATAATGCACCTGCACATCCCTCACGCCACCGTGTCTGGGACTAGAACCACACAGTCGGCCACGTGGGCTCCAGCCGCCCTAGCCACCGTGCCACTGCTGGCCCTCAGCTACTTCTTGACCTCGGGTTCGGCACATTCCAGTTGAGGAGCTAGGCCCTTCAAGCGTGACCATAGTCCAATCGGATCAGGCTTAAGTAAAGTGTGCCAAGCGCTATGTGCGCGTTGCCGCAGTGACCCGGGGGAAGGCGACCACAGAATGACCAGAGCTGGGTCTTGGGAATTGTGCAAATGGTCTTGTGACGATTGAGAGCAGCTGTAGCTGCCAGTAGCCACCATGTTAGATTAACGAGGGAGTCTAGACGCAAAGCTGCCGTGTTTAAATGTATGTCCAACAGCATGTGCTCAGATTTGGTCTTCGTTAACCACTTCCCACTTTCTTGTGTTAAATAACACCCTAAGGACAGGAATTTTAAACCAGGCCTCAAAAAGAAGCTAACTAGCTTTAATTCTGTGTCTGTCTCCCGAATACCTGAGTGCGTGGTTCCAGACAGAGGTAACCACAGAAACCTACAGGGCTGGCCACTGGTGTGGAGGAGGCGGCTGGAGCCCATGTGACTGACAGCTTGACAGCCACGCCAGGCATGTGTGTGCATGACCAAAATCCAGACAGGAGGGAGAGAGGGAGGCGGGATTGCAGCACGACCGTCCCCCATGGGGTGCTTTCTCACTTTCTCTGTCTCTGTGTCTCTCCAGTGAGTGGAGATGTCCTCTGGAACATTAAAAAATAATAATAATGACAAATCCAGATCTACAGAGAGAATGTAATGCAGATTACCCAAGTTCTGCTTTTCCTAAGGTTTGTCAGCTCCCAGGCCGACCCCGGGCCTCTCACAGAACACCACCAGTGGTTGGGGACACGCGATCCGGTCAGGGTTTCACAATTTTGAAATGCTTTTTCCCATTGCTTTCTTTGGTAGGAAAACAGGTGTGCGGGGTCTGGGCAGTGCCTTCCACTTGGCTCCAGGGAAGGAGATGGACGCAGCCACTTCCCAGGGTGCAGGTGAGCGGGCAGCGCTGGGCCTCGCTCTCCTCAACCCGCCCAGCCCGCAGCTCCCCAGGCAGGCTGGTTTGCGTAACGCGTGTCCAGCAGCCCGGGTTCAGCATTCTCTAAGGGGAGGTGAGCGAGGGGCAGAGACTGCAAGGGACGCGGGCCCCGAGGGCAGCCTCTTTGTAGGATGCAAACTCAGGGGAGTGACCAGGAGGAGACAGAGCACGCACAGCAAAGCCCCATCCCGGCCGACACCCCCCAGGCCGGCTGGTGCTCGAGCCCTGACGCTGGCCCAGCGGACGCCTTAGCCCAGACTCAAGGCCCAGCGCCTTCCCAGCCGGAGGGCCCGCAGCCCCTGCAGCCAGCACCGGGGCGGCACGTGAGGACGCTCTCCTGTCACCGGAGGATGGATGGCTGTGGCCAGCCATGGGGGAGGGAGGCTGAAGCTGTGGCTGAAGACAGTTCCCATAAGTTTCCAAGGACTGGCAGGTCGGAAATGAGTCGATAGTTCAGATAGATTGTCAGGTAATAAGGAAAGTCGTTAGAACAGGGGGATTTTAGCTGCTTTAAATCCAGCAGAATCAGCCAGGTGTCAAGGAGCGAGCGGCCTCGCTGGCTGCAGCCCAAGCCTGTCTCCCACGGTTCCTCTGTGAGCGACATGGCCCGAGGTGGATGGCTGGGCAGCAGCTCAGGCCGCAGAGGCAGGACGGCCTCCGGCCGAGAGGCAGGTGGACCTGCGGTGGAGGCGTGGTTCTGAGCAGGCTGTGCTGGCCGGGCTCAGTGGCCTCGAGCACTCTGCAGGACGAGTCAGAAACTGGGACCCGAGGGAGAGGAGGAGGGGAGGGACCGTGGCATGGCCACAGCCGTGGGGTGCTTTCTCACTTTCCCTCTCCCTGGCAAGCACGTGCACCCTCTGGGGTTGGTGGGAGCTGGCTACACGAACAGGGTCAAACACAAGTTAATCGCTTAACACGTTTGCAGATGTCCAGGTACTCGAGCAATCTTTGAGCCAGCTTCTCAGAGACCTCAGCCGCGCTGGCTGTCGGGGTGGGCTCCATGTGACTGCCCCACGGAAGTCCTATGTCCCTGGGCGCGCTCAGCACTCCGCTCCCGTTTGCCTCAGCAGCTGCCAGTGCGCATCCCCTGAAGATCTCGGTCTCGGAAGCTCACACCAGCTGCTCCCCTCTCCGAAGTCTACCTCGAGCTCCGTGGGCCCGCTTTCCCACGTGTGTGCGCCTCCCATTCTCTGACCCACGTGTCGTGGGCACCAGTCCTGCTCTGGGGCTCCCGTCCTCCCGTCTCCCACCTCCGCCCCAGCCTGCCCTGCAGAGACCTGCTCACAGCTTAAGGCGGAGGCCAGCTGAGGGGGCGCAGCGCTGCACCTGCTGGGACGGGCCCGGCCGGACTGCGACAGGAAGCCTGTGGTTGGTGCCTCCGCTTCATCTGCCTGAATCCTCCTCTCAGGGGGAAATAAGGAAACTAAGGAAGGAAGAAAGAAAAAGGGGAAAGGGTCCTCCTGCCTCTCTGGTCTCGCCTGCTCCCTCTACACCGTTCCCCTCCCGCCACCTGGATCTGTCCTCACTTCAGCGACGCCGCATCTGCCACGTTTTCTTTAAAGATGACTTAACTTTGTTTATTATTACTATTATTTAATTTGCTCTAGGGCACGTGAGAGACAGAGAGAGAGAAAAGGAAAGTTTGAAAGCAAGCCGCCAGGTCAGGGACCCCAACTGTGGTCAGCTGTGTGGGAGTCCAGCACCTTAACCACCGGGCGCCCTGCTGGGTCCTGCCATGTTTTCAAAACCACCATCCATGGACCAGCAGTTGGCATAATGGCTATGTCGCTGCACTCCCACGTAGTCGACTGAGGTTCACGTCCCGGACCCGGTGGCTTAAAACTCACGCCGGGTGCATGTGTGTGTGTGCCCAAGATCCCGAGAGGAACACAGAGGAGAAGGGATTGTGGCGTGGCCATCCCCCCTGGGGGGTGATTTCTCACTTTCTGTCTCTCTGTCTCTGTCTGTCTGGCGAGCACACGCACCCTATAGCAAAAACCTCTCAAAAAAAAAAAAAAAAACCGCCGTCCTTCCTCACCTACCTGGCACCACCTCTCGCGGGGGTGCCTTGGTGTACCCCATGTCCCGGACATCAGGCTGCTGTCCTCTCATGCCACACCTGTGTCCCTGCCCCACCACTGTCCTCGGGTCCAGTCAGGCTGCTCACCCGCCTGGTGCCTCGGGGCTCTGAACTGAACTTGGGTTCTGGGAGCTGTCCCGGCTCTCCACGTACGTGCTGTCTCTCCACGTACATGCTCTCTCTCCAGGTACGTGTTCTCTCTCCAGGTACGTGTTCTCTCTCCAGGTACGTGCTCTCTCTCCAGGTACGTGCTCTCTCTCCAGGTACGTGCTCTCTCTCCACATACGTGCTCTCTCTCCAGGTACGTTTTCTCTCTCCAGGTACGTGCAGGCTCTCCAGGTACGTGCTCTCTCTCCAGGTACGTGCAGGCTCTCCAGGTACGTGCTGTCTCTCCAGGTACGTGCTGTCTCTCCAGGTACGTGCAGGCTCTCCAGGTACGTGCTCTCTCTCCAGGTACGTGCTACCTCTCTTCAGAGCAGCTCAGGGCCACTGTCCCTGACTCTCTGACTGTGCTGCACCTCCAGCTCCAGCTCAGAGCACGTCCATGAGGACGCTGTGCACACGTGCTTGGTTTCGAAGGCGCCACCTGCAGCAAGCCCTCGTAGCCATTCTCTGTCAGTTCCGGGAGGAAAGGTCTCAATGCCCGCTCTCCATGGTGACCGCGACATCCAATTTGGAGCGTGGGAGGTGCACAGCATGTCTGCTGGCTGAATGCACATGTGTGCGCCGTCCTGGGGCGCTGCGTTCAGGGCTGGAGGGGCACCGAGTGGGCACGCGGCAGCCCTCAACCTGCTTCTAGTAGACAGAAAACCGACCCACTTCAGCTTCATGGCCTCCGGAGACTCATTACCACTCCTGGAAGAAACAAAAACAAAAGCTCTTTCAAGATCCCCAAGCCCTAGGAAATATGATCCTGGGACACTTACCAGCTCTCTCCAAGGAAGGGAGGAGCCCTCACACCCGCCATTCCCTGAGGCTTTCCTGTCACCACCATCACCTTCCCCTTACTCCCCCCAGGAGGAACGCTGGCAGGAAGGCGGTTGCACACCTGGGCTTGTGCCTGTACCCACTAGCCCGGAGGGTAGACTTTGAAAGCCCAAAGGCTTCCGGGAAGGCCCTGTGCCTGAGGGGGCGGCGTGCCCAGGGCTGGGCAGCTCTGAGGAGGCAGCAAGGGTGGTGGACAGAGGCCTGTGGAAGGGCCCCGTCGTGCCAGGCATGCCGACCAGTGGACGTGGGCCTGTGGCAACGCTAAGCGTCGTCAGCACCCTCCATGGCAGCTGTGTGCCCCGTACTGTGGCCGTGAGTGAGCGACCATCACCCCACGGTCCAGGACACAGTCCTCATGAAAGGTGGCGGTGGTTCTGGTGACACCTGAACCTGTCGGCATTCTCACTTGCTACTAAGCTGTGGTAAGACTTGCAGTCCAGTGCAAACTTGGCTAGCCCAGCATTTCAATGTCACAAATGAAAAACCTCTAAAATGTGTTTTATGCATGTTTGAAACAAACGTCCTTCATTTTGTTTGCTTTTATGTCAGTTGTGGTTTCTGAGGGCCCAAATCAAACCATTTTGAGTGCTTGCTAAAATGCAGTCAGTGGGCCAGCAGGTGCCACGCGTTAGGGGCTGGATCCCACACAGTGGACGCTGTAGTTGAAGTCCTGGACCCAGCAACTTGAAAACCATGCTAGGTCTGTGTGTGCATGCCCAAAATCCAGAGCAGAGAATGACAGTGAAGTGATCGTGGCACGGCCATCTGCCCTGGGAGGTGATTTCTCACTTTTCCTCTTCCTCTCACTGTCTCTGTGTCTCTCTGGTGGAAGCATACATCTAATACCACCCCTCCACACACACACACAACGTAGTGTGCAAGCACACACAGGAGGTCCCAGGTCAGGGGACGTAGCCGGCCTGCCGCCCTCTGTCCACTCTCCCCGGTCCTGCCCAGGCTGTGGCCTCCCTGACCTGCCCTCCACGTGGGCTGCTCACTTGCCTGCCTCCGGGGGAGCCTGGAGAGCCGGACCCCGGGCCGCACAGTCCACAAGTCTCTCCTGCTGGCCCTCACAGCTGTCCAGGGTGGGGCACGAGCCAGTCTCATCCAGTGACATTGACTCTGTGGGTGTTTGTTGAAATTGGGAAGAAGAAGCCCCCCTTTGGATGGAATTTTGCTGCTTGTAAGAGTAATGGAAGCCTTGGGATCAGCAGATGGCATAATGGTTACGTTGATGAACTCCTACATGGCCGACTACAGTTCAAGTCCCGGACCTGGCGACTTAAAACTCATGCCTGATGCATGTGCATACGTGCCCAAGACCCCGGGAGGAGAATGGAGGAGAAGGGATCGCAGCGTGGCCATCCCCCCTGGGGGGTGATCTCTCCATATCAGCAGGAAGAAATATCATTCTGTCTCTCTGTCTCTCTCTCTTTCTCTGGCAAGTGCACGTGCCCTATAGCAAAAGTCTCTTTCAAAGAAAGGAAGGAAGGAAGGAAGGAAGGAAGGAAGGAAGGAAGGAAGGAAGGAAGGAAGGAAGAGTAATGGAAGCCTGAACCTGCACCAGTCACCACAGGGTTGAAAACAGTTCTGATGATCCTGCTGGCATCTTGCCATGTAGCTTCCAGTCCTGGACCTGGAGGCTTAGACAGAGCTCAGTTCTATAGCTGGGCTGTACAACTCCTCTCTCTTTTTCCTGGTACTGTTCAGGTAAAATTACACAAAATAAAATTTACCCACTTAAGTGGACACTTCGAGAAAGTTCTGGTAAATGCATGGACTATGTAACACCACTAAATCGAGTTTCAGAACACTCCCACCTCCCTCAGAAACCCCCTTGTACCCACTCGCAGTTCATCTCTGTGTCTACCCGGGCTCCATGCGGCGACTACACCTTCCCCACGACGACAGCAATGATTATGAAGAAGCAGAGATAGCAGGAAGAGGAAGGGAAGGACGAGGAGGAGAAGGACAGGAAGAGGGCGATGTGGCCACAGCTTCCGGGGCCTGCAAGCTTCACCATTTACTACAGGCCTTCTACAGAAATTATTTTAGGACCGCTTGGCAAACAAAAGGCAAAGACATTCAAACTATGTAAAGAGGGAAAGTCGTATCAGAACATGTCAGACATCAATTCAATACCTTCAAGTATTAAGGGGATAATAAAAAAATTACATAAAAATTATGTCAGTAAATTTTATAATTTACATGAATTAGACAAATTCTTTAAAAGATGTATATAAAGTGAGGCCAGCAGGTGACATGGTGCTGTACTTCCAAATGGCCGACAGTGGTTCAAGTCCTGGACCTGGAGGCTTGAAAATCACACCGGGTGGGGGTGCATGTATGCCCAAGATCCCAGGAGGGGAATAGGGAAGAGATTGTGGTATGGCCATGCCCCACTGTGGGGGGTGATTTCTCACTTTCCCTCCGTCTCTCTCTCCAGTCAGGGCATGCACCCTATGGCATAAACCTTTAAAAAATGTTTATATATATAAATTAGTATGTATTATACATGTGTATACATATAATTAAGTAATATATGTGTATATAATTAATACACACACACACACACACACACACACACAGATGCATTCTAAAATGTGGAACAAGAACCAGCCAGTGGAATGGTGGTTCAAGCAGCTGGATCCCACATGGCTGACGATATGCAGTTCAAGTCCCAGGTCCAGAGGCTTAGATGGCATGCCACGCCTTTGTGCACATGCTACAAATTCCGAAAGGAGGGAGAGTTGGAGGAAAAGTGACTGCAGCATGACTACGCCCAGGGGTGTGCTTCTTCACCTTCTGTCTCTGTCTGTCTTTATATGTGTATGTGTGCATGCGTGTATGTGTGTATATGTATGTGTGTATATATGTGTATGTGTGTATATATGTATGTGTGTATATGTTTGTGTATGTGTGTGTATATGTGTGTATGTGTGTGTGAGTATGTGTGTGTATATGTGTGTGTGTATATATGACTCAAAAATGAATTTTTAAAAATGAGCAACCTGTGTCTACTGAAGAAATGTAAATGTAAATAAAAGCCTTTACACACACACACACACACACACACACCACCTCTGTGTCTAGATGTTTCCATTAGTGAGTCTTCTCAAATATTTAAATAAATATTCTTTAAGAAAAAAAAAGAAAGAAAGAACATTTTCCCACTTATTTTGGGAGTCCAGTATAACCTCAATACCAAAACAGAGAAAAAAAAAAATCACAAGAAAATCAAAGTAAGGTAAGCTGAGACCTGGAGTCTGAAAGATGTTTTTAGTATTTTTCATAGTGCTGCTCTGCTAGGAGAGGGTCCGTAAGCATTTCTTTACAGAATATACTTGTCCTGCCTCTACTTCAGATAATAGCCTCATCAGTCAGTCCCTTGCCTTTCCTCTCAGTACGTGAACATTGCATTCCATCCTCTTTGACAGTCATTGTTTTGGATGAAAAGTCAACTGTAAATGGTATCATTCTATTTCAGATGAATTGTCCTTCGTTTCTCATTGCTTTTAAGATTTTTGCTTTGTCTATGAGCCTTGGTTTGAATATAGTGTGTTCAGGTTCATTTTCTTGGGGCTTTTTGAGTTTCATGGATTTGTAAATCAATGTTTTCATCAATATTTGGGAAATTTTCAGGCATTGTTCTAAATTTTTTTATTATCTCTATTTCTATCTTTCTGAAACTCCAATTGTACTATATTAGAATGTTTCAGGAACCAGCAGTTGGCATAATGGCCATGTTGCTGGACTTCCATGTAGTTGACCATGGTTCGAGTCCCAGACCCGGTGGCTTAAACTCATGCCAGGCGTGTGTGCGTGCATGTCCAAGATCCCAAGGGGAGAATGGAGGAGAAGGGATTGCGGCGTGGCCATCCCCCCTGGGGGGGTGATTTCTCACTTTCTGTCTCTCTGTCTCTCTCTGTCTTTCTGGCGAGTGCACATGCCCTATAGCAAAAACCTCTCCAAAAAAATAAAATAAAATAAAGAATGTTCCATAGATCTGAGTTTCTTTTCATTTTTATTCAGTCTTCTTTTTCTTACACTTCAAATTAGATATTATTGTTTTTTAAGTCAATTATTTTGCTATTTTAATGCTGCGTGTCAACCCATTAGTACGTTTTTAAGTTATTCTTTTCAGTCCAGGATTTCCATGCTGTATCTCCATGCGAGTCTCTTATATCATCTTCATTTCTCCACAGCGTTTCTATCTGTTCATTCATTGATGCTATATTTTTGTTGAATTATCCATCTTTAAAAAAATTGTTTGAATAAATTTGTAAATTTTATTACTTTTAAATTATTGACTACTAAACCTAAAATCAAGGCCCACTCCAAAACACTTTTCATGATTATGGGTCACTTTCTATATTCGTGGTTAATAATTTTTGTTGAATATAGGACATTGCAGACAATATATTATGGCAACTCTCGGTTCTTTTTATTCTTCAGAGGATTATTCTTTATTTGTTTTGTTTTCTTAGTCAATTAGTGTGCTTTAGCACAAACAATAAAATCTTTCTTCCTCTCAGTATATAGTCACTGATTGTTCTGTTCAGGTTTTTCTTTTATTTTAATGTTTCTTTCTTTCATGATACTGAGAGACTAAAAGAGTGACAGAGAGATAAAGACGGGTACCCTTAGCAGAGTCTCACACTGTGACCCTCCCCAAGCTCTCCCCACCAGATCCCAGTACACGCGTGTGCATGCCCATGCGTGCTGCCTGGCCCAGGAACAAAGCCCTGGTCTTCCACGTGGCCCAGCATCCCTGGGCTGTGCCTGCCTGTGCCGTACAGCTGCTCCTCTGGCCAGCTCTTTAATCCTGCCTCTGCAGGCGTCTCCTTGTTCCGGTTGAATTCTCAGACAGTGATTTAATCAGAGGTTCGGCTTAGATTTCTCACATTGGGTAAGGCCCACTGCTTGGTCAAGCAGTCCCCTGCTGGGGTGCACTTGAAGTCAGGAAGTCTGCAAGACCTTCTGGGGCTCTGGGAGTCTTGTGTGACCATTGAGCAGAATATATGCAGACTTCCTGTCAGTCCTCCCACAGCCATCACTGTATTACATTCTTCCTTTGAATTGCCACCTGTTTTTCCATCCAAACCAAATACAAAATCTATTTTAATGTTTTTTTTTCCCCCTGAAGAATGTGGGAGATAACAATGATTTCAAGAAAAAAGTCATGAATTTACCTTTAAGTGTGTTTATTTCATTGTTCCATGAATGCGAGAGACACAGAGAGAGAGAGAGAGACAGGCAGGGGTAGAGACAGGTGCTGCCAGCGATGTCTTCACTCCCCAGCCTCCCCGGCTTCACTAGCCCGATCACGGTGCACATGCAGCTCACGTGCTCAGGAGGATCCAGACACAAACCAGAAGCTTCCCACGGGGTCAGCCCTGCAAAGTGGAACTGCTGCTGCACACCCCCCACCCACTACCTCACCATTCTCAGAGCAGGCCCAGGCCCTGTGCTCTGCCTGCCGTGGAAGCAGAACGAGGAACACGGGAGGGATGTGCGACGTCCCCATGACTTGAAAAAGCTCTGTGTGGCAGTAATGTCCGCAGAGACCCTGCATCGCAGGGCACACATGTCTGCAGCACACGCCCCTGCTGTGACTGCCTGGCCCCTTTGTCTGCTCAGGTGCAGCCTGTATGTCAAGTAACATTCTTTTCTTCAGGGGTTCCAGAACCTCCCCTGTAAAAATTAAACTCTTAATTAAGGCCATGTGGTGAAACGGATTCAGTAAGAACACCCAGGCATATTTAAAGCACGTTACTAACGAATCAGTCTTGATTTTGCATTATCTCAGATTGCTGAAATACAACATTCAGAACGGTATTTAGATACACGGTGAAACAAGATCAAACTAACTTTTCTTAAAGACTTTTTTTTCCCTTTGTTCCTGTTTTTTTTTTTTTTTCCCCTGACCTTTTTAGTTCATTTTTTATTTACTTCATTCGTTAGCAAGAGAGACACACAGAGAAGGAAGAAGCGAGAGAGAGAGCTCTCACAGGGTCTGGGTGCCAGGAGCCACTCAGTGTGCCTCACTGGAGTCACAGCCCACGTGAGCCCACGTACTGAACGGGGTCTCTGGGTCAGAGCTGGGAGCGTCCCAGACGGGACTGCCTGCCGATCAGTGCCGGGTATCCTGCGTCAGCACCTGGCCCCAGCCGTCTACCTGACATTACAAATACCAGCATTAGCGCAACGAGAAGTGGTGGTTAAAATTCAGATTCCGAAACCGGGCACAGTGGGACAAGCCTGTTGTCCCAGCTACTCCTGAGGCTGAAGCAAAAGAATTGGAACTTGGCACAATACAGTCTAACATCACACACACACACACACACACACACACACACACACTAATTCAGATTCCTAGGCCACATGTCAGCTGTCCTATATCATAATATCTCCTAGTAAAACTCAGGAAACTCATATTTTTACATAAGTTTCCAGGGAAATATATGTGTACATTAAAATTTGTTAATAAAAGCATTAAAAATCAAGGCATCTGTTCTAATAATTATAGTATTGAAAAGTTACTATTTTAATTGTTTGACTTAATAGTTGTCTGTGTGCTTAAGAAAAAACTTAAGTAAATTGAAATACTTTAATATTCGAAGATGTGCATTATATCATTACTTACGAAGAAGGCCTTAGAAATTACTTCCATATCCAGCAGTACGAGAATGGCTACTAGCATACAATAAAAATAGTCTATGTTTCAGGCCAGCAGGTGGCATGGTGGTTAAAGGTGCTGGATTCTCACATGGCCAACAGTGGTCCAAGACCCTTCCGTGCTCTCTCTCTGGTCAAATTAGAAAGTAATAACAACAAATGAATTAACTAGCTAAATAATCCTTTAAGAAATTCTGTGTTTCTACATAGTATAAGCATTAGCATTTTACTTATGGGAAGAAAAACAAAGGCAGCGTTGTAAAAACAACACACAGCACAGAATTTGATGTGCACCATTATTAGATCAATGTAAAACCACGCGCTACAGACCAGCGCAAGGATGGCGCTGGGTTTATCGTACGTGGCCTTTTTATTATGTACTTACTTATTTGTATATTTTTTTCTTTTTCTGATTTACATACAAGCCTACATCTCCGTGGAGTGCAGTGTGGTTTTAAAGGGTGCATACAGTGTATTTTATGCGGAGGTACCTATTCTGTACCTATTCTGTTGAGTTTCTTTACCAGGAGGGCATGTTAAATTTGTCACATGCTTTTTCTGGATCTGTTGAGACAATCATATAGTTTTGATCCTTTGTTCTGTTCGCAGGAAGTATCACATGTACTGATTTGCATATGTTAAGCCATTCTCTCATCCCTGGGCTGAATACCACATGACCATGGCGGGCAATATGTTTATCTTGCTGTCGAATTCTGATTACCAGTAATTTGTTTAGATACTTTGCGTCTATGTTCATGAGCGATCTGGCCCACAGTTTTCTTACTCTGGTAGATACTTGCTCAGTTTTAGTATCAGGGTAAAGCCAGGGTCCTAGAGTGAGTTGGGAAGAGTTTCTTCCTTCTCGATTCTAGCTTCTAGAAAATTGTTCATCTTTAGATGCCTTGTAGAGTCAAACAGGGAATCCATCAGATTTTTAAGTTTTCTTTGATGGGACACATTTTATTACTTTTTCTATTTCATAACTCACTATAGGTTTATTCAGATTTTTCTTTTTTGTTTCTTGATAAGCCAACAGCCTACATCATGCTGACTGAAAACAAAAGTTGAAAGATTTTTTCTAAGATCAGGAACAGACAGGAATGTCCACTCGCACCTCTAATATTCAATATAGCACTGCATGTCCTGGGTAGGACAGTTGGACAAGAGAGAGAAATAAAAGGCATCCAAATTGGAAAGTGAAAAATCAAATTGTCTCTGTGTAGACAACATGACCACGTGTATATAGAAACCACCAAAAAAGAAAGAACCAATAAATTAATACAGTGCAGTTGAAGGATATAAAATAAACAAACAAAAACAAACATTTTTATACACCAATAACAAAATATCTAAAAATGATATCAAGAAATCAAGAGTGATAGTAACCATACAGCATGGTATTAGTACTAAAACACAAAAAACAAAATAGAGAGAAAACAGAACCCAGACATAAATACACGTACCTATACCCAACTGATTTCCAACAAAGGTGCCATTGAAAACACACAATGGAGATAGGATAGTCTCTTCAATAAATGATGCCCAGAAAATTGATATATGCATGCAGAAAAATGAAACTAGACAATTTTCTCTCACTAATACACAAGTCAACTCAAAATGTATTCAAACCAAGTTGGTTAGTGGTGCAGTGATAAAAAATTTAAAAAATGATGCTCTTCAAGGCTGACCTACACGGAAAGGTTCCCGGTCCAGATTTGGAGACCTCCCTGGGTGCGCCTGCAGTCTGGGGCTGACTGAGGCTGGAGTGGGTTATAGCATCAAGACCCTGTCGGAAGTTCTCTCTCTCTCTCTCTCTCTCTCTCTCTCTCTCTCTCTCTCTCTCTCTTTCTGGAAGAATAAATAAACTTTAAAAATTGGATTAAAGGCTTTACCGTAAGACTCAAAACTATAAAACTAACAGAAAAAAATGGGCAATGCTACATGACATCAATCTAGGCAAAGCCTTCTTTAGCAAGACCTCAACAGCATATGCAATAAAGCAGAAATTTACAGAGGAGATTATATCAAACTAAACCGTTCCAGTGCACCCAAAGAAACAATGAAAATAAAGGGATAACCTATAGAAAGGAAGAAAATGTTTGCACCTGACAAGGGATTAACATCCAGAATTTATAAGTAACTAAAATAATTCAATAGCAAATAACAATAATAACCCAATTAAAAATAAACAAAAGACAGAAATATACATTTTTTCGAAGAGGACATCTGTATATTTTGTATATCTGGCCAACAGATATACAAAAAAAAGATAAAAAGCTCCACATCACTAAGCATCAGAGAAATGCAAACCAAGACAATAATGAGGTACTGCCTCACTCAAGTTAGAAGAGCTAACATCAAAAAGAGCAAAACGTAGCAAATTCTGAAGAACGCTAACTAGTACAGTAGTTCTAGAAGACAGTACAGAAGTTCCTTAAGAAATCACAAATAGCTCACCCACAGGGCCAGCAGCCCCACGGGGTGTATATGCAGAGGAAGTGAGATCAGGAGATCGCAGCGCCCCCGCGTTCGCTGCAGTGCCATTCCCAACTGCCAGCATCCGAAATCAACCCAGGCTTCCTCAGCAACCGAATAGAGGAGATGTGATAAGCACGAAATACTAGTCAGCCATATGAAAGGGTAAAAGCCTGTGGTTGGTGACACTGTGGGCGAGCCAGGTGCAGACAGAGAAGTACCAAGTGATCTCCCTCAAATGTGGAAGTTTACAAAAAAGCTGATCTCACAGAAGTCAAATGTGGAATACAGGTTACCAGACGCTGAGGAGAACTGAGGCAAGGGGAAGGGAGAGAGGCTGGCCATGAACACAGTGTTACAGGTAGACAGGGGAAAAGTAGGTGTTCTAGTGCAGGGCTACTGATAATCACAGTGCAGTGTATATTTCAAATAGCTAAAAGCAAGGATTTTGAGTGTTTTCACAACAAAGAAATAGCAAATGTTAAGCCAATGAATGTGCTAATTAACATAACCCGCGCGTTACTCGGTACATACATGTATGGAAACATCGCATTGTGCCCCACAATCGTGTATGATTATGTCAATTAAATAAAAAGAGAAAGAAGGGATGGAAAGGAAAACAGAGATAAATAAAATCAATTGTGCTGAATGATGACCTTAAAGATTATTAACATTCTTCTTTAATGTTTGGATATTATAACAATATTTCAAAAAGAGAAGATTTAAAAACCTGCTGACAAATGATTAAATTCGATAATACTGATTTTTGAATTCTATTTAGCTCAGTTTTTTTCTATAAAGCTTATTAAGAATAACTCTTAGAATTCCTGCAAAATTCAATAAATAAAAATTTATTCAGCATTTGCAAAATTAAAAATAACAAAGTCTAGGAATTATCTTCTAAGGAGAAAATAGAAGAGAATATCAAAAAGCCCTGGAGCGCCTGGCAAGCGGGCAAAGTCTTGGTGCCCTGCGAGTTTGAAGCCACACCATGGGTTGAGCCCACCAAGGTAAAGAGTTTTCCATTTTCTTCTTTGTTTATCTGTTTGAGAGGTCATGTGTAAACAGCTCTTCTAACACCAACTATCTGTACCTGAATAAGCGGGGAGGAAAGGGGCCATGGAGAGGCGGAGGCCGAGACCTCGAGGGGCGTCAGGAAGGACAGCGGGTTTGCTCGGCAGCAGAGGACGGCGTTCCCGCATCGTGTGAGCACGACGTAGGCTGTCCCTGCAGCCTCTGCGTACTGCTCCTAAATAGTCACTCGCGCCCAGACAGTTGCTATCTCAGGGCCAGCTTGGACTTCCTTTCAGTTTAGAAATTTCTTGGAAGAAATAGCATTCGGGAAGTTGAGACTTTGGTTATAAAAAGGAGTAAGAAAGAAAACATCAGCTTTTGGTCATAAAGTGGTACTACTTATTACATGGAAGGGAGTCGGCTCTCTCCAGAGTTTCCAGAATTGGACCTGGCATGTATCCTGAGTTTATGGGTGTAAAAACGCTTGTATGCTCACCCCACTTGCCCCATCTCCACAACCTACTTGTCCGTGGTACTGCAGCCCGAAGAGTATGGACTACGTGTTCCTAAAAGCAAACTCTCAGAGCACCAGAACTGAAGCTAAGTCTTCATTGCCTTCTGTACTCAGGCAGAGGGCGTCCCTCGTTCCACCCTCAGGGAGGCTGTGATCACACACCTTACTGAGCACTCACAGGAGTGCTGGCTGCGCTGGCCATGGGCTCAGGGAGCAGACGTGGTTCTGGGAGCCACACGGCCCAAACGTGGCCGTCGAGCTGCCCGTCAATGCTGTAAAGTTCTGTGAATCACGATAAACTGCATGGACACGTACTATCCGTGGGAGTGGCCTACTTCAAAGAACAGTGATAGGCGGGTCTGGACAGGCTTCCAGACGGAAGTCGCAGCACAGCCGCAGAGCGAGTTCCCGTGGTCTTGCACCTCTTTTAGGTCTGAATTTTCTTCCTCTTATTGCCTGTCTTTTTTTTTTTTCTCTTAGAGCCACTATTATGCTTTGCTTTTTATGTGCTACGTCGTTCAGACCCCTCGACTGGCGTTTCTTCTCCACTCTGTGCAGCTGAGCCCCTCTCCAATTCACTGTGCAGGGCCCCATCACCCACACACTGCCAGTCCTGAATGGTGTCACAGAAGGTCTAAAACTTAAGTCCCCTCCTGGGGCTGGAATCGTGTTCTTTGTTCAGCACAGTTTAATCTGGGGTTCTGCACAATGAACATTTACCGTGCAACATAAAACATAAATAATAATAGTCAAGAGGCACAGTGCAAAGCCGAGCGAACAGCTGGCTTTCTGTGGCCTGCCCCAGCCAGGCCTTGACAATGGCGTGTCACCTCAAGACCAAGGGTAGTATTTAACCCACCTGTGTTTTCCATTATGTGAAGTCATTTAAAGAGGCTTATTTCTTTTAAATAGCAAAATGAGACAACTGAATATTTATCCTTTTAAGCATCTTTTAAAAATCAAAATTACTCTTTATTCCCAATTATGGTTATTAACCAATTAGTTCTTCCACATCTCACTTAGATGATTTATTGCAGAACATACTCAAGGACAATTCTCAAATGCAAGTGCTGCTTTGAGCTCACATAATTGCCAGAGCACAGAGCAGCACACGCTCCAGGAACGAGAGGCGACCGCGGCTCTGCCTCACGCTGCACGGCTCGTTACCCCTGCCTTCCGTCAGCGCCATGGAACACGCGGTGCAGTCTGCGTACAAAGACCATCCAGAAACTCATGCACGAGAAATGTGGCAGCGTGAGAACTGGAAAGAGGTCTCAGGACGGAAATGTGTGTACGATGACTCAGGGTGGAAGCTGAGCGGGTGCATGTGTGCCTGCACATGGGTTGGGATGGAATAGGGATAGAGAAAAATGGTATTGAAGACACAAGAAAGAAAAGAGGAAAAGGGATTGGAAGGACACAGTTATTTACTGTTTCGGAAATCAAATCACACCAGTGACTGAGAAAACAGATCACTCCTATATGCTTGCCACTGTTTTTCAACGCATCATCAGAATAAGATATTCGTAACCAATAAAGCCGTTGTAAACAAGAGCCCCTAGCCCTTTTAAAATGTTGGGGAGGGAAATTTCTATTTTCCTAAAGGGAGACTTTCTTGGAAGTAATGTTTTAAAAGAGAAAAGGAGAGATACTGAGGAAGAAAGATCTCTGGAGGAAGGTAATCGGATCTGGCCAGCCTATCATCCCTTTCTCAATAAGAAAATCCACCTCTTGCTTGGAACAGACATCCCCACCCTAGGGAACGACAGTTTCCAGGGAGAGGAAGGCCTGGACCCCACACCCTAGCTCCTCCTGGCCAGTAGCACTTGCTTGGGGCTCAGCTGACACAGCCAAGGCTTGGGCGGGGCCGAGGTATGTCCAGCTAGCCCTCAGGGAGGTGGGAGAAAGGAGCATTACCATGCAACGAAAGATTCATAATTATTGGGGGAAAGTTCTTCATTTAGAAAACAGTGAGATTTTCTCCACTTTAACCCGTTTAACCTTTCTGAGACAGTATCGATGAAGTCTGCTATTGATTACTGCTGGCGCGCTCTCCCAGGAAGGTGCAGTACCACCAAGCTTACGTAAAAGCAGCCCGGTATGTGTTTTGCTCTGAGAACTGATTTTGATAAAATATTCCACTGAAAACCCCTCTTATCACAGAAATAAGGCACGCCAAAAGTTTATTAAGACCTTGAAAATAGAGCATAAAAAACACGTTTGTGAGTGTGTGTGTTTTGTATTGAAGACTCTGGGCGGCAGAATTCCTATCGCGGACCTAAACTCACTCACATGAGCGATGTTGCACTGCAAAGTCAAGAAGTCTCAACGCCAGTAAGTTACAACAGTCATGCCGAGATGTCAAACTGTTTTATGTAAATAGGAATAGTTTGGAGACGTTTTATTGAATTAACACCCATAAGCAAACCTACCACCTCATATATGTGTTTAACATGTAGTGCATGACTTTTCACAAACAGAACACATGCATGTTTACCAGAGCCTAATCAAGAACCAGGGGATGGCCGCACCCCTGAACCCCGTCAGTTACTGCCCCGCTCCACGGGTGACCGCTGCCCCAGTCCATGACAGCACAGATTAATTCTGCCTGACTCTGGAATTTATACAGTAAATCATGCCATATACACTACTTCACATCTGGCAATCTGCTTCTGAGATTACCCAGGTTGTTGCAAAAAATTGTAGTTAAGTCAGCCTCTTGGCTTGAGAGTTTCATTGTGTGACTCTGTTACAATTTATGGATCCATTGTCTGATGCCAGGCATTTGGACAGTTTCCAGTTTTTAGCTATTATGAAGGGTGCTGCTAACAATATTTTGAACACTTGCCTGACTTTTTTCCAAATCTGTACCAATTTATACTTCCACCAGAAGTAAATGAGAGGTCTGATTCGTCTACATCTTCTACACAACTTGGCATTGAAAGTCTTTTTTCGTTGTTCCTCTGACGAACGTGTAGTAGCATCATGCTGAAATTTTAATTTGCATGCTCCTGGTGACAAAGGAAGGCTAGAATCTTTTATTATAGTCCACTGGGTGTTCTGATGTGCTTTTGGGATATATCTATTTCATTTGCTTGCCCAGTTTTTCTGTTTATCTTTTTTGCAATTTTTTATTGACTTCCTTCAATTCTTTGCCTATTCTAGGTGTGAATGTTTGTTGCACAGATCTATTGCAAGCCTCTCACTCTCCGTGCCTCATCTTTTCACTCTCTTAATAGCTCTTCCTAAACAGAAGTACTTCATCTGATTATAGCCAAATGGAACAGCCTTTCATTCATTGTTCTTGTTCATTGTTTCAAGAAAAGTTTGCTTACTCTAAATCACAGAAACGATCTAGCATTTCTTCTTTACACTCTATTTTATTTTTTACTTTTAGATTTACAGTACATATAGAATTTATTTTTGTGATTGGTAAAGGCGACAATTTTTCCATCTGTTTATCCAATTGATTTAACTTGATTTATTGAAAAGAATTTTGACCCCCAATATTGTAGTATCACATTTATTTATACATTACAGGATTATTATTATGAGAATAATTCTGTATTCTATTTTGCTCTAATGGTCTATTTATTTATTCTCCTGTCTTAATTATTAAAGCTTTATAATAGATCTTGATATCTGCTAGATTTAGCACTCTGATTATACATGTGTTCTTCAAGATTGCCTAGGATATTTTCACTGACACAGGAGTTTTAGTAACAATTTTTCAATACCCCCAAAAAAAGCCTGCTAACTTTTTCATTGTAATTGTATCATGTCTACAGATAAATATGAGAAAAATTGACATTAATATAATATTTTTTCTAATTCATGAACATAGTATAGCTCTTCATATAATTAGGTACTTAATTTCTTTTATTTTTATTTACTTTTTTAATTGACAAAATGTGTATATATTAATCATGTGCAACATGTTTTAAACTGTGTATGCATTGTGGAAAGGCTAACTTAAGGTATTGTTAGATACATTAGTTCACATAGTCTGCGGTAAGAATACTGAATCTACTTGTAGCATGTTTTAAGTACACGGTGCATTCCTATCAAATATAGTCACCATACTGCACAATAGATTTCTTGGATGTATTCCTCCTCTCTAACACAACGGCATATCCTCTGACACATCTCCCCAGCCCCACATCACAGTGGCCGACCCTCTACTTCCGGGGCCAGCTTTTCAGGTTCCACATGGAAATAAGTTCATGCTGTAGTTGTCTTTCTGGGCTTGGTTTCTTTACTTAACTGAACACCATCCATTTTACCATGTCATGATGGCAGCCTTTTCTCTGTTTCAGGCACGCTTGTGTGTATGTGCCACATTTTCTTTATGCATTCACCCATCGATGGTCACTTAAATGGATCTCATATATGGGGTGCTGTAATTGATGCTGTAATAAACACGGGGGTGCAGATAGCCTTTGGACATGTCTACTTCATTTACTTTGGGTAGATTCCCAGTAGTGGGATTTCTTTCAGAAATGATGCATACTTTTCAATGTAGAGGCTTTGCATAATTTTGTTTAATTTGTTTTTTATAGGTTTTATATGTGTTGTCATTCAAAATTGGTTTTTTTTTGGTATATAGAAATATATGCCATAAATGATTTAACATCTAGTAACTTTGCTAGTTTAACTTTTTAATTCTAATGGCTTACAGAAACTTTTGGAATTCCTAAATATATAGTTACATTAGTTGCAAAATAATGTAGCTTTCACACAAAAAATATATTAACTAGATTCTAGATGAGGACTATTTAAAAACAATACAAAGAGTTTACTCTTTTCACCGATCTACACTGTTTTTAGAAGTCCTTCTTTATGCTGAGAATATGGAGAGCACACAAACACAGAAGGCTTCAGGCGCACATGAAGGGGAGCACAGCACAGAGTGGACAGGAGGACGCTGGCTGTGAGGGGGAGATGTGGGCTTTGCTGTCGCCAACTTCGCGAGAGTGATTAATAAGAATCAGGGCGAGATTTTATAGATAAAACAAATGGTCAGAGATGTGACCGTGAATTCCACGCTACAAATTTTTGCTTTTTTTTTTTTTTGCTTTTTTTTTGGAGAGGTTTTTGCTATAGGGCGCGTGCGTTCGCCAGACAGAGAGAGAGAGACAGAGAGATAGAAAGCGAGAAATCACCCCCCAGGGGGGATGGCCACGCCGCAATCCCTTCTCCTCCATTCTCCTCTCGGGATCTTGGGCACGCACGCACACACGCCCGGCGTGAGTTTAAGCCACCGGGTCCGGGACTCGAACCGCGGTCGACTACGTGGGAGTCCAGCAACATAGCCATTACGCTAACTGCTGGTCCCCAAATTTTTGCTTTTGAAAATTACTTTTGATAGTCATAAAAATGATTCCTTAAGGGATTTATCTGCATGCAAAGCTATCTTGCTTCTCATTAATGAACAAGTTACTAATAATTTTATAGTCATTCTTATCATTAATTAGAATGTCCTTTGGCCTTTTCATGGTGAGGCAACATGAGGAAAAGCACGTAAGAATAAAGTACAAGCTAAGTTGCACTTTTCCCAGAAGACAGTTTCTGTTTGGAGCCTAGGAGTATGTGACGGGGCCATAGCCACAGCAAACAGAGAATGTTGAATTTAAATGAAGATGAGTTTCTAAGTAGCTATTAAACCTCCTTTCTGACATAAAATGAAAATAGTTACATACTCCTGCATCTCTAGGTTCCCTTGACTAATAAAATATATTAAAATCACCGTTATCTGGTGTCCTAAGGAACATGACACTTTCTGTAGTGAACCTGAGTATACAGCCTGGGCCCTCGGACTCGGCCAGGATTGGATGCTGGGTAGGAAAATGGCTTGGGAGGGCTCCCAGCCTGCCCTTTACCAGGGGTCTGCTGTGCCTACTCCGGGGGAAGCTGGCAGCGAGAAGACAGGAGGAAGAGGAAGGTAAGGTGCTGGAGGCAGAGGTCACGACTCCGGAAGTCAGGGCTGGGAGCGCCTTAGACATGGCTGACAGAACCCTAAGCCCTCAAGAACAGGAGACGTCTCTCTCCCTCAGCTTCCCAAACCTCATGCTTAGATACTTTCCGGTGACACAGAGAGCTATCAGCTGGCAATGGAACTAGTTACACCAGTCTAAGGCAAAGACGGGGATGTGAGCAAACACAGACGGGCCCTGTCAGGACTGGAGACCCTGCAGGCCCCTCGCCTGGTTTGGGGTCGCTTTCTTTGGCATTTCCAGCAGATCATTCTGGAGGGCTGTCATAGAAGGTGAATCTTAAACAATAAAATATTGTATGGAAAAGTAGAATGCTACTTTAGTGTCCATAAAAACAACTGGGCAGGTAAAGAATAGGGGGAAAGTCCTGGCATCAAGATACAATGTGAGGGGACCAGCAGATGGCGTGATGTTACGTCACTGGACTTCCACGTAATCAAACACGGTTCGAGTCCTGGACCTGATGGCTTAAAACTCACGTTGGGTGCACATGCATGCATGCCCAAAATCCCAAGAGGAGAATGGAGGAGAAGGGATTGTGGTGTGGCCATCCCCCTGGGGGATGATTTCTCACTTTCCATCTCTCTAGTAAGCACACGTGCCCTGTAGCAAACACCTCTTAAGAAAAAATAAATAAATAAAAGATACAATGGGAAGAGGCGAGGCTGTTTCCATGGACCATGAGCCGCAAGCCCGTCTCCCGCTTTGGGCCCGTGTCTGGTGTCACGCTCACCGGAGAGACAGCAGGAAGCCCCGGTGTGTGGCCGCTGAGGCTCACGGTGCTGAGAACGAGAGCCTGGAGGAGAGCGGAGCTGGCGAAGGAAGGGTGCCCTGAGAATGGGATGACCCGAATCCGTGTGTCCCTGGGAGAGGGCCAGGCCAGGAGCCGCAGGGCGGCAGCAGCACTGCGAAGGACCTCTGGGCCGCAGCCTTCCAGAGCTGGCTGGGCAGCCCGAGGAGCGAGCCCGGGCCCACAGACGCTGGCCACGGTGAGTTAGGGTCCTTCGCCGTCGTGGCCATGTTCAGGGCGCCGTGGGAGGGAGCAACGCGGACTTTCTCTCCCAAGGGACCTGTGGACGCATGGAATGTGCTGAGGTGACTTTTCATGTTTCGCTTTACATTTCCTTTCCGTCTAAATTAGAGTTAGGCTTGTTTGTACAATGATTACTATAAATAATTCCATGTTTCTCCATCAGTGACCTTTTCTTGGCCGGAAATTTCCATGCATTACTGTTTCCTGTCGTTCTGGGTACTTTTCCTTAACATTTGATAAAACCTATCTGTTTTTCTCCTCTTAAAAATTCGCCAGTGTACAGCACAAATACACACACCCCACGCACACTTCAATTTCTCGTGCAATTTCGGGTGGCCCGCAGACCTCTGAAGCAGCGAGGATCCAAAGTTCACAGCTCTGCCCCAGGGCTTTGCTTTTGTTTTGGTTTTGGTTTTTTTTTGGGGGGGCGTGGGGAGGAGAGAGATTTTTGCTATAGGACACACACACTCACCGGAGAGACAGAGAGACAGAAAGTGAGAAATCACCCCTAGGGAAGAAGGTCACATTGCAATCCCTTCTCCTCCATCCTCCTCTGGGATTTTGGGCACGCACGCACACACAGCCAGTATGAGTTTCAAGCCACTGTGTCCAGGACTCGAGCCACGGCCCACCATGTGGAGTCTAGCTTAGCCACTACGCGCCTGCTGGTCCTGCTCCAGGGCACTTAACCTTTGACTTACAAACTAGGGGTTCTCCGACAAGGAGAAAAAGCCTTGTGAGGAAGAGCGACTCCCAGTCAGACTGCGGGGTGCTGCCAAGCGACTGCTGGGGGAGCCCGTGAACACCGCGACTCGGTGGAGTACAAAGGAGCGAGTCACGGCCTGCCTGGTAGGGGACGCGCCTTTGCACAAGGCACCATTCGACCCGCCTCGTCCCTGCTTTGGTCAGAGCATTTGTTCATCCACTATGTCTAAACAATTCACTATTTACCATATTAAGGCAACCGGGGGGTCATAAAAAGGAGGGCAATCCTGGGCCAGGAACTGGACATGGGCCAGCTCCAGGCCTCCCCTCCGCACCCTGCGCGAAGCCCCAGCCCGCCCCGTGACGTGAGGAGCCAGAATGGACCACTGCGGGCTCCCCCACGTCAGAACGAGGCTTTGTGACCCCAGCGCCTGCCAGTGGGAGCATGAGGACTCCCAAAGCCCACGAGGACACACGTGCTCGCTGCAGTGGTGTCTGCTTTACACGCCTGGGACAGGGCCTGCCTCGGGTGGACCGCACCGTCCCGCACCGTGGCGGCGGGTAACGGACTCCAGCATCTGATGCGAAGGCGAGCTGAGAAATTCACACGGAGCCCTAGGCACAGTCCCCGGCAGGCTCTAAGCTCTCAGGGGACAGTAGTGATTAAGATGGGAGTCCTTTCTTGCAGGAGCAAAGTTCAGAAAAATATTCACCAGAGAAGCAAACTTTATGTAGCATAGATGTAGCTTCATCTGTTCTAAGATTCCAAGAACTGGAGGAACCATAAATGTATACCTATATTCATACAAAGGTGCGTGATGCATGCAAACGCTTATGTGTAAACACGTGTGCTCTAGTACTTAGATACATGTGTATTGTGTACACATACATATGTGTGTATACATGTATCCCTTTATTTTATAACAGAGATTTTTGCTATAGGGCACGTGCACTCATTGGAGAGACAAGGAGACAAGAAAGAAGAAGTGAGCACTCACCCCAGAGGCACGGCCACGCCACTGTCCCTTCCTAGTCTCCTCTCGCGGCTTTGGGCGTGCACACACATGCACCCCGCGTGATTTTCAAGCCACCGTGTCCAGGACTTGAAGCATAGTCGGCCACGGGGGCGTCCAGGCCCACCACCACAGCGTCCGCCGGCCTCTGCTCTCCTCACATCAGGTCTTCTCAGCCCCTCTCTCTGCTGGCCTGCCCCGTGCTGCCTCCTGCTCCAGGCCCGAGGCCTGCCCCATGCTGCCTCCTGCTCCAGGCCCGAGGCCTGCCCCGTGCTGCCTCCTGCTCCAGGTGCCGAGGCCTGCTCCGTGCTGCCTCCTGCTCCAGGCCCGCGGCCTGTCCCATGCTGCCTCCTGCTCCTCCCCGCTCCACCCCAAAGCTGCCCAGCTGAAGGTGCTGAGCCCACTAGGTCCCAGCGAGAGGTGCGATATGAGACTACGACGCCAGGCCTCGCTGCCTGTGCTCCCCACTCATCTCCCTGGAGCGTCTCACGTGGTGTTTCAGGCCACACGTGACATAGTCACTCTGTGACGTTCGAGTCTATGCCACAGCGCCGGGTGGGCTTTGGTGCCCGGATGCTAGGCCCAGCACTGTTCCGGGTGTTTCTAGGAGGGCGGTTTAGGATGAAATTACCATCTGAGTAAGTAGGGTTAGAAAAGCAGACTTTCCTCTCTGACGACGGGTCTCATCCAATCAGGTCAAAATGGCACACAAAGTGGACGCTCCCGGAGCTGAGAGCCCTGCTCCTCCTGGGGCCTGGGGACCGGGACCTCGGCATTTGTCCTGCTTGGGCTCAGACTGAAATGCTGACTGCCACCCCCCCGCCCTGCGGCCCGGCGTGCTGGCTCCCCTGTGGGTCTTGGACTAGCCTCACAGTCACTGAGCCAGTTCCTGTGAATAAAGCACACACGCACATGCACACACGTGTGCACGCACGTGTGCACACACGCGCGGACACACAGCCCACTGGTCCTGTTCCCCTGAGAAGCCTGCCTGACCACCCCACCGTCACCACCCCGGAGCCCATCTCTGCCCCACCTGCGGCAGCTACACCTGCACCCCAAGGCCACACCCGCTTTTGCACCCATCGGCCCGGTCGGCTTCAGAGCCCAGCTCAGACAGCCCCATGCCTCAGGACGTCTTCGTGGACTCCCAGCCTGCCCACCCTCCTCGGGGCCCCAAACGCTCTTCTGCTGGTGCCCTGCCCGTGACCTGCTGTCCCCATGGCTGTGGGCTTACTGGCTCTCCACATGGTACTCAGGACTAGTGGGCCCTCAGTGAGCACCTGGTGGGAGGCCAGTGTGAGACAGACAGCTCCAGGGCGGACCTTGTCGGGCTGGCGCGCCTCCCCCTCCTGCACGCAGCTCACGACAGCACAGCACCGTCACTCAGAACGCAGTCACTCACCTCATCATCACCTGAGGTTCACGTGCCATCCCTCTGGTGACTGCCCACCAGGAGCAGCGGCCCCACAGCACGGGCACCCTCGGGCTGGCTCAGCGTTGGCACGAGGTGGGGACCGAGCAATGTTCGGTCGGCTGACTTTGGCACTCAGAAATTTTCCTGCAATGATTTTGATGACTCAGCATAAGCAGCTAAGGTCGGCAACGAATCTAAAAATTTCTAAATTTTCACCACGCTTAAAATCCTCTCGTGTCTTATTCTTGGAAAAGATCAAGCTTTTTGGTCACCTCTAAGAGTACCAGCATGTTAGGGGCGGCAGATGGCGCAGTGGTGCAAGCACTGAACTCCCACATGGCCGACTCCAGTTCCAGCCCCACAGCTGGAGGCCTGCTCTCTCACGTTGCCTCTCTGTCTCTGTCTGGTCAAATTTTAGAAAGTAGTAGTGATGATAATAAGAATAAATTAAATAATTCTTAAAAGAAGAATCGGTGTGTTGACTACTTAGTGGAATGACTCCTTGCACTTACTGAGTAGGTAAAATAATTTTTTTAATTAATGAGTTTTATTTTGATTTCAAATATAAAAATGCACGTATCTGCGCAGGCTGGGTGGGGACGCAGAACACAACCTGAGGCAGACCTACACGGTGAGTCACTGGCCGTGCGCAGAGATCCCTGAGTGTGCCGGGTCGTGCGCAGAGATCCCTGAGTGTACCAGGCCGTGCACAGAGATCCCTGAGTGTGCCAGGCTGTGCGCAGAGATCCCTGAGTGTGCCAGGCCATGCGCAGAGATCCCTGAGTGTGCCAGGCCGTGCGCAGAGATTTCCCCGAGTGTGCCAGGCCATGCACAGAGATCCCCCGAGCGTGCCAGACCGTGCACTCGCCACCATGGCGGCACTCCATCTAGCCTTCCCGCCTCTGCCCTGAGGCCTCTGGCCTCTGCTTTCACTCCACCTGCACTCTGCAGCTGCTCTCAGTTCAGCCTATCTGTGTGTGCATCTCTAAATGGCAAGACAGCAACGCAGGCTTTGTCTTAATCACGCGTGTGGCTTAACGAGAACGCACGCACATGACCGGCGAAGCACGGTTGTCCTCCGGAATACCGTCAATTCCCCGTCGTCGTTAAAATCAAGTGGAGACACAACTGTAGTCAACTGGGCCCAAACGGGAAAGGTCCGGGTCTGTGCCCTGGCCCAGGACCTCCTTGGGCACTCCCAACCTCAGCTGGCCCAGACTGGCGTGGATATTGGGACGAAGACGCTGGTGGGAGCACCTCTCTGCTTGTCTGCCTCTCTCTCTGCTTGTCTGTCTCTCTCTCCCAATAAAATGAACAAGCTTTGACAAATTTGGAAATAAAGTCAGAGGAGGTACAAGTAGCTTGAGCTCTGCGGGCCGGCTGGCACAGGCTGGCACACCTGGCCCTCCGCACAGCTCTCAGGTGGGCTCTGCGCAGGGAACTGGGCCCTGGGCCCATGTAAAACAGGCCTGGCAACCTGTGCTGGCCGAGTGCCCCCTGCGCATCTGGTGGCCGGGGGCCTGTGCTGTCGACTTAAGAACAGGGTGGTCGTGAGGGCTGTGAGCAGCCCACACACGAGGCGACTGGCAAGCACAGGTGCCGTGAAGGAGCCCCTCCACCCTCAGGTAAGAACAAGTGCTTCCTGCCCGTCTGGGAAGTCGGCCTCAAGTGCCGGTACGCGACCGTAGGCTCAGAGTCTCGGCAGGAGTCACTGCCCGGCACCATGGGCAGAAGGTCCTCAGTGGAACCCTCTGAGCCGTGTGTTCAGCTACGCGAGGTTCCAGCCCCAGGAGAGCCCTGTCCCGGAGGCAGTGGAAACTCCAGCGCAGGCTTCTGAAGGGAGTGTTACTCATCGACTGGTACGGTGAGGTCTGGAGACATTTCGAGAAACGGCTTCTGAAATGCATAGGAAATTCTAGAACCATTGCTAAAATATTCTCTCCGTAATTGTTTTACGTCTGGTCTCGTTCTAATTGCAATACGTGCTTCTTCAGGGGAGGGTCACGAGCACTTCTCAATGCGTCTCCTTTGCCAAGTGCTATTCTAGGGTCCCGCTAGACAATACGTATTTGCTAAATGAATGAATGAGTTAAACACCCCCATACTTGTGACCACCGAGCTTTAACCAATGTGTCCTACAGGGAGGATTTATGACATTATTATCCCGTGCAGAGCAATTGAATTGAGACCACCCTTCCTCAAAATAAGAAGCAAATGTACTTAAAGAGGATGAGAAGGATCGGAGGAAGCAATCCAATTACATACAGATAGCTTGAAAATAATGTGGCAGCAGTGTGCTTAAGGGCCCCACGAAGGTGACCCTGGGGATGTGAACTTCACACCCCTCTCCTTCCTTCCAGATACCCAGAGACTGGAAAGCGTAATGTCTGTTACTTTTGCCATGGGTGGGTCCTGGGCGTGGTGGAGCATTGCCCGAGTAGGTATCACAGCTCAGTCCCAACTAGTGCTCAAGTCAAGGGACACGAGTCCTAACCAGTCGGCTGGTCTCAGCGCTGTCCCTGACGCGTTGGCTGGTCTCAGCGCTGTCCCCGACATGTCGGCTGGTCTCAGCGCTGTCTCCGACGCGCCGGCTGGTCTCAGCACTGCTCCTGACACATCGGCTGGTCTCAGCACTGCTCCTGGAGGGGCAGCGGAGGGGCGCATCGGCTCTCCGTGGAGTGTTAGAGTATTGGAGGGGCAGTGGAGGGGCGGCCGTGGGCTCTCCGTGGAGTGTTAGAGTATTGGAGGGGCAGCGGAGGGGCGGCCGTGGGCTCTCCGTGGAGTGTTAGAGTATTGGAGGGGCAGCGGAGGGGCGGCCGTGGGCTCTCCGTGGAGTGTTAGAGTATTGGAGGGGCAGTGGAGGGGCGGCTGTGGGCTCTCCGTGGAGTGTTAGAGTATTGGAGGGGCAGTGGAGGGGCGGCCGTGGGCTCTCCGTGGAGTGTTAGAGTATTGGAGGGGCAGTGGAGGGGCGGCCGTGGGCTCTCCGTGGAGTGTTAGAGTATTGGAGCGGCAGCGGAGGGGCGGCCGTGGGCTCTCCGTGGAGTGTTGGAGTATTGGAGGGGCAGCGGAGGGGCGGCCGTGGGCTCTCCGTGGAGTGTTGGAGTATTGGAGGGGCAGCGGAGGGGCGGCCGTGGGCTCTCCGTGGAGTGTTGGAGTATTGGAGGGGCAGCGGAGGGGCGGCCGTGGGCTCTCCGTGGAGTGTTAGAGTATTGGAGGGGCAGTGGAGGGGTGGCCGTGGGCTCTCCGTGGAGTGTTAGAGTATTGGAGGGGCAGTGGAGGGGCGGCCGTGGGCTCTCCGTGGAGTGTTAGAGTATTGGAGGGGCAGCGGAGGGCCAGCCGTGGGCTCTCCGTGAGTGTTAGAGTATTGGAGGGGCAGTGGAGGGGCGGCCGTGGGCTCTCCGTGGAGTGTTAGAGTATTGGAGGGGCAGTGGAGGGGCGGCCGTGGGCTCTCCGTGGAGTGTTGGAGTATTGGAGGGGCAGTGGAGGGGCGGCCGTGGGCTCTCCGTGGAGTGTTAGAGTATTGGAGCGGCAGCGGAGGGGCGGCCGTGGGCTCTCCGTGGAGTGTTGGAGTATTGGAGGGGCAGCGGAGGGGCGGCCGTGGGCTCTCCGTGGAGTGTTGGAGTATTGGAGGGGCAGCGGAGGGGCGGCCGTGGGCTCTCCGTGGAGTGTTGGAGTATTGGAGGGGCAGTGGAGGGGCGGCCGTGGGCTCTCCGTGGAGTGTTAGAGTATTGGAGGGGCAGCGGAGGGGCGGCCGTGGGCTCTCCGTGGAGTGTTATCAGTATTGGAGGGGCAGCGGAGGGGTGGCCGTGGGCTCTCCGTGGAGTGTTGGAGTATTGGAGGGGCAGCGGAGGGGCGGCCGTGGGCTCTCCGTGGAGTGTTAGAGTATTGGAGGGGCAGCGGAGGGGCGGCCGTGGGCTCTCCGTGGAGTGTTAGAGTTTTGGAGGGGCAGCGGAGGGGCGGTCGTGGGCTCTCCGTGGAGTGTTATCAGTATTGGAGGGGCAGTGGAGGGGCGGCCGTGGGCTCTCCGTGGAGTGTTAGAGTATTGGAGGGGCAGCGGAGGGCCAGCCGTGGGCTCTTCGCTCCTCGAGTGTTCCGTTCTGTTGTATCTACACTGGCCATTTGTTCACGAGCTTAAACAAACCAAGCATTTGTGAGACAGTTCTCAAGAAACAGGAGAAAGGTGTTAGCTCTCGTCACTATGGCTGTTTGCGTGAGTCTCCTAGGCTGTCAGAATGAAGCAATACACACGGAGTGGCTTATCGACAGGTATTTATTCTCCCGCAGCTCTGGAGAACAGAAATCTGTGACCCACGCGTCTGCAGGGCTGTCCCCCGGAGGCTCAGAGGGAGGAACTGTCCCGGTCTCTCTCCTGGCTTCCGCTCTTTTGGCCGGGGAGGCCGAGACCTCTGCCTCCTCCAGCATGTGGCATTCTCTGTATAAGGACCCAGGCACACTGGGTCCGGCTCAGCCCAACAGTCTCGTCCTTCCTAGATTACATCTGCAAAGACCCTATTTCCAAACCAGGTCCCATTAAGGCCATTGGAGCCCACATGGCCGGCCGCATGGTCAAAGTCCTGGGCCCACGGGCTTGAAAAATGCACTGGGCATGTGTGCACGTGCGAAGCCCTGGGAGGAGAGGGAGAGAGCTTTCTTGCTTTCCGTCTCTGTCTGCCTCTGGCAAGCTCATGTGCCTATAAAAAAAGGAGAGAGAGAGAGACAGAGGAAAGGCATCAACATATCTTTTCGGGAACGTAATTGAACCACGCAGGGTGCTCACTGGCCCAGGGCATCGGGGTGCAGTGTGGGGTGCTGATAGGCGCCTCAATTCTACCGTGCTGGACCTTCCTCCAAAACAAGAACCCATGATTCCCAGAAACCGTGCTTTGGGAGAACCACACGGCAAGCCCCGTTTGGGTGGGCTGGCATGTGCCATCCCCAGTACTGTGGCCAGGTGGGCAGCGATGCTGTACCCCTCAGAGCTGGGATTTAATGCGTGTCGATGCTGTCTCAGATACGGCTTGGAGAAGATTCTGGGCCAAATCTACACAGTTTTTCTGGGGCATGTATATGACAGGAATCATAAATGCCCGGGCTGCCATTCAGCCGCTCTGCCCTCTGACTGGCATAGTGTCTTGTGCTAACATATAGTAATTATACCGTGGGTTAATTATATATGTGTACACACTAGTTCAGGACTTACCAGCAATGTTCTTTTTGCATGTATTATTTATATAGCAATTGCATGAACTTCATTTATTTATTATTTCATTCTATGAGAGTCTGCTGTGGCCCAGATACTGTGGTAATTACTGTGGAGACAGAGATGACAGCTCCCTGCCTGTGAGACCTCTCTCGTCACATACTCAGGGGCAGGTGATTACAGCAGTCATGCACCTGCTGCACCTGCAAGGCCAGCGGGCACCAGGGGCCGCACAGGGCACCATCCCTGGGCAGATCTCCGCCCAACAGTGGCACAAGGATGGCACTGGGGTGAGGGATGCTGGTGCGGGATTGGAATGACAGACACAGGCAGGCAGGTGGGTAGAAGGTGCAAAGGAATAATGAAGATGTGACAGAGATAAGTATGTGCGTGTGTAAACATACACATCTACATATCCGCACACATGCATATTTGCACAAGTGCATGCATACACGTGTGTGTGTGTGTGTGTATTTGCAGTGATCTCCCAACCTCCTTGCCTAGGCCAGACCCTAGCTTGCCTGGTCAGCATGAGGACCAGCTGTGCCGGTGGGCGGGGGTGAGAATGGTAGAGAGGGCCGCGGGGCAGAGGCAAGGAGCGGGCCTTCACAAGGGGCAGGAGCTGGTGGTGAGGTGCACAGCTGTGAGCCCCTGGTTTTCCGAACAAGCACAAGATGATGGGGGAGGGGGGGCGGCAATCCGTGCTGAGCGTGGCACGCCCTGTCCCTCTTCCTCGCTGCTCCAGAAAGCAGGTAGGACAGGTTCACATTCCTGTCGGGGTCTACCCTGGGGAGCCAGGGCCTCGATGGAGCACACTGGGGTTACTGACACCACAGTCATCGTAGGTGATCTTTAAATCTAGGGCTTTCGGGAGCTAGCTCCTCTGCAGACACTCTCATCTTTAAAATAAGCTTGTGAGGCTGACGGAACTCCAGCACCCAGAGGAGGGTGGAGCAGACACCCACCTGCCCAGCTGTCACTGGCTGCCTACTGCCAAAGCCTGCTTTGCGCCCCGCCATGCTGCCTCTCCAAAGCCAAACGTGGTAACTGCTCAGCGGCCTGCACGAGGGGTCCTTCCCCGAGGTCCTGCCACTCTGCTGGAGTTCTCCACGCACACGGCAGGAGTTCAAGTGAAAGCATGAAGACGGCGTGGCAGCCCCTCTCCGCACGGACGGCCGGGCCATGCCTCTGCTTCCCATCACGTGCCTGGGCCTGCTCCAGAGGCTGCCACGCGGGAGAGGGCACCTGCCTGAGGACCCCTTCCCAGTGCACGAGGGCCACTCAGATAAAGTGTGGTGTCTCCTAAGCGCCTGTGCATGCCGTCCTGGGACTTCTCATAGCAACCCCACCCCTCTCCACCTTAGTGAGGCTTGAGAGTCTGCGCAGAGACCGCGCGGCGGCCCTCCCAATGCCCGCTTGCTCATGGGCGCTGCACCAGGGCTGCGGCGTTCCCTCCTCACACAGTGTGTGCTCGGCTCCCACTGCAGAGAATGGTGGTTCCTTCAGGTGCCCATCCACGGGGCTGCCGTCCCACTCAGGCCCAGGGCTCGGAAGACGAGGACTGCTCTGCACCTGACACTGCGCCAGCCAGCCCTCGCTGGCCACTTTATCTCCGTCACCTTGAAGCTATGCTGTGAGGATAGTGCCGTCATTTTCATTTAGAGGTTTTTCCTTCGCCTTATTGGAGAGAGAGAGACAGTGAGAGGGAAAGTGAGAACTCACCCCCCGGGGGATGGCCACACCGCAATCCCTTCTCCCCATTCTCCTTCCAGGATCTTGGGCACGCACGCACATGTGTGCGGCATGAGCTTCAAGGCATCAGGTCTGGGATTCAAATGGTGGTTGGCCATGTGGGAGTCCAGCAATGTAACCACTACACCATCTGCTGGCCCCGTGGCCCCCGTTGTCCAGGTGAGGACACAGGGCCTCAGGAGGGTCACAGAGCTTGCCTGAATGATGACTCAGCTAAGAAGTAGCAGTCCTGGAATTCAACACACAGATATAGGTGGATGGATAAGTAGATAATATATATTCAATATTTGTATAACAATAAGTAAAATGTATTTATATTCTCCCTATATATAGAGAATGCAATACATACAATAGTTGGACATATTTATGGGGTACAGTTTTATTTTTCTGAACATAAATACATGTTTTCTGGGGGGAGAGGATTTTGCTATAGGGCATGTGCGCTCGCCAGAGAGACAGAAAGCAAGAAATCACCCCTCAGCCGGGATGGCCATGCCACAATCCCTTCTCCTCCATTCTCCTCTCGCTCTTGGGCATGCACGCACACATGCCCGGCGTGAGTTTACGCCACCAGGTCCAGGACTCGAACCATGGTCAACTACATGGGAGCCTAGTGACATAGCCATTACGCCAACTGCTGGTCCCCATAAATACATATTTGAATACAATGTGCATTAATTAAACCAGGGCATTAAATATATCATCATCTCCAAAATTTATCACTACGTTTTGCTGTGAACACCTGAGATCCCATCTCCAGTCATTTGGAACTGCACGTTAAAATAAGCTGTAATTTTCCGAC
This sequence comes from Tupaia tana, assembly GCA_026018925.1. Lineage (NCBI taxonomy): Eukaryota > Metazoa > Chordata > Mammalia > Scandentia > Tupaiidae > Tupaia > Tupaia tana. The sequence goes on from JAKSZU010000003.1 coordinate 222,716,129, forward strand.
TTGCTCCAGCACTCTAGAAGGCATCTCTCTATCTACTGGCAACAACGTATCTGTGACCAAGCTCTCCCTCTCCTTTCTCCTCCCCTCTCCAGATTCTGGTGGCCCCCATTCTATGCTCCACTTGTGCGTAATCAAATCTTTTACCTTCCACCAACCATAGAGAACACGTGGCAGTTCTCTCAGCGCCCCGCTGGTTTCACGTCACAGAGTTTCCTCCAGGCTCGTCCACGTTCACACGAAGGACCGAACTTCATTCTCTACCATGGCTGAGTAATATTCTGCTGTGTATGTATATTGCGTTTCCCTTATTCACTCTCCCGTCGCACACCCAGACCGGGGCCCTACCCGGCTTTGTGAGCAGGCTGCAGTAAGCCTGGCCGTGCCAGACCTGTGCAGCTGCCTGCCTGCCCGTGGGTGTCCCCCCGTCCTGAGGCTGCTGAGGCACGGCGGTGCTGTGTTTAGTACTCTGAGGAATCACCATACTGTTTTCCACACCGCGTATCTGTCTGCATGCCCAGCAACTGCACACGAGGACTCTCCCTTTTCCAAGCCCTTGGCGCACTTGTCTGTTTTTTGATTATTTTTATTTTTGGTAACAATCATTCTAACTGGGCTGAGGTGTACCCCATTCTGGTTTTGATTTGCGCCTCCCCGACGATTAGTGATGTTGAGCATTTTTTCATATATTGTCACCATTTGTATGTCTTCCTTTGAGAAATGTCTATTCATACTGATGGCCTTTTTTTTAAGTTTGCTATCGCGTCTTTGGCAGAGAGAGACAGAGAGGGAAAGACAAAGCAAAAGTGAGAAGGCACCCCCAAGGGGGGATGACCACACCATAATCTCCTTTCCTCCACTCTCCTCTTGGGATTCTGGGTACAGACATGCACACACGTGCCTGGCGTATTTTTCAAGCCCTAGGTCCAGGACTCTGTGTAGTAGGTCATATGAGATCCAACTGCCCTAACCACCACACCACCTGGTTATCCCATGATTACCTGTTTTTTTGCTTTTTATTGGGGGGGGGGTGGTGGTGGTGGAAGTTAAGGTGTGTGCACTTGCTGGAGAGAGAGATAGAGACAGTGAGAGGGAAAGTGAGAAATCATTCCCCAGAGGGGATGGCCATACCACAATCCCTACCCCCATTCTCCTCCTGGGATCTTGTATGGAATCACAGACATATGGAAGCACACACATACCCAGCATGAGTTTCAAGCCACTGGGTCCGGACCTCAAAACATGCTGGCCATGTGGGAGTCCAGCAATGTCGTCATTACACCATCTGCTGGCCCCTGATTGACCATTGTTAATATGATTATTTGTTTATTTGCTGGCAAATTGTTTAAGTTCATTGTGTATTCTGATTATTAATTCCTTGTTAGATGCATACCTTGCAAATATTTTCTCCCATTCTATGGGTTGTCTCCACACTCTGGGCACAAGGTTTTTAGTTTGATATAATTCCATTTGTGCATTTTTGCTCTTGCTATGCATGGTTTTGAGTTTTTAATCTAAAAAGCCGTTGTCCACACCACCTCCTAAAGCATTTTCCCAACATTTTCTTCTAGTGTAGTTTCAGGTCTTTAATGAATTAATGAATGTGGTTAGATTTCTTTTATATGGTAAAAAATAGTTTCTTCTGCATATAGCATCCAATTTTTCCAGCACCAGTTTTTTTTTTTTTTTTTTTTTTTTTGAAGAAGTTTTGCTATAGGGCACGTACGCTCCCCAGACAGACAGAGAGAGACAAAGAGACAAAAAGAGAGACATCACCCCCCCAGGGGGGATGGACACGCCGCAATCCCTTCTCCTCCATTCTCCTCTCGGAATCTTGGGCACACATGCACACGGGCCCGGCATGAGTTTAAGCCACCGGGTCCGGGATTCAAACCATGGGAGTCCAGCAACATTACACTACTTCTGGTCCCTCCAGCACCAGTTTTAAAGAGACTAACTCCCCCCCCCCCCATTAATGTCCTTGCCATTGTGATTAGAGACTGGCTGGATGTGTGTACATGGGTTTATGTCTGGCTTCTCTGTCTCGTTGGTCCCGTGTGTATTTCCACAGCAGGCAGGACGAGGTGTTCTGGTGGCTGTAGCTCTGCGGTGTGTGTTGATGTCAGGCAGTGCGATGACTTCAGCCTCATTCTTTTTACCCAGGATTGCCTTGGCTATTTGGGTCTTCTGTGATTCCATACAAATTTTATGATTGTTTTATCTGTAAATAAAACCATTGGTGTTCGGACAAGGACTGCATGAACTCTGTAAGTCACATTGGGTAGGATGAACATTTCAACAATATTGATTCTTCCAATTCATGAACACGAAGAGCTTTCCACTTTTTTGTGGGTATCTTCTTCAATTTCTTTCATCGGTGTTTCATTGTTTTCACTGTAGATATCTCTTATCTTCTTGATTAACTTTCTTGCTCGGTTTGTTTTTCCTTTTGTTTCTTTTTGGCTATTGTAAATGAGACTGTTTTCTTGATCTATTTTTAAGCTAGTTTATTATCATGGTACAAGATCACTAACAATTTTTATATGGTTGATTTTGAATTGTGCAGTTTTACTGAAGTCATCTGTCAGGTTTTTTTCTGTTTATTGTAGGATCTCTAGGTCTTTCCATATATGAGAGATCTTTTAAAAAGTTCATGAAAATGCATATTACAAAAAAATTGTTCATGGATTTCAAAAAAAATTTTGCACCAAATAAACTCATACTTTTTTCTAAAACATTTTTCTTTTATGAGATAGAGAAAGAGAGAGAGAAATAAGCACCCATAGCAGGGTCTTCACGCTGTGATCGCCCAGCGTTTGCCAGTCAGGGTGTGGGCACAGGGACCCCCACGCCCACCTTGCATAGAGGAGCCCCAGAACGAAAGCCCAGAGCGTCCCTTTGAGTCCACGTTTCCATGGACGTTTTAAAGTTCCTTTGTGTATTATCACGTCATCTGTAGAGAGAGAACATGACTTTCTCCTTTTCGATGTCAATGCCCTTCATTTCCTTTTCTTGACTAATTCCTCTCGCTAAGACTTCCAGTATTATGTCGAATAAGAGAAGAGAGAGTGGACATCCTTGGTTTGTCCCAGTTCTTAGAGAAAGTCTTTTCGACTTGCCCGGCCGTATGAGGTGAGCCGTGGCCTCCATCCAGCACGTACTTCTGAGCCCACGAGTGCACCCCTGTGCTCGACCATGTAAATTTCCTTCTCTTCAAGTAAGAGAATAATTTATGCTCAGCTTTGGTTTCAGTTCATATTCCACTGATTGATTTTAGTGAAAGTATCCCACTGTGGGACTACTACTGGGTCTTTGCAAAGACCAATAATCTAGTCAGGAGCACGCGGGTCCAGGACGAGGACTATGGAATCAGGTGTACGTGACAGCGTAGAGATCCCGAGCCGTGCCTGGCATTCCTGGATGTGGGAGGTTGCCTCTCTTCTGTCTTGTATCTTACATCCGCCCACCAGAGATGTCCAGTTAAACAGTGTCTGGGTGCATGGAGCAGCACTGGGCCCCTCGCTCATTCAGACCTTGCACCTCAGCGCCTACAACCCCGTTTCAGCAGAAAGGCCGGAGAGACCCTGAAGCACTCAGGGTGCTTGGGCAGCGATTCCTGGGGTGGGGAAGTCCCGCAGAGTTGCAGAGAACAGAGCTAAGTCTCGGTGTGTGGGATGGCGCCCTCGGAGCCCGTGTGTCCTGCCAGTCAGGCACTGGCCTTCTTTATCAAGCTGCCACGCAGGCAGTCTGGGGCCAGGAAACGTCTCCATGACTGGGAGAGGGCTTAAAACCAACGGAGCTGCAGCTACCTGGAGAAGGCTTCAGACTGTCCCCATGCAGTACTGTGACAGGAAAGGAAACCTCTGCCCTGGACTGGACACCCTCGTGGGGCTCGGGACTAAGCACCCAGGCTCCCGGGGGTCTGCTGCAGGGAGGCTCAAGGCCCACTGGAACTTCCTGCCCTGCCTGGCTAGCAAAGAATGGCCCAGGCACTTTGAGGGGTGGTGGTGGGGGGAACGGAGGGCAGGCAGAGGGGAAATGAGGGCTGGGCCAGCAGGTGTTGCCAGGCCCAGGGAAGGAGCAGCAGGTGCCTTCTCCTCTGTTGGGGATAAAGGAGGAAGCAGAGGAGAGGGGAAGTGGGAGGCACCAGGAACTGCTGAGCAGAGGGCAGGATGGCTCGCTGTCCCCCACAACCTGGCACCCCGCATCCTGGCACAGGGCTAGAGAAGGCCCCAAATGGGGGCGGTTGGCACAGACGGGAGAGCGCTGGACCCCCACAGGCCCCCATCCGAGGCTTGCTGTCAGCACTCGGCCATCGCTCTGGCCCTGCCTCCTGTCGCACCTCACAGGCTGACCCGCTGATTTGTGTTGCCTGCACGCATGGCTGAGAAAGACCCCCAGGAGGCTGCGGGCTGTCCTGGGGTTAGAGGCTCTGTCTGTCTCCAGGGACAACTCAGGAAGGTGCAGACCACACCAGGGAGAGGCTGTGCCCGGTGACCCGGGAGTGGGTTCCAAAAGAGCAAAGCACCAGGAGTCATGCAGTGACGAGCAGCGGGGTGGGGGGGGGTGGACAGGTGGGGGAGGTTGGGGGGTGTAGGAGTGGGGGAGGCCCGCAGGGGAAGGACGACGTGGTGCGGGGCAGCAGGGGGAGGCCTACTTCCAGAGAGGCTTAACCAGGGACTGAGGGACTGGCCCTCTGGACTGCTGCGTGGGGAGCTGAAAGGGTGGAAGCAAGGCTCCAGGGAAGGAGGCCGTGAACTCAGAAAGCAGGACCAAGCCCTCGGCCTCGCTGCCTCCCAGCTGAGCGCCTAGGCAGGGCTGGGCGTCCCCCGCGCAGGGGCTGGCCGGCCCTGGGGCCCTGGAGTCAGCTCCGCCTGTGGGCAGAAGGCTTGCGGCCGAGCAGGCGTGCGGGACCGGGACCGGCTGCAGGCGGCCGGGCTTGCCCTCGCTGCCCGCCCCGCGGGGCAGGGCTGCGGCCCTCCTCACCTTCCAGGCAGTGACCTGGATCGAGGGCGGGCGCGGAGGCAAAGGGGCCGCGCACCGGGGACCGCGTCTGTGCCAGAGGGCGGGCGGCGGGGACGCGGGCGCGCTCCCGAGGGCGGCGGGCACCGCGGCGGCTCCGGGACTCCGCCCTCGCGGTTCATAGACCGCCTCTGCGGGATCCGTCCTTTGTTTCTCCTAGCGGAGGCTGCAGGGGGGCGTGGGCGCGCGGAAGCGGTCTCCATGGGAACGCCGCGCCCGCTGATTGGCGCCTGCCCGGTGGCCCCGCCCCGCCCCCCGCTGCGCCCCGGGACCGCGCTGCAGGGACAGCCGCTGACCCACCTTCTGGGCCCGGCCAGTGCGACCGCCCAGCTCCTCCTGGAGACGCCCCTCCGCCCGCAGGCCCGGGAACCGGGCTCTCTCCGTGGTCACCCCGATGACCACGCGGCTGGGGCTGGCCAGGAGCGAGCTCGAGCTCTGCACAGGCAGGACGCCGGCCCGGGTGTGGGCGACCAGGCTGGCCTGGCAGGGCCACAGGGCCCCTCCTGACACACCCTACCTTCCAGAAACTTCTGTGACTCACCTGGCTAGGATGGAAGGGCGGGATCTGGATGCCACATGTGTACGTTTTCCTGCCCCTGCGGCGTTGAGATGAAGCAGTACCTCCGGGAGCGCAGTCTGCTCGCACAGCGGGCGCTCGAGGCCCGCCCAGGGGCCCTCTGACGTCTGCAGGCCAGCGTCCTCACCCCTGACCGCCTTGGCCGCCTGAGCTCTCTGTGGCCTGTCTAACTAGTGACCGTCAACCTGCGGAGAGCTCGCCAGCCGCTCGTGCGGATGGCGGGACACCTCACAGCGTGGGCGACACAGCGTGGGCGAGGCTGCACCATGGGGACCGCACCGGTCAAGGGGACCTCTCCTGTAGGGGTGGGGCCCTGCTCCTGCCACCTGGAGGAAGTCCCTTCCCTTTCTGAACGTTAGTTTGTGTCTTCACAGTGGAAGTACTAATGACGGCGACGGTTAGGCCACCGAGGGTGTGCAGTGGGTCCTCGCCCTGAGTCCTATTCGCTGGCACCTCCGTGGATACCCCCGCCTGCAGCCATTATTACTGGAAGCACTCCCCATTGTTTAGACCGTTATTAGCAACCCGAAACCGCATTGCAGAGTCCCCCAGTCCATCTTGCTGGGTCACTAGGAGCCACTTGGAATTCACAATGGGGCAGGCAGCAGAGCAGCAATGGAAGCTCTGAGGGCCACCCACGTGGGAAGGTTCTGAGTTCACGGTGGGCATGGCGCCAGCACTGTCTCTCTCAATTTTTAAAATAGAAACTCAGCAGACAGAAGTCCCTAAAGGTCACAGAAGTAGGCTCCTGCAGCCGGGACTTGCTTCGCTTTCTGGCCACGAACTGCAAAGCTCCTCTGTGGCTTGCCGGGGTTGCAGCGCTCCTTGCGCTGGGGGGGCTCCCCAGGGGGATAGGCCAGCGTGATGGGCGCTGGGCGTGGGCGAGCCACAGGATAGCATTTAGAGAGGCCGAGGCGGCCGGACTCTGCCACCAAGCCGAAAACAAGGGAGCTGTGATGGAGGTCGTCCAGCCCAGAAGGCCTGAGAGCCAGGGCAGCGGGCCTGGAGAGCCTGTCTGAGTCCCAGAGCCAGGAGCCCGCCGCCCATGGTGAGAAAAGACGGCCGCACAAGGAAGAATTGCCCTGTCTCGTGTTCCCTGTGTGCGTTTCTAGGGTGAGCAGGCACCCGCCCACGGCGGGCAGCCAGGGTGCCCCGTACCTGGCTCGCTGATGGCGGTCTTCACAGACACCACGACAACTGCGTGGCCAGCTGCCCAGCGCCCCGTGGCCAGGCGAGACTGGCACACAGCCCACCGTCCCCTCACCCTCCTCCTGTTTGGTGCCCCGTGGTCCCTGCCTTCTCAGGGACGCTCGCACCGTCTCTGCTGTCCCAGCCCCCAGCTTGTCGCCCGGTGCACGCACTGGCCCTGGTCACCCCATCAGGAGTGAAACCCTCTCCGATCCTAATCCGCTCTGGCTGCTGCCTTGCCGCGCCCCTCCCTTCACCACGACTTCCCGAGAAGTGTGGCCTTCGTGGTAGATCTGTTCCTCTCTTCCCACTAGTTTTCCATAACTAGCTCTCTGGAAAAGCTCTCAGCAAGACTTGCTATGACCTCCTTATTGTTAAAGTCAATGAAAGATTTCCGATTCTTATTTTCTGAACTTTTTAGCAACACGAGGATACGGATTACTGTATTGCTTATTTACAAAGCTCTCTTCCAGGATTCCTTGACACCAGAAGTCTGGTCTACACCTTGGCCAACGTGTACTGTGTGGATCAGGGCCAGCCGATGGCACAGTGCTAACGCAGCTGGACTGTGGGGGGCCCTGGGGTCACCTCTGGGGCCTTCCGGAGCGTGCTGACTGCTCGCGCGTCCATGATCCAGGCCGGCTGGGGCTGGGGTGGACCATGGTCTGTCAGGGAAGCCAGCCGGTGGCTTGGTGGCCGAGTCTCTGGACCTCACATGGCCAGCCACGCGGTTCAAGGTGTGGACCTGACACCCTGAAAAACACGCCAGGCGAAAAAAAAAAAAAAGAGAAACACGCCAGGCGTGTATACATGTGTGCCCAAAACCCCAAAGGGAAATGGGTGAGAAGGGGCTGTGGATGGCCCTGCCGGGGGCGTTTCCCACCTGCTCTCTCTGCCGCTCTCTAGTGAGTGCGTGCATTGTCTGGCAAATACAGAAACCTGGTAGGCGTTTTCTCTCTCAGAGGAAATAAACTTAAAAAAAAAAAATGGGTGTACTAAAGAGCAGAAATTACTCCTCACAGCTCTGGACGTTCCAAGTTCAGGACCGAAGGAACCAGCCTAGGGCCGCCTCCTTCCGAGGCTCCTTCCGTCTGCTCGCCGCCGGCCGCCTTCCCCTCTGCCCTGTGCCCGCACCTGGCATCTCTCTGCACCCGGCGTCCGCGTCTAGGGACACATGTGCTGCACTAGGGCCCCCGATGACCTTGTTTTAACCTAACTGCTGCTTTTATTATTTTTGAATTTTCTTTCAGTTTTGCTACAGGGTGCATGTGCTCACCAGATAGAGGGTAAGAGAGAAATCCCGACTGCAGGGGTGGCCACACCACAGCCCCGCTGCCCTTCCTCTTGGGGTTGTGGGTACACGTGCGCATACCCAGCGTGTATTTTTTCAGCACGGGATCCAGGACTTGAACTGCGCAGTCTGCCTTAGCACTGGCTGGTCCCCCCACCTCTCCGGCCGGCACCTGGTGCATCAGTAACGCGCTGCTCAAGAGGAGCGGGCGCCCATGGTTCGAGTCCCTTGTGGGTCAGTCTGAAACATACCAGGCAACGTGAGTGTTCTGGATCTTCCGGGCTGGCGGACTGGAGGACGAGGGTCTCGGCACGGCCAGGCCCAGTGGGGTGTGCCTCTCTTGTGTGTGCGCTCATGTGCATACTCACTCTGTCACAGAGAAAGGAAAACACCCTACTACCACAGTCACAGTCTGAGGGCCGGGACGGCAGGCCTTCAGCCATGATTTGGGGGGTGGAGAAGCCCATGACACTCAGGCTCCTCCCTGAGCCTCTGCCCCTGCCCAGTGACACGCGGGGTCCGTCCTGGGCCTCTTCTGGTCGTCTGGTCTGGGGCGCCAGTGGACCCTTCCCTGGCACCCACTGCTGTGCGGTCCAGTGCATGCTGGACACACCCAGCTGGCTTCACGCAGACGTCTACACTCAACACTTCCCCCTGAAGTGAGTGTCCGTTCTGTGTCCCTCAGCTCAGCGAACTCGCTCATGCGCTCATCTGCCTGTGCACGCTGCGCCACTGGTCGGACCCTGCTCCTCACCGGGTCCCCGTCTCCGTGTCTCCCTGGCTGCTCTCAGGCCTCTGGGATGGGCTTGAGGGTCACTTCCTCTTTAAAAGCGCTCCTTCCCTTGAGAGCTGGCCAAAGCCCTCCTGTCTGCAAGCTCCCCTTCCTACCACGGGCCAGGGGTCAAGTCCCCTTGGCTCCTGAGGTTTTCATTAACATCCCGAATCCCCGCCCTGCTGCGACTCTGTGAAGGCAGCTCAGACGCAGTGCTCAGTACATATTTCTGGATGGCAGGGCGGGTGGCGGGCAGGCAGTGAACACCGGTTACACTCGTTACCGCTGCGTGGGAGAGCGAGGGCCTCAGAGGTGTTTCTATTACCGGGCATTTGAAGGAGGGAGCGTTACTGCCACAGTTAAGGCGGATCTCGAACTACTCTTTCCAGGGGCCGGCAGGTGGACTCCCTTATGGCCGACCATGGTTTGAGTCCCGGACCTGGAGGCTTGCTTTCTCCCTTCTCTTTTTCTGTATCTCTCTGGTCAAATTAAAAATAAATAAATAAGCAAATAAAGTTAAATAAAATAATTCTTTTTTTTAAAAAAGCCACTCTTTCCAGAAGGTCATCCCCTTGCTGATCAGTCTACATGCCGCGTGGCTGTCTCACGACAGGGTGGACTCTGGGGAGCTGGCGTTCTCTCCGCCCTGTCCACGCTGTGCCCTCCCGCACGCAGGACACAGTGTGGCTTGTGCAGACTGGGAAATGTCGGCTGGGGGCTGGCTGGACAGGTAGAGGGAAGGACGGTCGGTGGGCAAGTCGAGGACACGGGCATGCATAGTTACTGCTTAAGTTATGAGACGTACCCAGGGGCAAATGCCAGCGTGTGGCTCCCACATACCCACGGCCATGGCGTGCGTTCCTGGGATCCAACCCGAAGCTCTCGCAGGCAGGCAGGGCCGAGCGCCCCCACCCACCGGTAGCCGAGCTAAAGGGGAGCTCACCTGGGAGGTCTCCTACCGCAGGTGGACTCCGTGCCCACACCCGATTTACGTCCCCCTCTCGTTCAGCGAGCCATCATCCTGCGCTCTCTGGGGTAAACGAGACCTGACCGCTGCCCTCGGGAAACCCAGACCACCTTAGAGACCATCTCGCACGACCTGCTCACCTCCCCTGGTCACACCCGAGTCTGTTTTCTCTGGGGTGTGGCTCTAGGACCGTGTGGCCTGCTGATGTGAGCATCCGTCCACGTTCTGTGTTGTACAGTGCGTTATTACTAGACGAGTTTTTGTTACCCACCGTCACCCAGATGGTCTGTGCTAGCTGGGTCCTAGCTATGGGCACGTCCCCACAGCTGTGAGGGGACAGTACCTCCGTGGGCTTGTGCAAACCACGGCCTGAGGAACTGAGGTTTTGTAGAGACATAGCAGAGTTCCAATCTGCATCGGTCGGACAACACCCTGGGGTTTCCGTAGCTGCAATTTATTTACAGCTGGCCAGGAGGGAGAGGCGTGAACTCACTGGGCAGTAGCTTGTTAAATCAAAGCAGATCAAAGCTGTTAAAACAGACATGCTCTGTGAGCCCGGCTGTGGGCCTGGGGTGACAGTGGCCGACAGTAGCAGCTCGGGGCACCTGGTAGCTCTGCTCAGACCCCAGGGGGGGGCCGTGAGTCCTTGTCTCTAACAGGTGCAGCTGGTGCATGTACTCACAGCAGGCCACCCCGTGCTCAGACTCCTGCCCAGCCGCGGCGGCCTCGGAGGCAGGACACCCTCTGGATTGCCGCCCCCACAGAGCCGCCCCCACAGAGGCTGCTCCTGACTCTTCGCGTGTCGTCGGTGCTGAGAGATCACGGGCCCCGACACCAGGAGCAGAGTTCCTGCTGCCTGAACTGGTGCCTGAGGCTGGGGGACCCGCATGACCTCTCCGCGTCCTAGCCCCATCATCTGCTGGATGGAGACAGACCTGTCCACCTGGAGAGGTCATGATGGACATGGCATGGATGAGACCGCGGAGGAAATGGCTTTGTGGAGCCCAGAGGTGCAGAGAGAGGCCTCGTCTCTGCTCTCGCGGCGCAGTGGCGTGCCCCCCCACCCCCCCGGCCTGCCGCTCAGGCACAGAGCTCACCTGCTCCGGGGGCTCGTCACCCTCTCCACTGCAGAGGCTGGGAAGAGAGAGGCTTTCGTTTTCCCCGAGTCCCCAGCCGACCTACTCCAGCACCTCGCTGCACGCCTTTAAACCGGGTGGCCAGGGCCTGGCAGCCGCAGCCTTCCTGTGTGAAGAGCTTCCGAGACCTGCTTTCTGCTCCTGGGGCCGCAGACCAGACCTCAGTCAGCCCTTTCCCGGCGCTCCCAGCCGGTTCAGGGTCACCCCAGACCCTCAGGCTCGAGCGTGTGCCTGGCCGCTGGCTGCCTCCCCGCCTCCGTGCAGCCCTCCAGGGTCTGGCTTCTGTGCAGCCTCCCCTCACCACGGCTGGAGCAGGTCTCCTCTTCCTCCTGGGTCTTTGTTCTGCCCCCGGCCAGCTTCGTCCTTCCGCATTGCCATGGTCCAGCACACTACCCAGGCAAACTAAAGCCATCTCCAGGCCTGCAGGTGGGGTGGAGGCTAAGACGCCGGACCCACATGGCTATGCGGTTTGGGTCCCAGACCCAGTAACTTGAAAAACATGGCGTGTGTGTGTGTGTGTGTGCCCAAAACCCTGAGAGGAGAACGAGGAGATGAGACTGCTGTGGCCGTCCTCCGCTGGGGGTTGATTTCTCACTTTCCTTCTCTCTCTCCAGTGAGTGCACATGCCCTACAGCAAATGAAAACAGAAGGAAAAACAAGCCACCTCTCGATGCCCTGTATAGCATATCCGTAAGGTCACAGGGTTGCACACCATGGTGCGTCACTGAGGCCGGGGGCGTGGCTCCGCAGCAGGACGAGGGAAAGCCCGCTGGGTCTCTGGGCATCCCGCCAGGCTGGTCCCGCCTCACTGCAGCTGTTCCTTCTGCGTACCAGCGCCGGGCCACCCTCCTCCCTGGGAGTCTGTCCTGAGCACGGTCCCACGGCCACTCGTTTGTGTGAAGGGGACAGGACCTCATTTCTCCAGAGGCGGCCATGTGAAGGGGCTGACAGGGGTGCCGTGTCCCTGCTGGGGAGGGCCTACAGACACCGGGGACCGCGAGGCCTTGGCCAGTCCTCCTCTCCCTCGGCTGCGTCCTCCCACATGTGAAGGGGCTGCACAGGGCCTCCTGAGACCACAGCTCTGACTCCCACCACACGCAGCGTGTCTGAGTGAGCCGACACCCTTCCCAGAGCCACACGGTGTCCCCTCAGGCTTTATGGTGACCCATATGCTGTCTCTCTACTTATGATCCAGATCTTAGCAATCCTCTGAGCTAGCAAAGACTCCACTCTGTGGATTAGGAAGCTGAGGCCCAGACCCTGCGCGGTTTTCAGTTTTTCCAAGACCCCTGTACAGCCTCCGGTAACCCTGTTTCAGAAGGCCTTTGTAAATCTGTGTGGCCATGCCTAATCTACCCAGGGGGCAGAGGCCAGGCTGAATGGACGGTGCCTGGCTTCTGAGAGGGCCAAGGTCCAGCCCGGGGTATGTCAGAGGGAGCGAGCAGCCCAGGAGGCCAGCGGGGCCAGCTGGGACAGGGTGGAGTGCATCACACGCTGCCCATCCTGGTTGGTCTGGGGGCCCGACCTCCCCCTGCTAGTCTGTCCCTGCCCCCGTGAGCCCTGCAGCCTCGTGCCAGCAGGCTGAGCTGTCCCTGTCGCCCAGGCAGAGCCACCTGTGTGAGTCCAGTGTGAGGGGTCCCCGTGGTGGTTCCCTCGGCAGCTCTGATGCAGACGCTGCCCCTCCACTGGCTACTGCTCAGCTTCTGCCATGCCCTCTGCCACGTGGTGCTGGCGCCACACCTGCCCCACCTGCCCCTACCTGGGTACACAGAGGGCTGTCCTGCCGCCCAAGCCTCTCCTCTGTGCAGCCCCGGGACCTCGATAGGTGACGCCCCGCAGTCCTGAGCTTCCCCGGGCTGTGTCTGGCGTCCTCCCGGGAGCCCCTTGTGCAGCGCAGGGGGTGGAAAGGAGCCTGCAGGGCGGCACCCGCGGTGTGCTTCCTCCTCGGGCCGCTCGGTGTCCATCAGCTTGCCTCTGCGTGGGAGGGTCCCGGCCGCTGCCCACACTGGCCCTGGCGGTCAGGGGCGTCAGGCGGCGTCTCCGAGGTGAGTCCCCAGCCCTTCCTCTGTGGAGCCAGCATGGCCCTGGGCTCCTGGGTCCCGGCCTGCCCTGTTCTGAGCCGACCCACTGAGCACTGCATGGCCTGTCGGACACCCCAGGGGCTGGGGTGCGAGCTGGGCACTGGAGCAGGCCGGTCGTGGCCGCGGCTTGTCCCAGCAGGGCACTAACCTGAGCTCCGTGTGGCCGCCACGTCCCTGTGGACGGGCCCCTCCTCAACAGCACATCGTCCCCGGACCTGGACCCGGGGAGACAGCCGTGGTGTGAGGGCTCCTGCTGCGGGCGGGCACTTAGCGTGGAGCCTCCAAACCACAGGTGACAGCCAGGCTCCTCAGGGGCTCTGTGTCACCAAGGCTGCCGGCAAGTCCGAGATGCGGGTCCCAGAGCCCTGGCATCCAACCCCACCTCGGCTCCCCGAGGCAGTGCAGCTCCTGGGCAGGAGCCCTGATCCCAGCCTTGCTCCTCATAGGCTGCCGTGGCCACAGGGACACAGGGGAGTGTCCTGCGGATGCCCAGGGGAGGCTAGGTGGCCGTGTCCTGGAAAGGAGAGGAATTCAGGCCTTCCTCTCGGCCACAGTCACAAGCCGGCCCCGGGCAGCTGTTGGAACCCAGCATCATGGTGTCCACAGGGGCCGGAGCGGCTGTGGGAGATGCGTGTGCCAGCCCGGGGAGGGCTGGAGCCGTGGCTGCTGCCTGGCATCTCTCAGGCCGGGCCCTCCGTCTGTGGCCTGGAACGTGGCCCCTGGTCTCGGAGCTTGCGGTGGGGCCTGGAGCCGGGGAAGAACGCACACCCAGAGGGCTGAGAGCCCAGCTGTTCGCCTGCTTCCTGTTTCTGAGGACGCGTCCAGCTGGGAGCTGAGTCCCCTGTCCTCCCTTTCTGGGTCCAGCAGCAGCGAGATTCCAGAGGGAAGTAAGTGCAAAAGAACCTTCCTCTGCGCTGACATCCGGGCCGGGCGTTTCCAGGGAGATCAGTCCTTCGTGACGGCAGCTGTTAGCAGGCCCACTCGGGATGGACTCTCCCGGACTACTGGAAAGTAATTAGGAGTGCCGCACCCAGGCTGGAATGACAGGGGCTAGCAGTGACCCCACCCTGACAGTTCACAGCGGCCAGTCCCCCCTTGCCCCAGGCCCAGCCAGAGCCAGCCAGGGGCTCCGGCCAGCCATGTGGAGGTAGGCCGCTCAGTCCACGTGGCCAGCCGGGAGGGGCTGTGACAAGGCTGACGCCCCCCCACCCCAACCCCGGCAGCCCTGACAGCCCCTGCAGCCTTCGGAGAGCAGCGGGGACCCACGGGCTGCGGAGGCTGTCCCTGCAGGCAGCCGCTCCCTGGAGCCCAGAGCACCACCTGCTGCGGAGGGGCCTGAGAGAAGCCGGTCCCCTTGCACCCACCACGACTCAGAGGACAAGCCACAGGGTGCACCTGTGGGGCCCAGGAGGCCTGTGCGTGGCCATGTCTGGGAGCTCGGCCAGAGGAAGGGCCGTCCGTCCTCTCTCCTGTGAAAGGGCCAGGGGGTCAGGTGTCTCATTTACCTGCGGCCCCTCCAATTCCCTGCCCGGCCTCTAAAGAAGGAGTGCCATTTCCCTCTTTGAATCAATGTCACCCTGATGGCAGGTCCCCCTGCAGTGTCCTGATTTGGAGGGTGGCGTGGGGGCGGGCGGTGAGGCGCCCGTATTTTTCTCCCCACTCAGATGTCACGGCCCCTCAGGTGCCAGGATGACTCCGCACCCCGTGCACACTGCAGGTACTAAGCCGGCCCCCCGGCGCTGGCTGGCACTCCACGCCAGCAGGTGCTCGGCCTGCAGACCCACGGCGGTGGCCAGAGAGGAGACAGTGCTCGTCCTTGGAGGAGCAGGCCCGGACCTGCGGTGCAGCGCAGCGTGGGCATGGGCGGGGGCGGAGCTCTTGGAGGGGACCCGGCCAGCAGCCCCGGGCGTTCTGGGCTGGACAGGGTGAACGTGGTGCCCAGACACCTTTCTCCTTAGGAGAGGGCGTCCAGCCAGGGAAGCCCATCTGCTGTAACTGTGGTCAGTGAGACCAGAGGCCGAGGCTGGAGGACAGCACTGGTTCCCGCAGCCAGGTTACAGGAGACGCCCGCGAGCAGTACCGAGCTGCCGGGCCAGCGCCGCTCCGCATCACAGACACGGCGGCCTCCTCAGTGCAGCCGAGCCGTGGCCTCCTCCGAGCCGGCGCTGACTGCCTTCTTCACGCCCTCCCAGGCCGCCCACGGCTCAGCACTGTCGGAGCAGGTGCATCAGAGGGTTCTTAGCTTCGAGATGGCGGCAGCCCTAACCCTCAGGCTGCCTTCACCCCACTGCCGAGTGCACCCCGAAGTCTACCAGGGTTGCATTTTATCGTGACGGAGCCGAATGGCCTCTCCGGGTCACCGCGGGTTTCTGGAAGGATGCAGTCACGAGCTTTGGTGCACTCGGAGCATAGAAGGGCATGCTGGGACCGGAGTGCCCAGACAGCGCTGGCACCGGCAGTAACCGGCAGCCGCCCTGTGCCTGTGAGCACACCCTTCTGCAGTGACACTGTGGTGTTGGGGGCATACCCCGGAACAAGGGGTCACCTGGGGAAAGTTGGAGAAGTGTGAAACCAGAGGATCGCCAGGGCTCATTCCAGACTGGCTCAAGCCACACCAGTAGTCTTTCAAGTGGGTTGAAGATGCATTTCTTTCCCAAGGTAGACCCGGGCTAATGTCGTCGTCATTAGCAGGAGCCAGCCGGCCTTGGCCGGGAAGGGTCGAGGTCATTTCCGTGTTCCATGGCCCAGGACTCTGACCAGTTGCTCCCCTCCATCCCGGTGGGCAACACTCCACTCTGTGACACACACCTGGCTTGATCCCTGCTGGCTTCAAGGCTGAGGGGGCATCAGCCACCTGCCACATGGTCCTGTCTGTTTGTCATGGAGTCGCTAGAGCTGGACAGCTTTGTTCCCGGCCGTGTAGCAGCTCCCTGGCCCCAGGCTGGACCAGGTGCCAGTGGACGTCTGGACCACGTGACCTGGGAGAGCACGGCAGGTACCACCTGACCGCGGCGGCTCCTGGCATCGTGTCACATGGAGCGGGGATTAGCCACCGTGGAATACGCCGCCTCTGGAGCACTGAGGCCTCGAGTCCTGCACAGCCGGCGTCCAGAGCCGGGCTTCTTACCTGGGGGCGCCAGGGTGCCACAGGGTTGCTGGCATGGCTGAGAGAGCCCATGTTTCCAACCTTAGCCACGGAGGCCTCCTTCTTAAAGGGGAATCGTTTCTTACTCATTGGCACAGAAGGTTTTAACTCGCTTACAATGGGCGTGGCCCCCACTGCGTGGCCAGGGCCGTCTGTGGTCCACACCGTGTGGCACTGTCTCTCTTCAGGGCTCCGTCTTGCGGCCTGTCTGTGGGCTCAGGAGGCAGCTGGTGTTCCTTCATCGAGGGGACCTGGGCTGTGTCTTTTCCTGGCAGGTTCCGTACTTTGAGAGCACGCAATTTACACGGCAGCTCCCTTCCTAGCAGACGGGGGGCAGGAAATCACATGCTATAATTCGCATAGCCAACCGCGGTTCAAGTCCCAGACCTGGCAGCTTGAAACTCATGCCAGGTCCATGTGCGTGTGTGCCCAAAATCCTGAGAGGAGAACGGAGGAGAAGGGATTGTGGCATGGCCATTCCCCCCAAGGGGTGATTTCTGTCTCTCTGTGTCTCTGGTGATGCATGTGCCCTATAGCAAAAATCTCTAAAATAAAAACCGGAATTTATGTCAAACGAGGCCTCTCCTACCTGACGTTCCGTTTGTTCTTTGGACACGCCAGAAAGACCTTTGTTCCTCGAGGTGCCTGCAAGTCTTAACCCCAGAGGAGGAGGCCCCAGGGTCTACAAGGAAGTCGTTTGTCCTCAGCTTCGGTTGCACCTGAGGCCCCAGAGGGGTGATCAGCTTCTCCACAGAGCCGGGGGCCCAGGCCTCGGGCTCCATTCTCTCCGAGTCCTTGGCCGGCAGAGCGGCCGTGCGGCCCCTGAGCGGAGGTGCTTTCCTCTGAGCTCAGGACCTTCCTCCTCTCTGAGGGCCCGGCTCGGCACAGCGCACACCCTCTTCCTTCACAGCTTCCTCTTCCTCGCGTCCGTCCCGTTTGCCGAAGTCCCTCCTGCAGTGACAAGCCACGCGACTGCTTTCTCCACCCTCCCCCAGCGCCATTAGTGTCACACGTCCTCACAGGCGGTGTCCCAGCTGCGCCTCCTCCGCTTCTGCTCCTGCTTCCCGACCTCCCAGCACGCTGCCTGGTAAAGCCCCTCCAACTGCAGATGTTCGCGATCGTTTCCCCAAGCCAAGAACTTTGCATCCTTTCTCTTAAACGTTTCTGCCCTTTGCCCTCCCACTCGCCCTCTCCCACCTTCTTTCTGCCACCCACTCCCCTTACAGCCCCTGGATCAGTGAAGAGTGGGTGACAGGGTGGCTGGGGGACCACAGGGAAGAAATATTTAACAGACGAAAGAGTGTAAAGTTCTCTGCTGAAAAAAATGGTCTGTGATTTTTGCTATGTAAAAATACAAAAAAAGTCATTATTAACCACGATCCTGTTATCTGGAGCCTGCAGGTCCATGTCTATAAACTTCCGTGTTTGGTAAACTCTTCCCATAAATTCAGGCGGTCCCCTAAGCGCTTCTGTTGTAATTCCTGCATTTTAGTGAAGCTCTAAGGTGTGCGGACCCCGATGCTACTCCTCCTAAGATGCACCTTTTGCGGAGTTCCAGTCAGGCCATTCCTCGTCCCTTAGGAAGGGTTGGGACCCTTACAGTCCCAGCGCAGGTCGGAGCGGGGAACGGTGCCTCTGGGTCTGGTGCACATCAGGGTTCTCAGTGCAGGGCTGCCCTCCTCCCGTGCCCTCCATAGCGCTAGGCACCTTCGTCGCTGTCAAGGTGCTCCCAAGGGCCTGACTATCCGCCCAAGAAGGGCTGTGGGTGGCAAATGTGCCGGCTCTGCGGTTCCCTGTGGGCCTCACGGTAGGGAAGACTGGGATGCTCCCGGGTGAGCAGATCTGACGCAGGGAGGGGCTGAGGCCCCACAGTGCCAAGGGCACCCTGCTGGCTGAGTACCGACTCGGGGCGTTGCCCTGCTCCGAGCTCAGCTCTCTCCTGTCTCGTATGAGAGGGAGACAAGGCTCTGGTGCCCCCACAATGGGGCAGGCGTTCCGCCCCATCTCGGCTCCCCTTGGTGTGGGAACCAGAGGGCTCAATGGCCCCATCAGCCTTCACACTTCCACCCCGTCTGTCTCCGTCGGACTCTCAGACGGTGGCCTGGCATTGCACCGAGGGCTACCTGGAGGCACTGACCTTGCGTGGCCCATGTAGCACTCCCACAAACACATAAGACATGTTACGTCAACTACGAAAGGCCACAGATTGCAAAAATGCACTTCAGTCAAACGAGTGTAGCTGTCCTCCTCACGGTGCCCAAATAGTTCCTTCTTTCAATAGAGCCCAAAGAGGAAGGGGCTTTGATTCTTCGACCTGCACCCCATTTTCCTTACCCCGAAGCACGAGTGTCCGGTCCCCACTTGGAGCCAGAAGCAGACCTCGGGAGCGAGCCCTCAGAAAGTCCCCGCAACTTCTCTGGTTCCCACCGCCACAGGCACTGTCCAGAGGCCGCTCCTGCCGGCAGTCCCCCAAGAGTCGCCGATTTGTACCTAGCAAACTAAGTCCAGCTGCTTCTACTCAAGATCAGGGAAGAAAGAGGCAGAGGCTGCAGAAGGGAGTTTGTTGGGGTAACGGGGCTGCAGGCAGACGGGCACCACACGCCCTGGCCTCGGGAAGCGCAGCGCACACACGGTACGTATAGATGCAGGGTGCGAGCGCGCCCAAGCGACCCCTCACCACACTCAGCCAACGTCGGCGGCTGCCCCTCGTGTGACTGTGCTGATCCCTGGCTTCTCCGACCACTCCTCCTGCAGACTACCCCCCCCCTCACCGTGCCTCAGCACAGAGGTCCTCGCAGCTGGGGGCTGACCGCAGCCCTGCTGACCCCAAGCTGGTCTGATTTGGGAGGGCCGGCGGCAGTTTGGTGCAGACCTCAGAGGACTCCCTTTCAAGCCCATCGACAGAGACAGACTGCCTCTTGGACCTTGCAACCCTAAGGGCACCCCTCTTCCTAAGACCCCCTGCCATCCCGGGAAAAGCCGGCCCTGGTCCCCCGTGGAGAGAGTACGCCCTGCTGCCTGAGCCCTGCAGCCAGTGCCGGTTGACTGAGCCAGGCGTCCCCTCCAGAGACTCAGGGTCCTGCTTGGTCCCAGCTCAGAGATGGCGCTGCAGCGCGTTCTCACCCCAGGTGCCCCCGAGCTTTCACTCTGCCTCTCTTTGCTTGTTAGTAATGCCGGGTGTGGGTTACCTGTGAGGGAGCGGACATTCAGATCCATGTAGCAGGGAGCGCTCCGACCTCGGTGTGCCAGAGCTGCCCTCCCCGCCCCTCCTGGTCGCCAGTCCTGCTGGACCATCCTGCAGAGCTCCTGCTGTCTGCCCTCCCGGCCCCTCCTGGTCGCCAGTCCTGCTGGACCATCCTGCAGAGCTCCTGCTGTCTGCCCTCCCGGCCCCTCCTGGTCGCCAGTCCTGCTGGACCATCCTGCAGAGCTCCTGCTGTCTGCCCTCCCGGCCCCTCCTGGTCGCCAGTCCTGCTGGACCGTCCTGCAGAGCTCCTGCTGTCCTCCCAAGCTGCCCTTCATACTCGCAACTGGCTGCACCCCTGCCGGATGTGGCCGGAGCGCCGTCTTCCAGTGTGACGGCCGTAATAAATGCAGGTCGGAGCGTCCGGCGCCCGCCGCCCGCGCTGGTCCACTCTGCCGCCCTCGGAGAACCCGGCCCTGGCTTGGCGTCAGGAGCAACTCAAAGTGGAGCAGGACGAGTGGGAGCGGTCAGATCGAGGGGAGTCT
Organism: Tupaia tana; assembly: GCA_026018925.1. Classification (NCBI taxonomy): domain Eukaryota; kingdom Metazoa; phylum Chordata; class Mammalia; order Scandentia; family Tupaiidae; genus Tupaia; species Tupaia tana. The sequence continues at coordinate 222,736,031 of JAKSZU010000003.1, forward strand.
CAGACTCCTCGTTCTCCATCTACGAAAGGAGAAGCTCGGACTGGGGAGTCCTAGTGCCCGTCCAGCGCCGACACCCTGTAACGCCTCACGCTCACCTAAAGCGTTCACATAAAGACCCGTAACGGTACAGGGAGCGTTCCGTGGGAGACAGGTGGCCAGCCCTCCCGGGAGGGCATGTACCGAGGGGCCCTGAGGCGTCCCACCAGACGGCGTCCTGGCTGTGCTCGGGGGCCTGCACGGGCCCTCACGTACGTATCTAAGTTATCTTCTCATACTGTTCCCCTGACAACCCATCAAAGACGCTTTCATTATCTGCAATGCACAGACGAGAAAAGCGGGACGGACGCCAAGCGTCCCCGCGAGTTCACTCAGCCTGCGGGTGGCCAGGAGGCAGCTCCAACCACGGCTGAGTGGGCCCTCTGACCACACTCCTGGAGGTGGGCTGGAGAGACTGGTACGCCTGACGTGGAGGCTCCCAGGGCCAGGGCTTAGACCCTGATCACCCCTATGGCTTCCAGCTCCCTCTGCACAGGCTCAGCCACTGTGCTTCGGAGCCAGCCATGTTACTGATTGTGGTGACCACACTCATCACGACGGACAGATGCACACAGAACGGTGCTAACGTGCATGGGGAGCAGGGGCCTCCCACACGGAATGGGCGCTCACGTGTGTGGGCAGCAGAGGCCTCCCACACGGAACGGGCACTCACGTGTGTGGGCAGCAGGAGCCTTCCCACACAGAATGGGCACTAGCATGCGTGGGCAGCAGGGGCCTCCCACACAGAATGGGCACTAACATGCGTAGGCAGCAGGGGCCTCCCACACGGAACGGGCGCTAACGTGCATGGGCAGCAGGGGCTTCCCACACGGAATGGGTACTAACGTGCGTGGGCAGCAGGGGCCTCCCACACGGAACGGGAGCTAACGTGCATGGGCAGCAGGGGCCTCCCACACGGAACGGGAGCTAACGTGCATGGGCAGCAGGGGCTTCCCACACGGAACGGGAGCTAACGTGCATGGGCAGCAGGGGCCTCCCACACGGAATGGGTACTAACGTGCATGGGCAGCAGGGGCCTCCCACACGGAACGGGCGCTAACGTGCATGGGCAGCAGGGGCCTCCCACACGGAACGGGCGCTCATGTGCATGGGCAGCAGGGGCTTCCCACACGGAATGGGTACTAACGTGCGTGGGCAGCAGGGGCCTCCCACACGGAACAGGTGCTAACATGTGTGGGCAGCAGGGCCTCCTGCATGGAACGGGCGCTCATGTGCATGGGCAGCAGGGGCCTCCCACACGGAACGGGCACTAACATGCGTGGGCAGCAGGGGCCTTCCTACCCAGGGGAAGCAAGCTGTGATGAGAAAAATGCTGTTGGAGTGGGAGCAGAAGAGAAGGGAAGCTGTTGGGTGATCCGTAAAGAGCATGCGGGGGGAGGGGGGCAGGCACTTGGGGACGGTGGGGGAGGCTGGGAGGGAGGGCGAGGCTTGCCAGAGGCTGCACGCGTGGAGAGAAACGCCACGCTGCCGGCCTGGGTTACGGCAGGACGTGGTGTTGAACGAGGAGTGTGCCGGCTGGGCTTGGGAAGCACTGCCACCATTCCCGGTTACATAAGGAGAGTGCTCCTCAGATCAGTCAGCCCCAGGGCTGCGCGTCCGTGTGTCTGCCTGTCTCTGCGGTCTGTCCCCCGGCCTCGCTCTGCGGTATGCAGTAGGTGCCAGGAGGATTTACAGTCCCGCAAGCCCGGCCCTGCCTCCCAGCCACCGGCTCATCCCACTCCAAGCTGCTTTATGTGGGGCTGTTAGCTCTGCTCCGCTGACTGGGGAGGGGACGTATTTTTAATCTTTATTATTTTTAATGCTATACTTCATCTGCGGGCTCCTGGCTGCAGCCACACTCTGACCTCAGAATACCAGCATCCATAAAGCCGCTGCGTCAGGCCCCCACGCGCTCGCCCGGGGCTCTGAAGTTGAAAAGCGGGGGAGGGAGCACGTCTCACAGACTCCCTGCCTCAGCCGGAACCGCCTGCAAGTGCAGGACACCGCCTGGCTGGCCCTGCCTCCCCCAGACACGCACACGTGGGCGCAGCCCGACTCTCACCGGCGCAGCGAGCCTGTCCCGGCCAGGACGCCTGGGGGTCAGAACTCAGAGGCCGAGAGAGCCGCCGCCTGGCAGGGAGCCAGTGACGGGGGGCTCACGGCAGCCCGGCTCTGAGAGCCCCTCGGAGCTAGACCAGGCCGGCACAGCCACGTGGCCCTGGGGCAGAGGACCAGAGAGGCCGTGGGCATCTTCTCCAGGCCTGCCAGACGCCTCTGTTCCTGCTGGGCCTGTCTCCCCTCACCGCAGTCCTCTGTGACGGGCAGGCGGAGAGGTGGTGAGAAGACGTCCCCCAGCTCAGCGCTTGCGGGGGTGGTGCTGCCGTGCCGGGCACCTCGGTGCTCCGTGTGCCCAGGCATGGCCACGCCAGCCCCCCACCTCCTCTCTGAAACATTCTCAGCGCCACGCTTTGCTCCATTCTGTAGAAGAGGAAGAGACAGAGAAGTCGGCCCCTGTCGTCACACGGCATCAGCACGACGGTCACTACGCAGGCAGCTCCCAGCTCGGCCCAGAGGGCAGAAGGCGGAGGGAACCAGGACCCACCCAGCACGTGTCCTCGGGGGCCATGGGGCCGGTTTTCCACAGCGCGAGTGGAAGGCCATTCCTGGTGTGGCTCAGCTGCTCGCACCCTGGAACATGTGTGCTTCCTGCCCCAGATAGCACCTGCCACTGCCCCTGGGGTGTGGGGCAGATCCCGTGGGGCGGCAGGGCACAGTGCGGAGGGCTCCGCTAGCTAAGCAGGACCTCGCTGTGCCCAAACCGACCCCTCAGCCTCCCAAAATAAAAGGAGTGCTCCTTCTTCTGGAAAGGGGTTTGCAGATGCAGAGGCCCCGGGCAGAGGAGCCAACCCGGAGGGCAGAGCCGCACACGCCAGCCCCAGCTGCTCCTCGACGGCACGGGCGGCATGTGCGGTTCCAGCCCCTGCCAGCCCGGCAGAAGCGGCTCCTTTGGTCCTACCCCAGACCAGGCGCCACTCCAGGACGCGGCTCTGGCCGGGCGGCTTTCCTTGCCGACTCCCGTCTCACGGTCGCCTCCCCGCTGACCATGTCGGTGTCGAAGACCCCCCCGGATTCCAGTCTCCACGTCTCTGGTCAGCCGCCAAGTCCTCTCTGCTCATGACCAGGACGGCGCGCACGGGTCTCTGGACCCGCTAGCGCCTCTGCAGGTTCTGTAGACTCGTGGCAGCTGAACGTCTGCATGGTCCACGTTCTAGGTCTGCTCCTGGGGACAGGTCTGCACAAACTGTTCAGTGTTCCCGGGTTGGCAGTGTGAGGACGGGAAGTAACAAGTGGGAGAGATTTTTTAAATAAACATTTCTAACAAACCAATGGATGACCTTTCCGTGAACTGTTAAGGAGACCTCTGGGTGCCGGAGCCGTGTGCCCTCTCCTGAGGCCCCCACGCCACACGGCAGACGGCAGCTGTCTGAGGTCAGCAGTGATGCCGACTAACTCCGAAGGGCCTGGGTTTGGGGCTATGGGGCACCAGCACTCTCCAGACAGAGAGGGGTGGGGAGTGAGGGATCACTCCACATGAGGGACGGCCACGCAGCGATCCCTTCTCCTCCATCCGCTCACGATTTTAGGCACACACATACACACATGTGCACACTCACACGCACACACGCACACATGCCTGGTATGATCTTCAAATCACCGAGTCCAGAACTCGAACCACAAAGCCAGCCATGTGGAACCCAGCACCTGACCCACCATGCCGCCTGCTGGTCCCCCTTGACATGTTTCTTCATCACTTTCTCTGTGCCCTTCCTGAGGAATTCTTTCCGGGGTGCTTCGAGGAGATGGTGCCGCCGACACTTTCTCCCACGCTGTCAGCGGCTGGTCTGTCTCTGGGGGCGGGCCTCCTGCTGGCTGAGCCTGGGCAGCCCTGGGCTCCACGGGGCTCTCTCGGCAAGCTCTGCTCCGGGGCCCCTGTCTGCCTGCGGGTTCCCGGGGCTCCGTCTATGCTCACGTCTCCTCCACGGCATCTCCGTCCGCCCCGGCCTCCCGCCCGGTGGAAGCCCCTGCTAAGCTGCGCGTCACAGCGAGCCCCCTGCTAGGCCTCTGTGCCTCGGCCTTGTTGAGTGTTGGACACACGCCACTCACAGTAACTCCTGCTGCAGCCAATCACGCCAGCAGGGCCCACAAGATGCCATCAGCTCGCAGAGCCAGCTCGCGCGTGCTCCCTCAGTCACGAGCGCCCTGGAGGAGGGCAGGCCGGGCTGCTTCGGCTTCACCGCGGGGGCCCCAACGCCGAAAGGCAGGGCTCCTGGCCACAGGCAGACGTAGTCAACCGCTGTTGGAACCAGACGCGCAGCTCTTCTGCCCCAGCACCCCTCTGCCAGTCCTTTCTGGCTCCGTAGAGAGTACTGGCCTCGCCTCCCACTGGCTGGGAGTCCTCGTCCCCGGCAGACGCCCAGGGGGCCACGTCCGGGATCACAGGAGAGGGGCCGTGGGCCCCCGCCGTCCGAGCCAGGGTGATGACGCGAGCTGGCAGCAGGTGGTGCCTCACTGGCCATGGGGATGCCTGTCGTGGGTGAGGAGAGGAGGCCGTCCCATTGCTCCCTGCACTGGGGTCCCCAGACCGTGGGCGGCTGGGTCCCCAACTCCTGAGCTGATGCAGAAACTCGTCCTAGCACGAGCCGCGGCCTCGCTGCCTTGCCTCGCCCCCTCCAGTGCAGTCAGCTCCAGAGGCGGCAGAGAGTCCTCCTTCACTCCGACAGCACGGTGGGTCCTGCCAAGGCTGCGGAAGAGGAAGAGGGCGGTTAATGCCCTTGAAGCACGTCACCCTCCACCAGCCCTGCAGGCCAGGCCACGCTTCTGCTTCCTCACTCCAGCTGTGACATGGGGGCAACCCGGTGAGGCAGGAGTGCAAGAGGGCCATGGGCTAGGCTGTCCAGGGCTCCGGGCCGTCCAGGGCTCAGGGCCATCCAGGGCTCAGGGCCGTCCAGGGCTCAGGGCCGTCCAGGGCTCCGGGCCGTCCAGGGCTCCGGGCCGTCCAGGGCTCCAGGCAGCCCATGCCACTTGCGGGGCCTGCGCCCTCAGCTCTGTGGTGGAATGTCATGGAAGCAGAGATCACAGACAGTCCCTATTCAGAAGGAGCCAGACAAGAGCAGGAGTGAGAGCTCTCACTACCGGCACTGTCCCTGACGCCCTGACGCCTTGACGGAGGGGAGAGCACCAGATATGGCTCTCCCAGGCGCCTATGATTCTGGGCTTGCCCGCTCCCTGCTTCAAGTTGGCCCCAAACTTCAGGGCAACATCAGGAATGACGTTAAAAGAAGAGTGGCTATTGGGGCTAGCAAGTGGTGCAGTGCTTAAGCACTAGACTCCCATGTGGCCAACAACGGTTCAAGTCCTAGACTCGGCTTAAAACTCATGCCAGGCAAGTATACGTGTGTGCCTAAAATCCTGAGAGGAGAATGGAGAAGGGATCCTGGGTGGCCATGGCCCCTGGGGGTGGTTTCTTGCTTTCTGTCTCTCTGGCAAATGCTTGCACCCTAATAGCAAAAATCTCTCAGAAGAAAGAAAGAAGAAGAGTGACTGCTGTCCTGTGCACTTCTAAGGAGAACTCAGCACAGCCTGGAGCTGGCCTCCGAGTGGCTCCCACACCTCACGTCAGGGGACTTCCACCCCGACCCCGAGAAGACACCACATGGTACTCACGCTCGCAGGCGAAGGGTCAGAGGTGTGGACGTGCTCAGGGCCAGAGTGGTCGTTGCCCAGGTCACAGCGGGTGCAAAGGGCCGCACGTGGCGAATCACAGAAGCCGACTTTGATTTCTGAAAGAATGGAAAATGAAGCCTTGTTGGGGGGTCCTGGGCTAATTCAGACCCAAAGGGCAGAACCCTCACGGCCTCTGGGAAGGTCAGGCCTGGCCAGCCCCATGAGCTCCGATGCAGGCCACTCTTACAAGAAGCCTCCACACCGTCTCCCGTCTCCGTGTGCATCCGTCCAGGCGCTGGTCTCCAGGAGAGCCTTCCCGTGAGCCAGGCATCCGTGTGCAAGGCCCCACCCGGGCCAGGTGACCGGCCAATTGACCAATTTGAGAACCAGCTGGTGGGAGCAGGACCTGCCTCGTGGTATGTCCACCATGGCCAGGAAGAGGTGGACTTGGGGCCTTAGGCCAGAATCTCCTGCTTTGCAAACCCTGTGTCTGGCCAGGTGCTCGGACAGGGCTCGCGGCTAATTTACTCTCTGGTAGCCGCTCTCCTCCACATGTTCTCTTTTGTAATCGGAATTAAGCTTTTTAGCCACAGAAAAGGTGGTGCATTGGAGTCCGAAGGTGGCTCTCTCCAGGCCTCCACCCGGGGTGTCAAGGAAAAAGACACAGCCTGGGACGCAGCCCGGAACTAACAGCCCGGGACACAGCCCAGGACAGAGCCCGGGACACAGCCCAGGACGCAGCCCGGGACAGAGCCCAGAACTAACAGCCCAGGATGCAGCCCAGGACAGAGCCCGGGACACAGCCCAGGACAGAGCCCAGGACAGAGCCCAGAACTAACAGCCCAGGATGCAGCCCAGGACAGAGTCCAGGACACAGCCCAGGACAGAGCCCGGGACACAGCCCAGGACAGAGCCTGGGACAGAACCCAGGACGCAGCCCAGAACTAACAGCCCAGGACACAGCCCAGGACACAGTCCAAAACTAATAGCTCACGGCACCTGCCTTGCAGGACGCAGAGAGTCCACATGAGGAGTCCCACATCGTGTCTAACGGCCTGCCATGTTGCCTGCAGTCCCCTGGAGCAGTCAGTGAGGGTGAGCCTCTGCCTATTCCCACCGCATCCTGGCGGGGACGTCCTTTGAGCTGACGCAGCTCATGAGGCCTCTCCTGCCTGGCAGGTGGTGGAGGATCGGACGGTGAGGGAAGCTGCAGGACTGCGGGTCTCACTGTGGCCTGGTCGCCGTGGCCGGGGCAGGCTCGAGTGGAGAAACGGGGAGCAGCACGCCGGTGCCCGTGAGGCTGAGGCCGCCGTCCTGCTGCCGGGGCCGTCTGCGCCAGGCGCTCTCAGGCTGCCCTCCCACGGCACCAAGAACCGGTGGGTTCTAAAGCCGTCGCTCAACGCCAGCCCCATGGTAATTTCGTGAGCGTATCAGTCCCTTCTCCAAACCAGGAAGCACTGGCCACACAGTGAGGAGGGTGAGGTGTCCGGTCTGCCTGCAGGTGGAGGGAGGACGGGGTGTCCCCGAGGGCTGCACATGGGAGAAGGGCTGGGGGCTGCACATGGGAGAAGGGCTGGGGTGACGGGGGACACTCCCAGGTGGCAGCTCGGGGAGCCGAGCTCAGGGCAGAGACCAGGCCTGCGCTCGGCCTGTCCTGCCAATCTAGCCAGCGTGTCACGAGTGTCGCCCTCACTGTCTTTCCCCTGAGCATCTTTATAGGAGCCACCTCCCCACCACACTGTCACCAGAGATGGCCCCTGGGAGGGAGGGGAGAGAGCGGCCAGCCTTGCCCCAGGGTACTAACGCCGCCAGCACAGGGCTTCTGGAAATGTCCCAGAAGAGCTCATGGCCCATTACGGGCTGCTTTCAGATGGGCGGGCTGGCCCTCTGCTCTGAGCTGAGGCTACGGGCAGGGCGCAGCAGTGTCCTCCCGCGTGGGCAGAGCACCCCTCGAAACAGCCCTGTGTGTGTGTGTTTCAGGTGAGGCCTCTACCCCTGCTCATCGTCGGAACCCATTTCTCTGTCTATGGGGCCGGAAATCTGTGATCCGTGTTCACCAAGAGCTCCAGGTGACCTCTGTACACACTACAATTAAAACGTGGAGGTTATTAGGAAGAGAGGCTGAGGCCAGAGGCCTGCCGATGGTGGAGCTGGTCATCTCAGGCGCTGCATAGCCCTGGACCGCGCCCAGCTGCCACGCCTGCCTGCTGTGACGGGACAGTGGCTGAGCTGTGGTCTGAGTTAGGGCAGGACTCGTGACAGAGGGCTTATTGGCCGGGGTGTGAACATGGGGAAGGGTGACAGAGGAGGCGCCACTTCCTCCATGAAAAACGAGACTGTGGGCAGGCCCTGCCCAGGCCCCAGCATAGTGGGCCGCTGTTGTTTGGGGAGTGTGCTTTGCAGGGACAGCCTGCCAGTCCTGGGGACCAGAGGAGCCTCGAGTGACCAGCAGCCTCTGTGCTGACCCAGGCACTGTAACAGTGAGGGTGAGAGGGACCCTGCAGTAGCTCAGGACAGCAGTGCGTCAGGAGCTCGCTCCACAGTCCGACCTTCCAATTTAGCGTTTTCGAGTTCGCTCTAACCGCGGACGGAAAACGAGGTCCGGCAAGTGGCACTTTGGGGTGCTGGGAAGCCTACCCCAAGATGCTTCCTCTCCCCAACCGAGCCCTCATGCCAGACATCACCTTACAAACCGACGCCTCTGAAGCCAGAGCCGCCGGCCCCGGTTCCAGCCCAGCTGTTCTTAGTGAAGGGCGGCCCCTGCTCCTGGGGTCCTGTGGAGGTGGCGACCGCTGAGCTGGGACATGTGGACTGTGGGCGTGGGAAGAGAGCACCCCTCATAGGCCACGAGGGGGTTGGGAGGCAGATACCCGTCTCGGGGAGATTCGGGGCTTGGAGCAGAGGTGGACGATCACAGAGGTGGAGATGAGAAGGGCTGAGAGCCCTGAGGACAGGGTCGTCTGGAGAGCCTCGAATGCTGTCACGTCCACAGGGAGGGTGGAGCAGGTGAGGACCGTCACCCCCATCACCCGCCAGGAGCCCTGCAGGAAGATGCTTGGTCAGGGGAGGTGTAATGGGGCAGCATGGGCTTATCCTACCTCTTGGGGCGATGGAGCCCACGGCTCGGGGTCCAGAGCATCTGGGGGGTCTCTGTCAGAGACGTGGCCCTTCATTGCACTCTGAGGAAGTGCGGAGCACCTCCATGTTCCAGGGCTCACAGCATGAAGATGGAGCACCTCCATGTTCCAGGGCTCACAACGTGAAGACGGACCACCTCCATGTTCCGGGGCTCACAGCGTGAAGACGGAGCATCTCCACGTGTTCCAGGGCTCACGGCATGAAGACGGAGCACCTCCGGGTGTTCCAGGGCTCACGGCGTGAAGACGGAGCACCTCCGGGTGCTCCAGGGCTCACGGCATGAAGACGGAGCACCTCCACGTGAGCCTGGGCTCACGGCGTGAAGACGGAACACCTCCACGTGTTCCAGGGCTCACGGCATGAAGACGGAGCACCTCCAGATGCTCCAGGGCTCATGGCGTGACGACGGAGCACCTCCGGGTGTGCCAAGGCTCACAGCGTGAAGACGGAGCACCTCCGGGTGTTCCAGGGCTCAGGGCGTGAAGACGGAGCACCTCCTTGTGCGCCAGGGCTCATGGCGTGAAGACGGTTGGGAACCGAGGGCGTTCCCCGGCCGGGGCCCACGTGAGGGCTCAGGTGGGGGCTTTGAGCAGGGTCCAACCTTTCCCCATGCTGTGCCATGGGGTCTGCGATGGCCCGAAACCCACCTTCACCCATTCCTCTACATTCGGGAGAGTGGGGAGAGGGGCCTGAGAGGAGTGTCCACTGTCCACGAGGCATCTCACAGGGTCAGGCTTCCTCTACGGGCCTGACCTGTCCCCTGGACGTACTGAGCTGGAGACATTGGGAAGGGGGCCTTTCCCTGGAGGGCCATGACCTTAGTGAGCTTCTGGGGCTCTCTTTAACCAAGGCAAAAATGGACAATCTCCACAGGGAAGCAGCCATCACTGTCGCGAAGAAAGCTCGTGTGCAGCAAACTGCAGAGGCTGTTGAATATGCGGGTACGATTCCCAGTGCGGCCAGTTTCCCTGAAAGGCCAGGACAGCATGCTCCAGCGCAGGCGGTGCGAAAGCACGGGTACCCCTGAGCTCAGCATGCCGCTTGGTTCGGGGGCTCAAAGAGCCACGGATGTTGTCATGGAGGAAGCGGCCTGCTGTCAGGGGTTCTAGCTCTGCCTCTGGCACTGAGAGACCTTGGGAAGCGTCGTCGACTTAGAGATACAGCCACCCCCACTGCGCCTGCACCCAGCCGCCTGTCTCCAGCGGCTCCCGCACGGTGGGGGATGAACTCTCCAGGGAGCCTTGGCTCTGGGTGGGGTGCCTGAGCCCAGCTGGGCCACCTGGCAGCCTCCTGCTGCAGAGAGCTCAGCCCTGATGAGACCAGGAGGGAGGCGGTGCACCCCGGCCTCTGCTTACGCGCGGTCCCTGGAGAGGGCCTGGGACTCTGAGGACCCAGCGGTGCCCCTGGGGCCTGATGGGCACATCTCACATGAAGGTTCAACTGTGGGTGGGACCGCGGGTCACCCCACACCTTGTCTGCAGCCTCCATCTGGGTGGCTCCGGGTCATGGCCAGACGCCTGCCAGGGCCCCTGTCCACTGTCCGGGGTTCAGGCCTCAGCTAACCGTGGGACAGAGCTCCCTCATACTCCCCCTTCCGTCCCTTGTATTTCGGGGCCCTCATAATGACACAGAAACCCATCTCAGCTCTCAGGCGAGTTGCTGAAGTGCATGATGGGACCCAGGGACAATGTATCCCAGGGCGGCCTCCGGGGTCACGGAGTAGGGAAACATCCACCTTTTATCCCTTGAAACACAGCCCTGTAACGGCCACATGCCAGAGGGACGTGGCGCCGCACTCTCCTCCCAGCAGAAGACACCCTGTTGTAGAGCAGGAGACCCCGAGGAGCGGGGGCTGCTCATCCCCCCGGACGTGGGGGGCATGGAGGGCGTGGAGGAGCTAATACTCTGCCTCTCCGGCCCCCACTGGGGTTGGACGGTCTCTTATGGGGGAGCTGGGGACGCCTACACAGCGTCTAAGGGAGGAGGCAGAGAAGCAGGAAGTCTAATCTGTTCAAGGTTTTCATCACCCTGGAGCGCTGGGAGGGGCTGTAGTTTGCCGGAGGGCAGAAACCTCAGGCAGCTCTCAGCCCTGAGCTGTTCGTGAGTTCAGGGTCTCTCCAGATCACACCCACCAGGTTAACTTCGGGCCCTTCCAGCTTGTCCCACTGAGAGGTTCACAGGACCCAAGGAGAGCTCGACAGCCAGAGGAGAGAGGTGGGCGGGGTGGCCTACAGCGCGAGGGCCTCGGCCAGAGCTTACTGTAGACGCTGTCTGCGCTGAGAGGTAGTAAGTGAGGCCTGCAGAGAGCAGGTGGGCCAGTGACAGCTGACATGGGGCACCGGTGCCTGGCTCTGCGGAGACGGAGGGGCGTACCCCTCTGCCAAGAGGGAGGCGGGGGATAATCGACGAGTGCAAGTTGTGCAATTCCAAGTGTACAGTGTGACACTCTGAAATGAGCATAGTGACACAATTACCACACACGTTAACGTCCATCACCGTCTGTGTGAGTGTGGGTGACGGTGAGAGTGTATGTGAGTGTGGGTGACTGTATGTGAGTGTAAGAGTGTATGTGAGTGTGGGTGACTGTGAGGACTGTGTGAGTGTGAGAGTGTATATGAGTGTGGGTGACTATGAGGACTGTGAGTGTGAGAGTGTATGTGAATGTGGGTGACTGTGAGGGTGTATGTGAGTGTGGGTGACTGTGTGTGAGTGTGGGTGACTGTGAGAGTGTATGTGAGTGTGGGTGACTGTATGTGAGTGTGGGTGACTGTATGTGAGTGTAAGAGCGTATGTGAGTGTGGGGGACTATATGTGAGTGTGGGTGACTGTGTGAGTGTGAGAGTGTATGTAAGTGTGGGTGACTGTATGTGAGTGTGGGTGACTGTGAGAGTGTGTGTGAGTGTGGGTGACTGTGAGAGTGTATGTGAGTGTGGGTGACTGTATGTGAGTGTGGGTGACTGTGTGAGTGTGAGAGTGTATGTGAGTGTGGGGGACTATATGTGAGTGTGGGTGACTGTGTGAGTGTGAGAGTGTATGTAAGTGTGGGTGACTGTGAGTGTGGGTGACTGTGAGAGTGTGTGTGAGTGGGGGTGACTGTGAGAGTGTAAGTGTGTGTGACTGTGCGAGTGTGTGTGTGTGTGTGTGTAGTGAGAACACTCGGCCTACCTTTCAGGGAATTTCAGATGAACAACACAGCATTCTCCGCCATAGTCCCCAGAGTGTTTACCCCCCAGGGACAGTGTGTACGCTGTCCCCAGCCCCCCTGCAGCGCCCGGCTCCGCTCCTCTCTGCCCCTGTGAGCTGGGCCGTTGCGCGCACGCCTGGGAGATCTCGCAGGGTCTGCTCCTGGGCCCAGGGCAGTGCTGTGCTAACTGCGCGTGTCTCCGTGCGAAGCTGCGGCCGGCTTCCTGTGGCCCGCTCTCGGGGGCTCGCGTGCCGCGCCTTCTATTTCCTAGACGAGCAGAGAGTGCCCCGTCTGAACTCTGCTGCTGGCGGCCCCTGGGACCCGGCACGCCTTGGGACCCTCACCCGCTGTGACCTCGGGTGAGCTCGAAGAGGGTCGCTGCGAAACTCAGTCTGGGCAGCCCCGAGGCTCTAAGTGGCCCCTCTCCGTAGACCGGCAGCGAGGCCGGTGGCTGGTTCTCCAGGCTGCGGGAAGCTTACGTGCCGACGCAGCTCGGGTCCGCGGCTTGGCGTCACCTCGGAGGAGACGGACAGGGGCGTCCCATGCAGCCTCATGCCATGTCCTGGCCACCATCTCGTCTGTTTCAGGTGTGCACTTTTGCAGGAGGGTGCCTCGGCCTCAGAGCTGGAGACACACAAGGGACCACAGACTGGCTGCCCGGGTGGCTCGCCCTGAGCTGCACCAAGCTCCACCCTGAGCGCGAGCCCGCGTGGTGCTCTGACGCGCTCACGAGGAGCCCTCCTGTCCAGCCACATTACCAGGCGCCAGCACGCTCTGTCTTCTCCCTGGAAACCCTCTTCCACCAGGTCTGTAGGACGTGGCTGTCCCACTGTCCGCGCTTCAGGACCCGGGCAGCAGGGAAGGGCCAGCAATGCCAGCGCCGGCGTCTCCTCCAGGGCCAGGGCCTGTGGTGGGGCAGGGCGGGGGCAGCTGTGCACGGGTGTGCAGACCTGCCCACAGGTACCGGCCCTCCTGCCTCCCACGCAGGCCGCCACGGGCGCCTCTGGCTTCCTGAGACGCTCCCGCCCTGGGAGGGCCTGCCACTACAGGAGGACACAGGCGGCCAACACTTGTGTGCAGGCCCACGTACATGCACGCACACACTGACACACCATGAAGACACACACTGATACACACAGTACTGACACACTGACACACGCAGTACTGACACACACTGACACATACACTGACACAGTACTGACACACACAGTACTGACACACTGTGCAGACCTACACACACTGACACACACACACACTGACACATCGTGCAGACCCACACACACTGACACACTGTGCAGACACACACTGACACACACACAGTACTGACACACACACAACATACAGACACACATACTGACACACACGGTACACACACACACACACACACTGATAAACATACACAGTACTGATGCATACAGTAGAGACACACACAAATGCTGACACACGCATTCACACGCATAACAGAGACACTCCCAGCCGACAGATGTGCTCTGTGGGGTCGGATGCCGGGCGTATGTGCCGAATTATCCCCCACAAATCTGTAGGCAGAGCCGTGGCCCTGGCCCGTGGCAGCTGCCTCTGCGGGTGTTGTTGGGGGCCCAACACTCTGTACCTCCCTCTCTCTGTCTCTCACTCACAGAAAAAATAAATACGCAAACTTAAAAAAGAAGACAGTGAGTTCAGGAAGTCTCCATTCTTGCTCCCCACGAGGAACACCCTTATTTGAACCGACTGGAAGGAGCCGAGCCAGGAAAGAGGCCTGTGCCCGAGGCCTCCCGAGAGGGTCCCTGCTGGAGATGCCGTCGTTCCAAGCAGAGGCCGTGGCTGGAGCTGAGAGGAGGTGACGAGACCAGGCAGGCGGGGGCAGTGGGGTGGCCAGACCCCAGGTGCTTCCTCCCAGGGCCCTCTCTGGAGGCGGCCCCTGTCTCCGGCCCCTCTCCCAGGTCCTCAGGGCTCGCCCAGCCGACCAGGAGCGCTCATTCCAGCTCCTCCATGGGCCACTGTGCCTGGGCGGGTGTCCAGGAGCACGGCGGGCACAGTCCGCCTTGCACCTAAGAGGCCGACGGCTCAGGGATGTCCCAGGCACCCACAGGCCCTAGGAGAGAGCGTCAAGAACGTTCTGAAGGGGGCTGACCTGTCAGAGCCTAGCGGGGCTGGCCCAGAGGGGTGGCTCTCCTCTCCACTCCCACAGCAGATGGGACCCTGCGAGGCTGACTTAGCACCATCCAGGCTGTGCCGGGACACGACAGAACGGTTGATGGTGCCACGATACAGCAGCAGGGGCCTAGGAAGGGCGCTCCTCCCTGGAGTCCGAGGACCACGGGAGCTCTGCCTCGGAATGCAGCGTGAGGGCAGCCAGGGCCCACACGGTCTCTGAGGCCTGCTCCCGGACACCGGCACAGCCTCGGCACACTGAGCCCAAGAGCCTGTGCCCGAGGCCCTGTGGGGGCATCCCGGGGGCCCAGGGACCCGGAGGAAAGAGGGTGAACGATTTGTGGGAAACGCAGGTGCCCACGACGTAGGCCAGTGGTCAGGGAGGACTGGAGCTCGCTGAGACCTGGGCAGTACTTGGCCCACAACCAGCCGGAGAGATGCCAGGATGCGTGGTCTTGACCTGGCCGTGACAGAGCAGCACCCGCAGGCCAGGGCCCGTGGCCTGGGGGAGTGGACACATGCACACGACCCGGGCAGGCCCGGCTAAGAGAAGGCCGTCGTCTGAGGTCGCCGTCACAACCTCTGGTCATGACCGTCCGAGATCGAGCACTCAGCACGTGTCTGATGCTGCGCAAGCTTACGGGGGACCCGGACACGGGCCAGGAAAGCAGGCTGGACGCACAACGGCCTCCACCGGCACCCGCCGCTTCTCGGTCCTCAGGCACCAGAGCTGATGTCGGCAGCCCGCAGCCCGGCGCAGTGGCAGGCAGGAGCCGGGACACCCTGCAGGGACACGGGCACAGCTCAGCCAGGCTGCGTGAGCGCCCCTGTGTGACGTGGGCCCAGCTCCAGCCCTCAGCTGTCCTTGCTCTTTCGTGCCCACGGCTGCTGGCCCTGGGGCTGTGCAGGGGTGCGGGACAGTGTGCACGTGCGGAGGGGCTGGCTCTCCGGGGCGGGCTGCCTGATTTCACACAGGGCTGAAGACCCCATCAGGACTCTGAACTCGAAGTCAGCGGGCCGCTCTGCAGACCTCGCCTCGCCTCCAGGCCGGGCAGTGTGGAAACGACTGGAACGCCAGTACTTCTTACCCAGCAAATGAAACGAAGACCCAGGTATGACAGGCATGCGCGGTGGCTGCCCTGAGGTGACAGTGAGCTGAGGTGGGGACAGTGCTAGATTTGCTGCTCCACCTGAGGGAGAGACACGAAGGGACCAGAAGGGAGGGAAAGGAGGTAGGGAGGGGAGGAGCGAAAAAGAAGTTGAGACCGGAACGGCTAGGGCAGGGACTAGGAAGAGCTTCCTCACGTGAAGGTTTTCTGTTTTGTTTTAATGGAAAATTAGCTCAAATAAAAGTGCTATTGGGACCAGCAGTTAGCGTAATGGCTATGTTGCTGGACTCCCATGTAGTCAACCATGGTTCGCGTCCTGGACCCAGTGGCTTAAAACTCATGCTGGGCATGTGTGCTGTGTGCCCAAGATCCCTAGAGGAGAATGGAGAAGGGATTGCGGTGTGGCCATTCCCCTGGGGGGTGATTTCTCGCTTTCTCTCTATCTCTCTCTCTCTCTCTGTCTCGCGAGCGCACGTGCCCTATAGCAAAAACCTCTCCAAAATAAAAAAGTGCTATTAGACCAAGCCTGAGACAGCCGAGAACACCCCGTGCACCATCTACCCCAAGCCACCGACAACAACAAGACAAACGTGGGGCTAGAGCCCGGCAGCTGCCCTGGGGTGCGGGGAGATCCCTCTGTGAAAGGGAAGAGAGCCCGCGTTGGGTTTTGTGTTTGTCGGCCGGTGTGGCCGCTTCCCCGAGCTGGGAAGACAGGAGTTACTGGGAGAACGCGCCAGCCGCAGACGGAGCTTCCCGGAAAAGCACCTGGACTCCCCCAGCCAGGGAAAGGGACTTAGGGGTACCGTCCTACGTCCGGAAGAGGCAGCAGAGCGGCTGTCGTGGCGGCTCCACGCGAGGCTGCAGGCCTGTGGACCCCGGAGGCCTGAGGTCTGCAGAGCGCAGCGCGGCCTCCCTGAACACGGGCCCGAGGCCCAAATCGGTGTCAGCAGGCAGCCCTGTGACAGCCCACCTTGGGACACGCAGGGGCCAGTCGCTGTCCAGTGCACACCCCAAAATCCAGCCTGGACCCTACATCTGCCCCATGGCCCCGCGCTCTTCCCTGGACTTGGCAGCTTCTAAGTGGACCCCACGGTGTTCCCAGGGTCTCACCTGGCACAGGATTCAAACCTGGTTTCTTGGCTCTGCAGGAGCTATTTTTCAAAGCCTAGGGCAGGAGACCGGAAGCCCCATCCTGTTAACTGGTGTCTGTGGGCCAGTCTGCACCAGGCAGCTGCAGCTCCTGCCTTTCAAAACAGACATCAATGAATAACTTAACAGTCGTCTGGGGGCCAACACATGGCATAGTGGTTACGCCACTGGACTCCCACATGGCCAACTGTGGTTTGAGTCCCAGGCCCAATGGCTTGAAAATCATGCTGGGTGTATGTGCATGCATGCCTAAGATCCCAGGAGAATGAAGGAGAAGGGATTGTGGTGTGGGCACCCCTGGGGGTGATTTCTCACCTTCCTTCTTACTGTCTCTGTCTCTCTCTCTGGTGAGCACATGCACCCTAAGGCAAAAACCTCTAAAAACAAGACCAAACTCCCCAGTAATTTGGAAATAGCCACACTGTCGACTGCGACCCCCAGGTCGTTGGGCTACGTGAATGCAAGCTAATCGAGGGTTTGTCTTCCATGCACGATGTGTGTGTCAATTCCAGTTACAGCTTCCACACCCAAAAACATCACCCCGAGAGGGTTTAAAACGATTTCAGGGGTTCGGGAGGGTACGGTTCTCTGTGTGATTACACATATGTGGCCAACATACTGGGTCGTCAAGAAAGTCATGACGTATTTTCCTGTACTTCCTAAGCAAAAACACGTCATGACTTTTCTGACAACCCAATATATCCATGCATGCACATGGATATGCCTATGTATGTATGCACACATGCACACGTGTGCATGCCTACTCACACCTGCACACACATGAGCCACCGTAGTCACGGCTGAACTGCCGCGGGCTGCCCTGTGACTCTGTGCCCTTGTCTTGGCCACCGAGGCCCCCGCCTGCCACTCTCTCGCTGGTTCCCACCTGCAGCTGGCCCTGTTGCAGTCAGCCTGCACCAGCACACGCTTTCCGACACTAGCACCGTCACCCGCCCGGTGCAGACAGTAACAGCAAGTGCGCCATTACGGACACCTCCACAGCTCTTAGAGGGAAACAGGAGAGCTTCCTCGTGGTCAGAAATCGGCTCTTAGACGTGGCACGAGGAACAGGCAGAAGAGACCGGATTGTTCGGATTTCATAGCGGAAAAGCTGCTTTCTCTGTGAGAAGCCTCAGTAAGATAAAAAGACAAACTGCTGAGTGCACGGACGTGTTTGGACCACAGACCCAGCAGGGGTCTATCCAGAATGTACCCAGAATTCTCACAACTGAAGGCGGCGAGCAGCCCAGTTAGGCATGGGCAGAACTCGGGCGCCGTGTGCCTGCCCAGACACGCAGACTGATCAGCCCCGTCAGTGCCTCGTGACGGTTTCCGCACTGCGCCCCTTCCAACCATCTCTACCTGTGCTGTTTTTAGCTGCTGTGCAGTACTCAGACCAGATCTCGAGGCTGGGATGGCGCACGAGCTCCGGATGGCAAGTAAACACAGAGACCGTCTCTGGACGGCCACTAGGGAGACGCAATAGACCCGCAGCAGTGCGGCCTCCCTGCTGAGAATGGAACGGCCCTGCAGGCCAGATGAGAGAAAGGCCCTGAGACCTGCCCAGCAGCCAGCAGCCCCTCTGCTGAGCACACCTGAGGGACGCACGCAAATACGCGTAGCACGCACCTGCAGCTGAGATGCCCCGAGTGACGCACACACTCACACGGAGCACATGACACAGCTGAGCACATGTCCCTGATGGACGAAAAAACACACACATAGCTCATACCCAGAGCTGAGCACACCCTGAGGGACGCACACACTCACACGTAGCACAAACCTACAGCCCTGAGGGATGCACGCAAATACACATAGCACACACCTGCAGCTGAGCACACGTCCCTGAGGGACACACACACTCACATGTAGCACACACCTGCAGCTGAGCATGCCCTGAGGGACACACACACTCACACGTAGCACAAACCTACAGCTGAGCACGCCCTGAGGGATGCACGCAAATACACATAGCACACACCCGCAGCTGAGCACACGTCCCTGAGGGACACACACACTCACATGTAGCACACACCTGCAGCTGAGCACGCCCTGAGGGACACACACACTCACACATAGCACACACCCCCAGCTAAGCATGCCCCTGAGGGACACACACTCACACGTAGCGCACACCCACAGCTGAGCACACCCGAGGGACGCACACACTCACACATAGCATACACCTGCAGCTAAGCACGCCCTGAGGGATGCACACACTCACACATAGCGCACACCCACAGCTGAGCACGCCCTGAGGGATGCACACACTCACACGTAGCGCACACCCACAGCTGAGCATGCCCTGAGGGACACACACTCACACATAGCATACACCTGCAGTGAGCACGCCCTGAGGGACACACTCACACGTAGCACACTGAGCACACCCCTGAAGGACACACACACTCACACATAGCATACACCTGCAGCTGAGCACGCCCTGAGGGATACACACACTCACACGTAGCGCACACCCACAGCTGAGCACGCCCTGAGGGACACACACACTCACACGTAGCACACACCCACAGCTGAGCACACACCCCTGAGGGATGCACACACTCACACGTAGCGTACACCCACAGCTGAGCACACCCTGAGGGATGCACACACTTGGTTCAGCCTGGTGAGCCCGACGGCCTTGCTGTGGCCCAGCTCAGCCCCGTGCCTGTGAGTCTGAGCTCCGAGAGGGAGGATGCGTCTGAGGAGAAGCACACTTGTGCACACTGCTGTGGGCCTCATGGGCCCACTACGGGCTCCGCGAGCGCCCACTAAGCGCTGCCAATAACCGTGAGTCAGTGCTTGCATCTTTCCCAACTCCCTGCATCTCTGCTCACCCCGCCCTTCAGATGAGGAAAGAGCCTCTCATGATGACGCCAGAGCGCAGCTTACTCCCGCCTCATGACGTGGTCTTGGCCTCGTCGTTCTCCCTCCCCACGCCCGGCTCGTGGTGCCATGGTGCTGCAGTACTGGGCGGAGCGTCGGGGGAGGGCGACGGGGACTGCAGTTGCTGCAGAGCGCATTCGAGGCGGATTCCTCTCCAGGAACCGCGAGCGTTGACTGGACACTAGCTTCGCTGCGGCCTCTTCTTGCTGCTCCTTTGAGCTCAGGTGAGTCATGCTCCAAGGACTGTGAGGACTGCAGCCCTGGTCCTTGGGAAGCCGGCGTCCACTCCCGTTCTCTGGTGCCAGGGCCCCCGCCACGAGGACGTTCCCTGGGCAGGCCCTGTGGCAGCTCTCGCTCAGCCCTCTCCCCACACAGGGCGCTGAGCTGCCCGTTCGCCCTCCCCCAGCCCTGGGAGCGCACGAACCCATCTCCACGGTCTCCAGGGCTGCTGTACTGCCCCAGCTGGGAGCGGGCGCCGGCAGGTTGTCAACGGCGGGAACACACGCCGAGCCCTGGAGCCCCCCCGACAAGGACGGGAGACACGCCACCACTGCAGCAGCCCTCTCCTCCTCTCCTCTTCCCCAGCCCAGCCGTCGCACACGCGGTGTGTGGGGCGTGCAAGAGGGCGCGTCGGGGCTTCCTGTGTGAGGCCTCCCGGGGCGCGGCTGACAGGTATCACCATCACCGGGGTGTCCGCCGACAACGAGGCGGGAAGATTTCCACTGAACTTCCCACTCACCTATAGCATGGTTTCCCATGAAAGGTGTGTAACGTAACATGTGACGTGTTCCACGGCAGCCTGCCAAGGCAGGTTTAATGATGGCCATTTACACAGAGAGAGCTTCAGACCCCAGAGTCGTAGCTGGGGACGCTCATGTAGGCCGCTGACCTTCAGCCCAGGACCCACGAGCTCCTTCTGGGTGAGACCCGTGGCCCCTAGCCCCACGCGTGCCCCAGAATCACCTCGGTGAGCGCAGACTGCAGGGCTGCACCCCCAAGCTTCTGGTTCAGGGCCCGGGGCAGGCCTGGAAATGTGCACTTCATCCGTTTCCAGGAGGCCCCACTCCGAGCACCACGGCCCTGCACATGCTGGCCCTCCCCGATCGGGTCTCCTCACTTCTCCCTCCCAGGACCTACGAAGCCACCATTACCTGCGTCGCTTCTTGGGGGACGGTATTCTCACGCCTACACGCATGCCAGGCGGGCTACCCCGGTACCTGGCCGGCAGATCACACAGCGCGAGCTCTGTGGGCCCAGGCGCTCTGGTGGCACAGCCCAGAGGCCCGATTGCTTTCCTCGTCACAAACTTGTCAAGGGGGTGGGAGAGCGTCACGTGTGGTGAGAGCTGCCAGGATGGAGAAGCAAAGCCGCCGTGACACCCGCTCCCGCTCGGCGCTTATCGGAGGGGGCACGGGTGTCCGTGGCTCCAGGTTCGCGCCCCCGGGGATGAGACGAGCACACGAGACGTGCTCCACTGCGGGCTCGCTCGCCCTGTGCCTTTGCCCACTGGCTCTATGTCGAGGGAGTCGCAGGGAGGGGCGGGAGGGAAACATCAAGTAAATAATAAAAGAAGGTAATTCGATTCTGAAACCGCGAGTGTTCATTTGGAATAAGCCAATTTATAAAGCTGGAAGTGACAAGCTAGAATTAAAGGCACTTCCCTTTTATTACTGTTTTCTACACCCTCATCAGCCAATTACACTCTCAAATCATTTAGCAGAAGGATCATCTTTACTCTTTTAAAGGAAATAAATTCGTCTTAAAAATCCATTTTAATATCTGATTGACAGCTAATTTCCATGTCTATGTGCCATGTTTCCTGCATGTACCCATCAGAGATCTCTGCTCGGGATCGTGCACCTGGGCCCGGCTCGCACGCCGACACGACAGCACCTGAGCGCCCGACCCTGAGGATGGCGCGGAGCTCAGGATTCAGGCTCAACGCCATCGCCACACCTAAAAGCGCGTAAACGGGCTATGTGTTCTGTCCTCACGGACACCTACGAACCATGCCACTGAAGGTCCACGTGGATGCCAGAGCTGCCCACGCTCGTGTCCCGGTCGGGTACTGGCGGTCAGCCAGGTGCGCTCAGTGTGACGGTTCAGACGGCTCGCACTGCCCAGCTGCCCCCAGCCGCAGACTCAGCTTTACGTTCACCTGGATTAGATGAGGGATACTTCTGTTACTCTGCTTACTCCAGAACACGCTGAAACGCGGCACCCGGGAGCACTACTGGCAAGCCCGAGTGCGCGCACTGTAGGCTGCGTCGCCCACGCCACGCCACGCCACACCAGGCCAGGCCACGTGAAGGACAGTTCTACTACTCTAGCTACATACGCACTCACATACACAAGACACATATGCACGTGCATGCACGTGCACACACACACAACACACATATCCAAACAATACACACATGTGTGGACATATTCACACACATACATGACATGCATATACAAATGAACGTGTGTGCACATGCATGTGTGTGCACATGCACAAATACACAGGCACATGTATGCACATATACATATGCACAGAGACACGTACACATACATATATGCAGTGGTGTTGTAGCTGGTGGGCGCCCCTGACCTGTGCCTTTCCACCTCTATGTCTGCCCACACTCTGGGGCCATGTTTGAGACTCCCTGACCGGGGGAACTATGAGGATGACCTTCCAGGGGATCCTGCCAGAGACCCAGCCTGGAGGCCCAGCCCGGAGGCCCAGCCCAGAGGCCCGTGCGCACTGGGCTCTGTGGCTCTCCCGAGGCTGGCAGGAGGAAGCACGGCGGCCACAGCCCAGAGAACAAGAGGGGCTCCCTGGGAATGGGCACACACACACACACGTGCCAGCATGAGTTTAAGCCGCCGGGTCCAGGACTCGAACTGTGGTCGACTGCATGGGAGTCCAGCAGCATAGCCATTACACCAACTGCTGGTCCCTAAGTTAAATTATAGTGAACGAGCGGGCTGTCCCTCCAAAGCACGTCTGCTGTATGAGGGCTGTCTGTCCTGACTGGTCCCCAGCTAAGACATGCGTCACTGGGGGTGGAGCTCTCGGCCGCGCCGGTCAGCCGCAGCTGTCTGACCTCGCCCAGGCTACCCATTCACCTCGATGGCACACCATCATGCGGAGCAGCGTTAGTCCCAAGTGCCAGTGTGACAGAACCGCGAGGTGTAAGGACACGACGGTGCGGCAGGGCTGGCAGAAGCCCTCCATCACGGCCGGCCACCCGGCTTTGGCCAGGGGTCCCCTTACGTGCCACCAATCCGGGCCTCGGGAAGGAGCCACTCCATCAGTGCAGTGAGGGCCTGCCTCAGTTTCCCATGGAATGAAACAAAGAAATCACGCACACACTTCAGACAGCGGGAGCTCGCCGGAGCAGACCGGGTGTGCGGTGTCTGGGCCGGGACTCGCAGGTGCATAGAATATGGGTGAAAAAGCCAAAGCGGCACCCCAGCTGACGGGAACCGTGGACTGCGGAGAGAAAACAGGAACTCGTGTGCGAGCAGGGCGACTGCGGCCGGAGAGAGTGAGGCAGGGGGAGAGCTGGAAGGTGCGCAGGCCGGCCGGCGGCCTCCACCGCAGTAGTCCAGTGTGGGTCGGGCGGGGGCTGTGGAGCTGCCCCTCCGTGTCTCGAGCCTGCATCTTACGAGCTATTCTCTGAGCAGAGCAGCTCTAAAACGACCACAGCAACCCTTAAATTTGCCTTTGAGTCGAGGGCATCCTTAGGACACCATAGCCTGGGGTTCACAGGGACTCCTCAGGGACAGAACCAGACGCAGTCCCTGGAGACCGAGACGTGGCTTCATAGGGAAAGCAACAGGACCGAGTGCCGAGCTGAACCACGTGGGCGGCCCTGGGCTCGTGGCCACGGCCTCCAGGTCCCAGTGGCCTTGGTCTCGCGGCTGAGACTGCAGTGTGCTCTGAGCCGGGCGCACACCTCTGTCCCTGCTGACACAGCGTCTGGCACAGCAGAAGCCCCCACCGGGCCGGTTCCCCGCGACCCAGCTGCTCCTCGCCCCACTCCGCTCGCCTCCGGCCCAGCGGCGTCTCAGCCCTCCTCCCGTGTGCCCCGCCAGTGCGGCCAGCGCTTACACTCCCCGGCTGACGCGCCCACATCCTGCCCGTCCTTTCTGTCTTCACGGGCGACCAGCCCTTGAGGGAAGAAACCCCTCTCCCGGTCTCACACCCAAGGCCACCCCCGGAACCACCCCGCCCGTGTCCTGTCCAGGGCAGACTCGCGGCTCCCATGTCCTTCTTGCCTGTTCTGGGTGGCTGCTGCGTTTTTTTCCTGGATCCACTTTGGAAGCTGCTTCAGGAAAGGTGGAATCTTGGCCTCCTCCACTTGAACCAGACAGAAGGCTGGCGTGTGCACAGAGTGGGGGGCCCTCTGGGACGCGCTCACTAACGCCTGCCACCGGGGAGGGCCGCAGGGACCACTCTGTGCCCACAGCCTGGAACACTCCTGGCATGCTGGGAACTGTGGCCATTCTCACAGGACGAGAGCAGAAAATGGTGCCGACAACCCGCTGTGCCCCCGTGGCCGAAGCCCATCTGGGCTTCCCGGACGAGATGGGTGCTGCTCTGTTTCCACCCGCAGGCTGTCCAGGACCATCGTCACCGGAGCCACCACCCGCTGCCCTCAGCTCTTCAGGTCCCACCGTCAGACACCATCGTCGACCCTTATGGTGACCACGAAGCGGACATAGCACGGACGGGCTTCATGCACACGGCCATGGAGAGAGCTCAGTGCTACCCGGCCCCGCAGCTCCACGCGGGAAGCCCCGGCAGCTCCACGCGGGAGGCCCCGGCAGCTCCACGCGGGAGGCCCCGGCAGCTCCACGTGGGAAGCCCTGCACATCAGTCTGGTCGTAGGAGCTTGGACCCGGAAGATGGCCTAGATTCAAACCTTTGCTTTCCCTTGGCCAGGACACCTGGATGAAGTCACCACCCCCGTTCCTCAGCTTCCTCGTCTACACCCAGGGAAGGCACTAACCGGGTACCCTGTGAGAACACGGTGAGTTAATGCAGGTCAGGTGTCTAGAATTCCCTGACACAGAGCAACACTCAGCACCCGAAGGGATCTGCTGTAGCGTGAATGCATTTGTCCCACGACATTCACACGTGGGACTTTACCCCACAGCAGTCACAGTAAGAAGAGGGGCTTGTAAGAAGGGGTCGTGTCACGAGGGCTCCACGTGGCAGGAGGAGGGGCTCCGGAGAGTCGTCTGCTCTCTGCCTGTCCCATCACGCGAGGCCACGAGACGGAGCCTCACCAGACACCGAGCCCGCTGGCACAAGCCTGGCCTTTCCAGCCCCCAGAACCGAGCCACAGGTCTCTGTGCTTCCCATACTGCCTGGCGGGGCGCTTCGCATGGGCGCAGGGGAGCAGGCTGTCACTGTCTGGATGGAATTCTACGCCTGCCCTCCAGGGCCGATTCCTGTGTGGGCTTGTTTGCTGTAGAGCCTGGCTCACCGGAGGCAGAGAGAGAGAGGGAGAGTGCGAAATCACCCCCGGGGGGATGGCCGCCCTGCACTCCCTCCCGCTCTGCTTCTCAGGACTTGGGACTTGTACACACACCCAGCGTATTTGCCAAGCCACTAGGTCTGGAGCTTGGCCCGTGCAGTCAGCCACGTGGGATGCAGCTGCCTAACCTCCATGCCACTGGCTGGCCCTTCGGGGGTGATTTTTATTAAAGAAGGTAAACAGAAATAAGAAACTGTAAGAAACTGCTACGATCAATTATATGCCAACAAACCGCATCACCTAGAAGAATCAGATAGATTCCTAGACACATATGAATAAGCCAAATTTAATCAAGAAGAAATACAAAATATGAAGAGACTAAAAATGAATAAAAAGACTGAATCAAAAATATCTCATTAAGGGAAATTCCAGGACCCGATTCCTTCACGACTGAATTCCAACAAGCATTAGAGAATAATTAATGCCAAGTCTTCTCAAACCATTCCAAAAAATTGAAGGAGACCCACTTCCAAGGTCCTTGTTCAAGGCCAGAGTCACCTGAAACCAAAGCAGGTCGCACACCACCGGAAAGGAAAGCTGCCAGTCAGAGTCCCTCAGGAGCATGGGGCAAAACCCAGGGACGGCGGGTGCAGCGGCACCCTCGGGCACACAGGGCTGTCTTCCTGAGCAAGGCGGATCTACCCCCGGGCGAAGGGGGGCTCACGTGGCAATCAGTAAATGTGATCCGCCACACTAAGAGGATGAAGGACAACAAACATGGTCACCTAGAAAGATTCCGAAAACTCATTGACAAGATTCAATGTCCCTTTATGATCCTTTTACAAAACTCTCAACAAACTAGGCAGGACCGAAGTGTACGTCGATGCAAGAAAGGCCATGTGAGACCACACTAGGTACATTAACTGCCCAAACGTCTGCGTAGCCGGCATCCCAGAGGGTGAAGAAACGAACGAGGATGAACTAGCCCAAGAAATTTCTGTAAGAAAACTGTCCAAGTCTACAGAAGCTCTCAAACATCTGGACCCAAGAAATTCAAAGACCCCAAATAGAATCAACCCAAGATCCTCTCCACTGCACATCACAGCCAGACTGGCCAGAACCACAGACAGAGACAAGATACTAAAACTGGCAAGAGAGAAACAGCAAGTTACTTACAAAGATCACCCCATCAGGATGACATCAAATCTGTCACAGGAAACAATGCGAGCAAATAAAGATGGGAAGATATACTCATAGGGTTAAGAGACAAACAATTTCTTTCCTTTTTTTTTTTTTGGAGAAGCTTTTGTTTTAGGGCATGTACGCTCACCAGAGAGACAGAGAGACAAAGAGACAGCGAGAAATCACCCCCCAGGGGGGATGGCCACGCCACAATCCCTTCTCCTCCGTTCTCCTCTCGGGATCTTGGGCACGCATGCACATGCGCCCAGCTTGAGTTCAAGCTACCGGGTCTAGGACTTGAACCACGTGGGAGTCCAGTGATATAGCCATTATGCCAACTGCTGGTCCCAAGAGAAACAATTTCACCCAAGACTACTACACCCGGCAAGATTATCCTTCATATAGGAAGAAAAGGTAAAAACCTTATCAGATAAACAAAACCTGAAAGAGTTTGCCAACACCAGACCAGTTCTTCAGGAAGTTCTGGAGAGCGCTATACTAGGAAAACTAGAAAGATACAGACAGAACGGGGAAAAAAGACCAACTTAATGGTAGGGACAGTCTGGAAGTATCGATAATAGCATTGAATGTTAATGGGTTAATCTCCAATCAAGAGACAGACTGGCTGAACGAATGAGAAAACAGAAGCCCTCCATCTGCTGCCTCCAGGAGACGCACCTCGTGGGAGAGACACGGTAGACTGAAAGCGGAGGGCTGGGGAAGGGTATTCCACGTAAACGGACACGAGGAAAGAGCGGGAGCCGCGATACTGATCTCAGACAAAATAGGCTTTCCGACAAAAACTGTGCGAG